>CM062620.1:14177711-14525211 GCA_025617555.3 Puccinia polysora
GGGAGATCCAAAACCTTCTTGCTACTTATAGGGAATTTGCAAGCAACCTTGCACAAATGACATTGTTTGAACTTGCCTCAGAGACCTCACGTGGTGGTACTAGGGATGAATTGCTTTTTTTGTCAGATGCAGTTTTTGAAATGGTCAAATGACAATGACAACATAATTAATTATAAATCTATTTAAAAGGAAAATAATTAATGATAATGGGTATACAGTATTTGTAACAACTTTGGAATTGATGGGAAAATTGTCCTAACGCTTGCAGGAGCTTGTGTTGTTATACCTGGGCAACTGTCATGCTTCAAGCTTAAGGATTATTGTCCTCCCACTGCAACATACCCTTTTACTCAGTAACATCTACCTCAGTCAATAAGCATGACAAAAATAGAAGCACAACATCAATGTTGCCTTCTGCTTACCAACTCTGGCTTGCATAATGAACTTCCATCCTTGGCCATTCACCCTGGGTATCAATAACCCTTGGGTTCCCATTCTGGGTCACATGCTCTGCCTAGTTTGCACCCACACTAGTCAAGCCAACTCAACTGTATAGTTTTTAAATGGAATAGTCCCTTACCCTGCATAGACTACATCTTCATATTTGCATTGTCTCTGACGTCACTCCCTCATTCCTCAACCATTACAATCCAATACATTTGCCCTATATTGCCTTGCACTTACGCTAAGACCTTGGAAACTTTCATACTGTTATTTCATTTTTCACTCTGTTCATGTCATTCATTGCCTCATTGCTCATAACTGTAGTTGACCGTCCATCAGGTTGTATCTAGTCTTTTTGGATTACCTTATAAGAGCTATGCCACTTGCCTGGGTATTTTCTCCTCAGTTAGTTAATTTCATTTGTTCTTGCATTTGCTGAATCCAATCATCACATGGGGCTTGGGTTTGGTTCCCTTCAATTGGAACATTCATCCCTCTTGTGGTGTGCCAAGTTACTCCATCATAAGCTTTTACTTTGCAGTTATCCCTTCCTGCTAGCTTGCACTTGCCCTTGCACTCAGCTTCTCCCTTGGGCTCACAATCATCTAAGATTTCCCTATAGTACATGGGGTGGTTGTGTGACAGAAAAAAAAATTCAACAACCAATACTAAGTCTAAAGAACTGAAAGCCAGCCTCAGGACATCATAACCCCCCCCCCCACCCCAAGCCTTGAAGAAACCTTAAGGCCTAAAGCTGCATAAAAGACCAGAAAGCACATATTTTAACCTCAAACAAGCCATTTAGACCATGGCCAAAACCAAAATATTCCTAACTAACCCAATGGTTTGCAGAAGCTTGTAAAACTGGTCATGGGTCCTGTATTTTAAACCTGAAATCATGCTGTTTTCCATCCTCCATCATTATTACTCAACATTGAATTATAAGTTCTCTTCACACTACTTTTTAGTCTAAAAAAACATCCCAAATGAATTTTTTTTTTCTTAGGAAATATAAAGGCTCAATTTTTGAAACGTTTTTTTAGATATATCTTCACCGATTGTTTTCAGAGAAGGTTCAAATTGAAACACAAATTTTCTTGAAACTCTTCATCATCAACACTGCTCTTATTTTTTTCACCACTGATTTGGAATTCCATCGTTAAAAGTTTTTCTTTCCTAAACTTTTTGGACTCACATCCCCATTCTGAAAGTTTCTTGTTGTACAGATTTGGGAGAGGTTTTGGAGTTAAATGTGACTAAAATTCTATGTTGATTGATTTGGTTTTTTAATAGTTTGGAATTTGGTTATTAGTTTGAAAAATGATGATGCTGATGAAACAAGACATGTTCATAATTGATGAGAGTTTTGTTGATTGAAACCTCACAGGTTTTATGGATTGGCCTTCACAACTTCCCAAATCTCAAAGAAAAAAAACTATGGATCTGGGGACCCAACTGTGATTTTGTATCTAGGTAAAAAATCACTTTGCAAATATCAAATAAAAAAAAAATAAAAAATAAAAAAAAACCTTGGATCTGGGGACCCAGCTAAAATTTTGTATCTAGGTAGAAATCACTTTCCAACCCCCCCCCCCCAAAAAAAAAAAAAAAAAAAAATTCAAAGTTATCTTGTGAATGAAGTATATCATTTATCTGTGGGTGGAATGGAAATCAAAAATCTATCAGGATCGATTGAAAAATAATAATTAAATTGGTTCTGGTAGCAAACAAGGTGATTAAGAAATTGATCTAATGGTTTATGAGATTATTGAGCTGGCTGAGATCCAAGCCAACAAGTTTTTTTCTAGAACTTGAGTTGAGGCCAAGCTGGTTTTTGTTGTAGCAAAGCTGTGACAGAAATAATGGATGTGATTCAGTTTTTTTCAAGATCACAAGATATTGATGATGGAATGGACTTGGATGTTGAAATTGGGTTGAGTGAGGGGTTTGGATGATAAGATAGTTCTCAGTAAAGTGTTGATTATTTTGAGATTTTGAGGTACATCTTTGATTCTTTTTTCTGGTTGATTTGATACTTTATGGCCTTGAGTGGCTGGTTGGGCTGTGGGGAGCAGTCCAATCTATTGGGTGTAAGAAGGATCAAGATTATTTTGGAATACTTAAGAATGGTGATTTGGGATGGATCTGATGTTGTACTCACTTGGTTTGATTCTTTTACCAAGATTGTGTATTTTTCTTGGATCTAGGCAAATCAGAATATGGCAGAACATTGAGGAGTTTTTTAGTCCAAAGTTCATCTTAGTTTTTCCAAAGGATATTCTCACAATAGACAAGCAAGAACACCAGAGATTGCATGATGAGAGGAAACAAATATTGATGAGATTGGGAAAAGAATTGATCTAATGGAGATTGAAAGGTTTTTGATAGGGTCAGTTGAGGTGCAAGCCAATTGGCAGGGTTGGAAGTGGATTCACACAACCAAGGTTCCTGAGTGAGTGATGGTTGATGATATGTTCATGTGTGGAGGGTAATTTTGAATCTTATCAATTTATGATTCATAAATGGTGTGTTTAATGGTTTGAAATCTGCCTCTTTTTTTTTTTTCTTTTTTGAAACCCACCATTCTTTGAATAAACCAGTTAAGGGGTATGTGTGGTTCAGAAAACAGCTATCCAAATCATGTTTTTTTGATCACAAAAAAAGGGTGGGGGGAAACAGAGGCAGATTTGATAGAACTGATATGACCTATGGAAAATTGTTCCACTTTAATATCTATCTATATAAAATTATTGGTTTTTAAAGGTTTGATAAATACCCTTGTTATCAAAAACCATTTGGTATCCAGTGTTGTTATCCACAATATTAGCTGAAACCTGAATGAAGGTTGTGCATCTAATTCATGCAAGATTTTTCAACAGGGAAAGAGGCCTAACTCCCCCAATTTGGGGGTAAAATACATTACTTGATATTTTTTAATTTATTATTTATTTATTTATTTATTTATTTATTTTTTAAAAAAAAAAAAATTGACTAGAAAAACTTTCAAAAAATTTTTCCTGAGCTAATTAATTGATTCAAACATAATCCAAAAAAGGTTCATCAAAGGTGTTTGATGATTGAACCAAAGTTTTTAAAATCACCACATGAGTTTTTTTTTTTTTTTTCTTCATTAGTTGATTATTAACAATAATCCAACAGATAAAATCCAGATCAAGTTGAAAGAACTTGATATTTTTCCAAAAAAGAAGATTTTTTTTTTTAAAAAAATAAATCACCCTTGGAGATCAATCATCTCATCCATCATGAATTTTAACCTGGCAGAAGAATCTTATAGAAGGGTCCAAATCCCCCCTGATTCCAAAAAAAATCAAATTCAATACCCATAAAATTATATTCTTTTCCTATTGGATTGATACCTAGAGATTGGTTTAATTGTCTTCAAACTCTAAACTCTGCCACTCCTCCAAGACAAGTATTGGAAATCAATCAAACTAAAATTAAATCTTGAAGAAAGGAAGTGGAGGATCTAAGATCTTCCCATCAAGTGATTTCTCCAAGATAAAGATTACCTCAGGTTTGAGTTCCAACCTGAGAGATGATTGAATTTCCCCCCCCCCCAAGTTTTCAAATATATATATATATATATTTCTTCTTCTTATCATTAGTATGATGTATCAAGTCAGTTTGGAGAGCTGCTCAAATCCCACTTTTCCTTCAAACAGTCACAAGTTGAAGGCCTGACAAGATGGTTTGATTGGCCAACAACCTGTAGGGGATGTTGAGATAGTGTTGCGATAGTGAATCTGTTTGCTCTTAATCTTCCATCTGTATAATTCCCACTCTATCTTTCTCATCTATTAGAACCTCATCTTACAAGCCTTAGAGTAATTGCTATGTATGGTTGATAGTTTTACCAGTTTACAATCTCCAGTTGATCTCTCAGTGTTGTTGCTGTTGATTACTCTCTGGTTGTGGATTGATCTGTTATCTTGTTGTTTTTACTCTTGTCTTGTGTATGTCACTGTTGTGACTTCAGGACTTCTGTCCTTTCCATGTCCAGACTTGTGTTTCCAGTGTTTTCTCCTTTCTTTGAATTGTCTCTGTTCCCACTTCTCCTGGACCTCTCTGATGAATATGCTTCTGCCATCTGATCAGACCCACTTTCATGGGCTCTCTAGTTGTTACTATTTAAACTGCTTGTTCTGATACTTGCAATCAATGACTGATTCTCATTATCATCTCAACCCACACACCCTGAGTTCAGTCCCTCCTGGTCTCTTCCCCAGTTTGATCCTTCTCTCTCTAATCTCTGTGTCTCTTGCTCGTCCCTGATCCTGACTCACCAGATCTTAATCCTAACAGGGGAGTCCCATCTTGTCAGGTTCTCAACTCAAAGGAGTAAGCCTACTTTGGAAGCCAATAAGAAATGTTTGATTGGATGTTAGATGGATCAAGAACCCACCATACTTTCTCTCTTGTTCATGATCATCTTGTCTTCTCTCTCTTCTTCCTCTGTCTACCTTCAAACCTAAATCAAGTCATCGTTATGGTTTGGAATCTAAATCAAAACCATCAAGCTTGATGGGTTGAGTTCCAAGTTTGGATACATCCAATCCAATCTCCCCAAACCATCCAAGAACATCCTGAACTAGAAGCAATCCAAACCATGCAAACGAGAACTTGTGAAGATTGATAAGCTTGATACTCTTCTTACGTAGGTACAGGGGACAGGGGGGGGGACAAAAGTTGTCCCACTGATGGGTTTCTTTTTTTCTCCTATTTTTTTTTTGTACCGTTTTTGGTTCTTCGCTTTTTTAAAACAAAAAAAGAAAAAAAAAAAAAGAGTAGAGAACAAATAAAGAATGGGGTAATGATGTTCTTCTGTGCCTGTTACTCAAATAGTAATGGATTTTTTGTGATTTGAAACCAAGGATCGAGTTTTCTGTGTATGGATTCCCGCCAAAAATGAATCAAATTGAACCATCCCAAATTTCGGATAGTGGGTAAGGATCGATAGGGGATCAAGATGGAAAGGAAAACGAAAGAAGAGATGAAAACAAGAGTCAGTTCTACGATTGAGTAGAGCGACGATGTGCATTAACGACTGGCTTGATTGGTTGAGGCACGCTCTTGATGAGATGGATGAGTTGGTGGTTTGGAAGATCGTCCCAGACAACGCTTGAGGGCGTTCTGTATCTCATCCAAGGAATTCGGTCGGTATAGTTTCTGGATAGTGACCCTTGAGTCTTGGATCGATCGATGGATCCTACGCAAGCTCCCAACGGTGATCCGTGTCAGCTTGGGGTTGGGAGGGTGGAGTGGATGATGATCGATGGTGAGCCAGGTTGATGGATGATCGGGAGAGGGTCAGAGATCAACCCCTGGGCTCTCCGTCGTCGTCGTCGTCGTCGTTGTCGTTGTGATTGGAGTGGAGGATAGGCGTGAGAGAGAGAGAGAGAGAGAGAGAGAGAGTGATGGAAGTGGGTGTGGGTGTTGGATCGTTCGTTCGGAATGGGAAGGGGTACCCTGTATGTATGTGATCATGATTGGCTGCTCCTGGTCTCCGTGCCCGGGTGGTGGGTGTGGGGTGGTGCACTCGACGACTACTTCGACTGCATAACCTGTCGAGCACACTGATGATATGTAGATGGGATGGGGAATCGGGTTGCATGCGAGTGACCCAGCCTAAGCATAGACATAGATGTAGTCCTCTTAGTCTGTTGACCCCCCCTCTGTCTCTGACCCCCCCCCCTCTGGCTCTGGCTCTGGCTTCCGATCCCAGTCTCACTCACTCCGAACTCGATCATCACCTAGATCTCCGTCCGAATCGAGTTCTAGAGAGGCGCTTGTGGATCCATCCCATCCCCACTGCCGCCTGTCCTCCCTCCCCCCAACAAACAGCAACCGACTAGTGACTGACTGACTACTGACTGACTAGTCGTCAGACTGTCTCTCTGAGAACTGCCTAGCCTCTAGCCTCTAGCCTGCCTAGCCTGCCTAGCCTGCCTGCCTGCCCATCGATCCCAGTCAACCCTCTCTTCCATCCTTCCTCCTCCTCCTACTCACTAGCACTATACTTATACTCCCTCATCCAACTCTACATACCTTCCCATCTTCGCTCATCCTCCTAAGCTATCCTTCCATCCAACCCCATCATGAGCCATCCTCATCCTCCTCCCCACCAACTCATCAACCTCACCCAACTCCTCCACCCTCCCACCTCGTCTCCTGATCATCAACCCTTACCACCACCCACCTCGCCCCCTTCCATCGATTCCATCCTCTCCATCCTCCACTCCCGCCATCGCGCCCATCTCAACGATCTCTTCATCGGTCACTCCATCCTACTCCACACTAACCCCCTCAGCCCACCCGCCCACGACGACCATCAACTCTACCTCGAGCCTTCCTCCTCTTCCGCCCCCTCCCCCCCCCCCCCCATCTCTACCAACTCGCCGCTCAGGTCCTCTACTCGGCCCGAAGGACCTGCAAGACTCAAGCCATCATCTACACGTTCGTCCCCACTCTCTACCCAATCTCACTCCCCCTCCCCTCTCCCCTCTCCCCTCTCCCCATCCCTCCTAATCCTACCTTCCTCCCTTCATCCTCTCAGTGGTCTATCCGGTTCCGGTAAATCAACCAGCCTCAAGCTACTCACCCTTCAACTCATCAAACTCTCCCAACTCAACCCCCTCGGCCCCTCCTCCCAATCCTCCCAGTCCCTCAAGCTCTACGACCAGATCCCCCATCTCCTCTCCATCCTCACCGCCTTCACCAACGCCAAAACCCTCCAGAATCCCTCCGGCTCGAGGCTCTCGACCTTGCTTGAACTCCATCTCGACAATCTACACCATCTCGCCGGTGCCAAACTCTTGGTCTTCGGCCTCGAACGTAACCGTCTCAGGATCCCTCTCAGATCCTCCCACGATCGCACCTTCGACGTCTTCTACCAACTCCTCGCCGGTACCGCCTTCGAACAACGCACCCAACTCGGGCTGCTCTCCGATCCCTCCCAGTACGATCTCCTCGCCTCCTCCGGCACCTATCGGATCCCCGATCGCCCCGATCGCGATCAGCTTGCCTTCGGGGAACTCCAGGCGGCCTTCAAATCCCTGGGCTTCAAGCCCAAGCACGTCCAGAGTATCTTTCGAATCCTCTCGGCCATCCTCCTCTTGGGTAACCTCCGCTTCGATCACTGCCTCTCTCAGGATCGATCGGCCTCCGTCACCAATCTCGAGACCCTCGAATCCGTTGCCGATCTCCTCGGTGTCTCGTCCGAGGATCTCTCCCGGGTCCTCACCAATCGAGTCCAGTACATCCGTAAGGAGACCATCACCGTACTCCTCAGACCCGATGCCGCCCTCCACCAACGGGATGATTTCTCCAACGCACTCTATGGCGTCCTGGTCGCCTACGTCATCGAGACGGCAAACCATAAACTCTTTCCAGGTGATGCAGCGATCGTCGATCTTCAGGCTCAGGGTGGCTCCAGTATCCTCCAATTCGATTCACCCGGCTTTCAGGGTCGATCCGAAGAATTGGGTGATATCTATCCCTCCCAAGATCATCCCAGTCGTCGTCGATCGATCAAGAAACTCGAACGGAGTAATACACTCCTCGATCGTGCCAAATCGTTCGGTGCCTCGGGTTACGAGGACTTTTGTATCAACTATCAGACCGAATTGATCCACACCTGGTTCGTTCATCAACACTTTCGGGATGAGAACTCGAGGGCGGTAGGCGATGGGATTCAGATCCCTCGGATCGAATTCGTCGATCAATCCTCGGCTCGGCTCGAGATGTTGAGGGGTGGTCTACTGAGCGGTAAGGCCGATACCAAACCGGGTGGCATCATCGGTGGTCTCGCCAAGACCTCAAACTCCCAACGTAGGGGAAAGTATAATACGATCGAGGAGGCCGATAATGACGTCCTGGATGGCATGCGATCTCACTTTGCCTCTCACCCTTGCTTCATCTCTCGTCCCAGTCATTCGACCTCTCAATCCGTCTTTGGGATTCAACACTGGTCCGGTCCGGTCAGTTACGATGCTAGTGGCATCATTCAAGCCGATCTCGGTTTGGTCGACGTGGAATTCGTCACCCTACTTCGTAATAGTCACGATAGTTTTGTCTCCCGTCTACTCTCCGGTCCATCCCTCGCACTCGATCGTCATCCTCTCGATCCCACCGTACTCGTCGCCGCTCAAGTCTCCTCGAGTCCACTCCGTCGACCTAGTCCCATCTTACCCACCTATCCCCACATCTCCCTCGAACCTACTTCTCCCCGAGGCGCTCCGTTCGATTCGACCGTCGCCTTGATCGATACCTCGATCGTTCAACCGACTTGCGCTCAACTCAATGCTACCCTATCCCAACTGATCTCTCACTTCAACCAGTGTCAGGTTTGGAACGTCATCAACCTCAAACCGAACGACGAACTCAACCCTAACGAGTGGGATCCGATCCGAGTTCGTCATCAGCTGGCCTCGTTCCGAATCCCCGAACTGATCGCACGCAAACGAGTCGATTATGCCTTCGATTTCGATCTGACGATGTTCTCGATTCGGTTTAGGCTCGAAGGTACCGAACCTAACGATTTCCGACGACAACTCGGCTCCGAGTTGTCGTTAGAAGAAGGTCAGGATTTTGCCATCGGTCGATCCCGGGTCTGGCTCACCTTTCAAGCCTTTCAAACCTTGGAGCAGAGACTCTCGACCGAACAACCATCGTCGATCTCCCAACCACGACCGATCGCTGGTCATCTAGCTGGAGTCGATCTTCCCGGTGCTAGTTCCCGTCATCTCGACAGTTGGGGTGATTTGGGTGGTGCAGTTGCAGATGTCGGTGCTGGTAACGGTAGTGGTTCCTATCAACATTTGGTCACTGGTAGTGCACCGGCTGAGGCCCATCGTCCCTTCTCAAGCTACGAGGCTGAGAGGAACATCCCACCATCACCTGGTTTTGCCGGTGAAGGTCAACTCAGCCTACCCGAGCCTCCGTATGGCTCGAGGGGTTATCAAGATGGCGCGACGCAAAGTGGCGTATGGGGTTCCGAGTGGGAGCTTAAGCCACCCGAGGAACAGGATATGTTGAGTAAGGAGGCTCGGTATATGGATTCGGGGCTTCTCAAAAGTCCACCCCCGGGACATCTCGAGGGTAATACCAATCGAGATGGAGCGACCGATGGCGTCCTTTTAAAAGGTGATCACAATCAAACCTTGGAAGAGGTCGAATCCAGTAAGGCTAGGATCTGGTGGGTTACGTTAGTATGGGCTCTAACGTTCTACATACCTAACTTTACGTTGAGTAAGTTGGGTGGAATGAAGCGACCCGATGTTCAGATGGCCTGGCGAGAAAAAGTAGCCCTTTGTATGCTCATTTTCTTGATGTGTGGAGTGGTCCTGTCAGTCTCTCTCTCTCTCTCTCTCTCCCTATCTCATCATCAGATCTCTTTTTCAAGTCTTGATCTCGATTCCGATCAAGTATTAGAAACTTCATCCTTAGGACTGATCCTCAATTCCCTCTCTCCACTAACGATAGGTTTGTGATTCTAGGATTAGGAAAAGTCTTGTGTCCCAACCTGGCCAAGGCTTGGAATCTAACCGAACTAGGGTATCATGCGGCCGAAAACGATTTTTATGTTGGAGTACGTGGACAGGTCTTCGATCTTACCAAGTTTTGGAAAGGTCAACACTCGGATATCACGGCTCAACCCGTGACGAATTCGGATATGTTATCCCTAGCTGGACAAGATTTGACCAATTATTTCCCCGTTCCACTCACGTTGGCCTGTCCAAACGTTCAATCCGATCTAGTCTCACTGCAGTTTTCAAACTGGACTCTGACCGTTCCCAATGCAGTTCATACCTCGGGAGCCAGTCAAGTCGTCAAGTCTTCAGCCTTAGCCAATCCGAATTGGTATACCCAAACCTTCTTACCGTTCATGACCGAATTTTACAAAGGTCCGATCGTCTATGGTCACAAGCAAATCGGAGAACTGGCCAACAATCGATCGATCGGAATCTATAAGGGAGGAATCTATGATCTTACGGATTACTTTTACACCTACGATACCCAAAACCGTAACCCTCTGTTTCAGTATATCGATAAATCGATCACCGATCTCTTCCAACAGCAACCCGGTCAAGATCTCACAAGATCCATTCAAGCACTACCTCTCAATTCGACCGCCCGATCAGCTTCCCTGACCTGTATGAGGAACATGTTTTACTTGGGTGAACCTGACTTTCGAGAGGGACCCAAGTGTACGGTTGCGAATTACATCTTGCTAGCGTTCACGATCCTCATCGCCGGGGCGGTCGTTGCCAAGTTTATTGCAGCCTTACAACTAGGTACCAAGAGGATGCCCGAGTTGAGGGATAAGTTTGTGATCTGTCAAGTTCCATGTTATACCGAGGGAGAAGAGTCGTTAAAGAAGACGATCGATTCCTTGGCCACTCTCAAGTATGATGACAAGCGCAAGTTAATCTTTGTGATTTGTGATGGGATGATCATCGGATCAGGTAACGATCAACCGACGCCTAGGATCGTCTTGGATTTGCTCGGAGTCGATCCATCGATCGACCCTGATCCATTACTCTTTCAATCGATCTCAGAAGGTTCCAAGCAGCTGAACTATGGTAAGGTTTACTCTGGCCTCTACGAAGTCGATGGTCACGTGGTACCCTACGTCGTCGTCGTCAAAGTTGGTAAACCATCGGAACGTTCGAAACCTGGCAATCGCGGTAAACGAGATAGTCAAATCCTCTTGATGAAATTCTTGAATCGTGTTCACTTCGATGCCCCCATGTGCCCTCTCGAACTGGAGATTTGTCATCAGATTAAGAACGTGATTGGTGTCGAACCGCAACTCTACGAGTGAGTTTTCTATTTTTGGTGTTTGATTTCTTGTGTCGATCGAAGGACTTGGGGTCTTGAACCATTCCCCTCCACCCTCATCCTTAGGTTCTTGTTTACGATCGATGCGGATACCGAGGTTTATCCCGACTCGTTGAATAGATTAGTTTCAGCTGCTTCAGATGACGGTCGTATCATTGGGATCTGTGGAGAGACCAAACTATCGAACGAGAAAGATTCCTGGTGGACGATGATTCAAGTTTATGAGTTAAGTCGGATCGATTCTTGGAAGCCATCCCCTACGCCCATCACGTTCTCTCATCCCCCCCCCCCCCTCCCTCCCTCCCTCCCTTGATCCAATCCCTAAACCACAAGTCGAAAGAATCCCGTCAACCTAATATGAATGCCTCTCTTCGAAAATATATTCCGTCTTTGATTCTCACAGATATTACATTTCCCATCATCTGTCCAAGGCGTTCGAATCGTTGTTTGGTAGCGTTACCTGTTTACCTGGTTGTTTTACTCTCTATCGAATCAGATCAGCTGATAAGGGTAGACCGTTGGTTGTGTCTAACTTGGTCATCGATGAATACGCCGAGATCCATGTTGATGTGAGTTACAGTTTTCGATCTTGAATGATCATCATCAAGTCAATCATTAATCCTGCTGTACCTTCGTTTCTTCAGACCTTACACAAGAAGAATCTGTTCTCACTGGGAGAAGATCGATTCTTTACCACTCTCTTGATGAAGCACTTTCCGCACTACAAGACTAAATTTATCCCGGATGCAACCGCCGTGACCGCTGCACCCGATACGTGGGCGATCTTGTTATCACAAAGGAGGAGATGGATCAATTCGACGATTCACAACTTGGGTGAACTGATGTTTTTAGAAGACATGTGCGGGTTTTGTTGTTTCTCGATGAGGTTCTTCGTGATGCTGGATCTTGTCGGAACGGTGATTCTACCCTCTACGACGGTTTACATTATCTACCTGATCATCGTCGTATCCACCGGAAAGGCCGCAGTTCCGATCATCTCTCTAGTCATCATCGGTGCCGTCTATGGTCTTCAAGCCGTCATCTTCCTATTGAAACGAGAATGGGGTCTTATATTTTGGTTGTTGATCTACCTGATGGCCTATCCGATCTGGTCATTCTTTCTACCGATCTATTCGTTCTGGCACTTTGATGATTTCTCTTGGGGTAATACTCGTGTGGTCGTCGGCGAGGGTAAGCATAAAAAAGTTTTGGCCGATACCGATGATGTTGGCTTCGATCCATCGATGATTCCATTGAGGAAGTTCAGTGATTACCAAGCTGCCATGTGGGAGGAAGACGCCAAATCTAGTCGAGCTGGTTACGGTAGAAGACCCGAAAGTATCGGTGGCTTTAGTATGGCCAGTCGTCCGATAGGTCAGATGGGTATGAAGGCTGGCGGTGGACCTGGAAGTGTGATGGGTGGTGGGAACCATCTAGATGTCAACAATGGGGGTGATTATGGTCATCCAAGATCGTTAATCCATCGTGCCAGTGGGATGAATCTGAGCACCCCGGGAGTTTACAATCGATCGGATTCAAGGTCACCATCTCAACGTGGAAGTATGATCGTACCGATGGGTGGCTATCAACCCACTCTGAATCAACATCAATCGATGATGGGTCTAGGTGGTGGTGGGATGAGACCGATGAGTGCGATGAATGGAGCCGGTCAAGCGGGCTCCGTGCGTGGTTCGATGGTGGACTTTATGGGTGGAGCGACCACTCCCGGTATGATGATGGGAGCTGGATATCCTTCTATGATGCCCATGGGGGGTAATGATTTTCAACATGCTCGGAATATGAGGTATGGATTTTCTTTCTTGAGTACTCCAGCTGGAATCAGTCTTACCAAGCTTTGATCTTCATCATCAACATGAGTACGAAAAAATTGACCTCGAACTATTGTCGTCATCGTACCTCGACAGTATGTTTAGTATGGGTGGTGTCATGCCCGGAAATCCATCGATGATGATGGGTGGTGGGACGCCATCGATGATGATGGGTACAGTAGGCACACCGTCCATGATGATGGGTACAGCGGGAACACCGTCCATGATGATGGGTGCGACAGGAACACCGTCACTGATGATGAATCCAGCCGGAGCGATGATGGGAGCCGGAATGGGCAGTGCTGGAATGGTGGGATTCGGAGGGTCAGGTCAAGTACCGATGGCAATCAACAAGAGTTCGAGCGAGGATCCTAATGAGGACGAAATCATTTCGACCTTGAAGCTCTACCTCTCTCAACAGGATCTGATGAAGATTACCAAGCGATCGGTTCGAGAGGCCCTCAACGAACTCTTTCCCAAGTTCGTGTTTTTTTTTTTTTTTTTTTTTTTTGTTTTTTGTCCCCCTATCACTTTTACATTTTCTCGGCAAGGTTTGATAGGATGGAAATATGTGATGACTGATGTCTCTTCGTGCTTGATATCGATCGCATCAACACTTTATTCCCGGTTACAGTGCCAACTTGAACGAGAGGAAGGTCTTTATCAATGCTCAGATCGATAAGATCCTGGCGGGCAATACTTAGTTAAAGAAGCGAGTTTACAGATTCTAATCAAGCCAGCTGGTGTGTGTTAAGCATGCTTGGATCGATGATTTCGATTCCCTCCCTCCCCCCCCCCCCTCCTTCCCCACTCTTCTGTCCTCTTCTTTTTATACACATACTTTTTATCATCTCTGCCTTCCTCCCAGAAATCACATTTTTTTCCCTTCATTCCATCAGAGTAAAGACCACAACGAATCAAAAAAAAAAAAAAAAAAAAACGATGTATGGACCAGCATATCTTCTCTCCGGTTTTGAATCCTTTGTACATTTGTCGAGTGATCATCATTCAAAGTATCATCTCGATCACTTTTTTCCCGTTCGAGTTCGTTCTTTTATTTTTTATTTTCGTATTTATTTTTCTCTCTTAGTCTCACTCTTAAACGGAAAAGAAAAAACAGTTAACGATTTGATGATCAAGATCCTCGCGAAACTTTCCTTTTGTCAATCTTCGTATTTTTTTTTTTTTGTTGGGGTTAGTTCACATACGTTACAACAACAATAGATCTCAATCTCAGTCTCAGTCGTCCTTGTTTAATCAATTCCTATCATCATCGTCGTCGTCGTCGTTGGTCGTGTGCCCGTCCTATTCGTCTAACTTCTTTTTCCACTAGTTCCCTTCTTCTTTTCTTTTCTTTTTCGTCCAAACTCTCATCCTCTCGTGTGCGTGCGTGCGTGTGCGTGCGTGTGTGTAGATTTTTTTTTATTATTATTATTATTATTGTTGTTGTTGGGTATCGTGATCGTTGTAGTACTTAGGAAGTCATCAGATTAATCAGATCTTTCCATGCTTATTTTTTTGCAGTGGGGGCTTCATTCTTCGTCTCACTCACTCACTTGATCGTACGGCATGTATGCTCACACCACCTCAACAAGGCCCAACGGGGGGGGGGGGGTGTGGTGTCGGTTCGAGCCTTGGTGCTCTGGTCTCGTACCGATCCTGGTTCTCCTGACCATCGATCTCTCGATGTCCTTCCTTCCCCCCTCGTGCATCCTCCTTCACACCCCGTCCCTCATCACTTCTTCCTTCGTTCTCATCAATCATCATCATCGGATTCTTCCTTCTCATCAAACCTCCACCTGCTTCGCCTCTTCTTCCTCTTCTCACGAGATCTCTCTTACGTCCAACCTGGCCAGGCCGCCGGGTTTCATGGATGAAGGAGTGGGGGGAAGGGAGAGTTTGAGGGGCGAATTGGAGATGGAGGTGAGTGGAGTAAGGACTTGAGACCCCCCCCCCGCCCCCCGCTTCGGCGTACGACCCCTACTGATCTTGACTGCGGTCAGATTCCAAAGGTGTTTTTTTTTTTTTTTTTTTTTTTTTTCAAAAATAATAATAATAATAATAATAATAAAAAATTTAAATTGATAAGGAATGATGATGATGATGATGATGATGAGAGAAATGAGATGGGGGTGGTTGGAAGGAGTACAGAGGGTGATTTAGAATGGTTGAAGAGTTGAGGGAGGATGGCTGTTGAGGTATCATAGAATCTGATGAATAACTTGATCTTCTCCTCCCAAGAATCTTTGTTGTTGTTTTTTTTTTTTTTTTTTCTTTTTCTTTTTTGGTTATTATTAAAACATCTTAAATCACTTAACTATCCCTTCATGTTTTTTTTTTTTTTTTTTTTTTTTTTCCCTTTTTTGGCCTTCTTCTTCTTCTTTTTTTTTTTTTGAAGGTCTGGTTTTTGGGGGTTGGGTGGCTTTAAGAGGTCTTGAGTGAAAAGTGGATGTTGAGTTCCTCTTTTTTTTTTTTTTTTTTTTTTTTTTTTTTTTTTTTTTTTTTTTTAGTGTGTTATTTGGTTTGGTGGTTGGGTAGAGTCTTGACTACTCATGAGTCCAAACAAACTCAATTTAGGATTATTCATTCAAGATCCATTCTCTTCTTCTCCCTGTTTTTTTTTTTTTTTTTTTTTTTTTTTTCTTTTTTTTTTTTTTTTGATTTCCTTTTTAGTCTCTCAATCATTTAATGTTTTTTTTTGTCTTGAAAGTCTTCAGTTTTCTTTTTTTCTGAAAAATAAGAAATAAAGTTCTTCCTGATTGGATTGAGTGATCTTAAGATCATTCTATCTTTGTTTATGTATGGTCTATAAAGCACATCTGGGCCCCTGTCCAAGTTTGACTGGGCATGCACCCAGCAGGACTTGAATTGGCGCCCAGAGGGCTTGATTGGGTTGGGATCACAGGTGTAAAAAATTGGTGCCCAACCAAGCTCCCCTGGATATCAATCAAAGCTGATGGCAACCAACCAACCAGCCTCCCTAACAGTGTGACTTTCAACCATTGGTTTTGTTAAAAAGAAATTCATGCATCCTAAGGGTCACCAGACCCATTTGGCCTGGAATCAAGATAGATTTTCTAGGCACCATGTGCAGTTTAATTTTTTTTTTTTTTCAATAAATTTTGGGTGCTGCCCAGATGGGCTTTATACATCTCATTAGGTTTGAGTTGACAAGGGTTTTCTTTTTCTTTTCTTTTCTTTTCTTTTCTTTCTTTTCTTTTCTTTTTTTTTTTTTTTCCAAATTGATAATGATTATAAGATTGGTTCGGTCTCAAACTTACACCCAAAACAAAAGAAAAAGAAGATTAAATCCATGATGATCATCATTGTCTTCAATTGGTGGTTGTGGTTTACCCACTGATTAGGGTGTATCAGAGTTAGAAAACCTTCCATTAGAAACCTGCCATTTTTTTACCAAACCTGCCATTTTTAATGATGGGTTTCTGAAATACACATACCCCCTAACTGGTGTATTTCAAAATGGCAGGTTTCATGAAAATGGCAGATTTCAAACATCAAACCGGCCATTAAACCCGCCATTTATGCATCATCATCCATCCACCATCCATCACATCTAAAACACCCATTCAAATCAGCAAATCCATACCAGTCCCATCTCCATCACATCACACACATCTCATCTCCATTGCTTCACATCTCCCTCACTTCACATCTCTATTGCTTCACATCTCTATTTATTCACATCTCTATTGCTTCACATCTCTATTGCTTCACATATCTATTGCTTCACATCTCCATATCCACATAAATCCCCATCATCATCTCATCACCCCAACTCAAATCACCATCTTTCTCAACATGTCCCATCAAACTTCTTGGCAGCAAGTTGAAAATGCAAAAAAGCTGACTGAAATTTTGTTAGTATTTTGCTGCCATTCAGACTCTGATTCAGACTCCAATTTGGAATCAACTTGGTTGGATTTGAATTCTAAATTACAAAAGAGATACATGGTTCCAAGAAGACAAACTCTCCACAACCCTATGTATGAAAGGCAAAAGCTTCATCTCCTCCCCAACCTAACCTTCCAGCAACTGTTCCAAACTCTATTGCCTTCATTCATGAAACTTTTGGAGATGATTGAAGACCACCACATCTTCCAAAAAAATTCTTGGAATCCTCAAAAAAATTCAGCTATCCAACTGGCTGTTGATCTTTGTAGATTGGGATCAAATGGAAATTGAGCAGAAATTCATCAATTAGAAAATCTATTCTCAGTTGGATATGGAACCATTGACTCATACACCAAAAGAGTCATGGTTGCTATCCTATCTTTCCGTTGCTCAGTCCTTGATCTTGGCCAACAAAAGAAGAACGCAAGGAGATATCTCAAGTAATGGAAACCAAAGGATTTCATGGTTGCATTGGTTTTGTTGATGGAACCACCATCCCCTTCAGTCAAAAACCCAAGCTAGATGGCAATCACTATTTTGATTGGAAAAAAAAGGCAATTGATTCATATCTTTTCCAATCACTTTGATAAAACCATCAATCACACACTGACCAAATATGTTTTGTCTGTTTGTTTAGATAATCTGGGGCACTACAACTTGTTTGTGAAACAACAAGAAGTTCATATCCCTCCATGATGGCCTTCCAGGTTCTTGCCATGATTCATACGTGTTCAATCCGATGCAGATTTCCCAACAACCAGAGAACTACTTTGACCA
The DNA here is from genome assembly GCA_025617555.3 of Puccinia polysora. Taxonomy (NCBI): domain Eukaryota; kingdom Fungi; phylum Basidiomycota; class Pucciniomycetes; order Pucciniales; family Pucciniaceae; genus Puccinia; species Puccinia polysora. Next base: position 14,195,534 of record CM062620.1, read on the forward strand.
CAATCAATAACCTCTGGCCAATTCCGCTTATGCTAGTGGGAAATATGTGGTTTGAGCATACTGGAATGTTTTTTCCAACAATCAAGGAAAAACCAATTTCAACTATCATCTTGCCCAATCACAAGTTTGGATTGAGCATGCCATAGGAGTCCTGAAAGGAAGATGGGCCAGCTTAAGGGAAATTCAAAACCAGCTTCAAAATCCCAAAGAAATGAAGTTCCTCATCAACTGGATTATCACTTGTGTCATCCTTCACAATCTTTTTGCCAACATCAAAGATGAATGGGACAAAATATTTGAAGATGATATTCCTGATCCTCCTCAAGTCATCCCCATCTCATCTTCTACCTCATCTTTGGCCATGAGAGAGCGGATTCTACCCCTCACACCTTCTCACTTTGACGTGTAGCATTTGGTTTTTAAATAGGTGAAATATCTTTTTTGGTTTTAGTTTTTCAACCAAACATCCAAGGCTGACTTGGATTTTTTTTTTTTTTTTTTTTTTTTTTTTTTTTTTTTTTTGGTGGACTTGAACAAAAAAAGAAACAAAACTTCCAAACCACCCACCTCACTCCACCAAACCACTGGTACACTCTCCACCTCACCCTCCACCCCCACCTCACCCACCACTCCCCCCCCCCCCCCCCCTGGTAAGCTCCTGCACCTCCCTCTCATCCTCCTCCTCATAATCCCCATCATTGGATGCTGATACAACTCTCCACCCACCTTTAGGTCCCCCCCACCTCCTTGAATCTTTCCTCAGGTAAGATCCCCTGCCCTCCTGCTCATCACCCTTTCCCCACCCCCCTCACCCCCTCTCCCTTACCCCCACTAATGCCCCCCCCTCTCCCCCCCCACCACCCTTGCATTGGTTGGCTTCACCACCCTTGCTTTGGTCAGCTTCACCACCCTTGCTTGGCAGCCCACCCCCCCACCCCCCCACCTCCCTCCACCAGCCCTCACTTGGCAGGCCACCCCCCCACCTCCCCCCGCCAGCCCCCCCACTGCCCTTGCTTGCTTGGCGGGCCACCCCCCCATGTCCCTCTGCCAGCCTGGCCCCCCCACCACCCTTGCTTGCTTGGCCGCCCACCCCCCCACCTCCCTCCACTGGCCTGGCTCCCCCCCTCGACCACCAATGGCCAGCCCCCCCCTCCTTCTGTCATTTGGCCCAACCCAAAACCCAACCCAAAAACCAAACCAAAGGGCCGGCCTGATTCCCTCACACCCTGTAATTTTTTATTTTTTTTTTGGGAGGGGGCGCTGATATCATGTTTTTTTTTTGGGCACAGTTTTTTTTTTTTTTTTTTTTTTTTTTGGTGATCCCATTTCTGGTGAACTTGGGATCAATTCCAGGTTTGGTTTCATTTTCTTTGATCCAATCTTGTTTCACTGACGATGTCCATTTAACTGACTGTTTTTTTTGTTTTTGTTTTTTTTTAATCCCTCAACTGCTATCAGTGAATGTCCAATTCTTCTCCCACCTGCATCAATATGTTGCACAAACAATTGAATGCCATCTTTTTCCTTACCCCAATCAGATTATATGAATGGGAGGGATCAAGATGGAAGGAGATAGATTGACCAACATAATGAAAGGTGGGAAGAATAGGGCCCATCACCAAAAGAGGGTTCAAATGAGAGATTCCAAAATATCTTTGGAGGTTTCTGAGGAAGGCATTAATGAACAGGTGGTCTGGTGTGTTCAGAAACTGATTCCTTTGCACCTGTACCCTTCAATTGTTTCCAAAAAGAAAAAGAATAGTTGAAAACCTACCCTCAAAAAGTTTGAGCAAGCAAAACAAAAAATCAAACCGTTCCATTTCTTCCACTGTGGAAAAGTAATTGTCCTCAATGAATCTGATCACCAAGCCCTGGTTGCAATAACTGAATTTGTGCCCTTGGATAAACTCTCAGAACAAGATAAGAAGGAAATCAAATTTTTCACCACTTTCCTTCATTGTTCAAAAAAAATTTTCAACCTGGTTGGTCCTTCAAGATCTTGGGGTGGAAAAATGTGGGCAGTTGGATGGCAAAAATCAATGCACCCTTCAGAGTTATTTGGAAGTTATGTGAAGAAATCATCTATTAGATCTTCTCCTCAAGAGTATGCTTTCCTCAACCTTAAGGCAGACAAAGTATCCCAAATTCTTGGATAAATGTTTTGCAATTTGGCCAAACTTTCCTTTGAATCAAACCGCCATACCATGAAGGAAAACAACATCCCCTCTTTCTCTTTGTTGGAATCTGGTTCCAAGCCTACACATTTTGATTGCTCCCCACACATCACTTTCACCTCAAATTATTTTTTACAACTCTCCTCATATTGACAAAGGCAACATCTCTGGCTACTCCTTTTTACTTGTGGTTCCAACAAAGAAATCAAATGTTTGACTTATTGAAAATACAGACAAATATCAAGTATTGGATGGCCAATTTCTTTTTCCTGACCTTGGCTTTGGAATTGATTTCAAGCAAAAAGGTATAGTCAAAATGGTTTGGCCAGCCAATAAGTACAAGCACTGTACCTTTCCTTCTGTGGACACAGCAACCCATACCAGAATGGCCATGTGACTTCAAATTAATAAAACAACTAGAAACACTTGTAGGGACTTGAATAATGGCCAAATTTACTCTATAAAAAAAAATAAATAAAAACAAAAAAGATTTGTATGTTGGTGAGGTTAAGAATACTCTCAAACATTTTAATCAAAAATAATTTTTTTGTTTTTCTTTCACCCATGCAAATATATTTAAAAGACCAGCATTTGAGTTATCTGCTGTATTTCATCTACTGTTCTACTGCTACCAATGCAAGCCAAGGCTACTGTTACCTTATCATTTTTTTTGGTTGCAAGTTGTTCCCTCTCCTTTTCCAGTTGTACTTGCTGTTGATCCTTCTCCTTTTCCTCGTTTTTAAATTCTAGCTCAGCCTGTTTCAACTTCCACTCAGCATCCCATTTTTGTTGATGAGCAAAACTCTTGGCTCTCTGCTTTTGAACATCCATGGCCGGTTGACAATCCCACTTTTGCTTGTAAAACTCAAGTTTTTTGGATTCAATTTGTGATTTGACTGTTTTTTGCAGGGGAAAAGCAATTAGAATGATTTTGAAAGCAAGGTCAACCAATGGACTTATATGAATCTTTCTTCTCCATGATTCCTTCAAAGCCTGAAAAACTTCAAGTGTTTCTATTATTTTGATGACTTTTGGGGTTGATATTGATGGAATTGGAGGCCTTTTGCTTACCCTTGGCAGAGGAGGTTTGAGTCTGAAAGTTGTCACTAGTGTTTGAAGGCACTGTGGGAAGCCCCATTGAATTGAGTTTTTGGCCATTCTGGAATGGATGAGCCTGTTTTTTTACAATATAAATCAGTCAGGATTAACCAGACGGAAGAGAAAAGAGCTTGGTTCCTTACTTGAACCAATTTTGAGGGTAATGGAGACTGAGGAGTATATTGTTCCGCATCAGCAAGGTTGATTAGATCTGCTAATAGAGGAAGAGAGCAATCCAAAGAAGGAGGGGAGGGGTACAAGGTATAGTTTGACTCCTCAATAAATGCGGAATTAGATGTGATTGGAGCTGATTGCGTTTGAATATCCTCCTTGGCATTGGATGGGGGCCACTCATAGGTTTCTTTGGGATCACCATTGCTAGGCTGAACATCCCCAGCCAAGTCCTCAGCCTCAACTGAATTGGATTGTTGGGCATCAAAAGCAGCTAGAGGGGTAATTTTGGCCTTCTTTCCACAGATTTCATCCATTTGAATATAAGAAGGACAAATGGAGTCCAACTTATCAACCAACGAGTTGATTCCCTTGGCTTTTTCAGAGTCAGTGATACCAAAGACAGTGGAGATTGACATGGAGTGGGCCTTTTTGTACTTGGCTTGATAATTCTTGAATGGCTCCCTCATCTGTTTGGATGACAGATCCAGCCTACCTTTTGTTTTGTTCTTGATTTCATTGGCCATCAGGAGATAACCATTGACCTTAGAGGATGGAGGTTGGCCAATGCATGTTTAATTGTCCAATCCAAAGAAGGCATCATAGTAGGAGGGAATTTTGAGTCAGTTGACCAGGATGATTTGATCAGCTCTCTTGAGCTGAATTGAGCCCTTGGAAGCTGATGGGGGAGGATTGTTTGTTGTGGAGTTCCTTGGCAATGTTTTCTTTGGTGTGTTGGACTTTTGTGTGGACTTGCAGGGGAGTTTTGCTGAGGGTCCATTTGGAGAGAGTAAGGGCAATAAGGTGATGAGAGAGATAAAGTGAAAAGAAAGATAAAGTGATGATAGATATGAAGTGATTAGAGCAATAAAGTGACAAGAGCAATAAAACAATGATTGGATTCTTTGGATGAGGTTGGAGGTACAAGTTCTTGTTGGAGTTAGAGTGATGGGAGTGATGAAGAAATGAGACCAATGAAGTGATGAGAGAAATGAAGCAATGAGAGCAATGAAGCAATGAGAGCAATAAAGTGGTGAGTGATCAAGTGATGAGGGTGATAAATTGATGAGAGTGATGAGAGTGGTGAGTCTTTTTTTGATGAGGCTATAAGTAAAAAAAATTGCAATGAGGTCAGAGGTAGAAGGAGGTGGGAAGCCAGGGGTGGATGATGTGGACAGGTGGTGGAAGCCTTTAAATAAGTTATTTAAAAAAACCCACTTATTTCCAGGTAATTCTAACATGTCTGATATGAAATAAGTGTTTTTTTTTTTTGATTTTTAATGGCGGGTTTGAAATGGCCGATTTGGTTTGAAACCCACCATTATAATTGGTGGGTTTGCTTAACTCTGGTACGCCCTATTGATTCTTTTTTTAAAGTGATCTTATCACAAAAAAAATGCCAATGTTAAATTTGCAACCCATCTGAGTTGCAAATGGTGGTTTGCAAGCCATCTGAGTTGCAAATGGATATATATAGGGCCAATGTTGAATTCACAGCCTTGCAACCCCCGTTAACTACCAAAAACAGGTTGCATGGCGCAATTTTCAAGCCATTTTGGGTTGCAAATGACCATTTTCAACCCATTTTAGTGGCAAACAGCCATTTGCGACTCAGGTGGGTAGTGAATGGCCATTGCAGACCCATTCTGGGTTGCAAACCGCGCCACACAACCCATTTTGGGTAGTGAATGGAAAAAAAATAATTTAATTAATTATTTAATTTCATTTATATATATAGTTTTATATTTTTAGGGCATTATTTTTTCTCACGCATCCAACCCTTTATTTCATGCATTTTGACGTTGGCGCGTGGTTGCACCCCTTTGGTGTTTCACACAAAAATACTTTATTTCATGCAACTTTCAAGAATTCATTTTTTTTGAATTCTGACTGCGCAGCCCTGTAGCAGGGGTTCTTAAACCCCTAACCAAAATTTTTGGTATCTTTGAAGGCATTAGAACCCCTTCAAAAATGAAATCAAAAAATGAAAAAAATTCTGTAAAAACAAATTTTTGCATGGGTTTTTGGATCCTTTTTTTTAGCTATTTTAGATGTTTTTTTTTTTGGTTTTTTTGGCTGCCAGAACTTTTGAACAACATTCATAGTATGCAATTTTTTTCATATTTTTGGGATGTATCCTTTCACCTTAAAAAATTCCTTCAAAAAACACAATAAATCAAAAAAATCAAATTCCTCTTTGGACATTTGAATCCTTTAATTTTCCTTTTTTTTCATTTTATTGGGTAATTCAAGATATTAAAAAGTTAAAAAAACATATAAAGAGCATTGAATGTTTTTTTCAGATCTTTTGGATGTATTATTTTACCTTAAAAAATTCCTTCAAAAAAGAAAAAAATTCAAAAAATTCCATTTTCTCATTTGACTTTTGGATCCTTATGTTTGCCATTTTGACTTATTTTTTTTGGTTTTTCAAGCTTTGAGAATTTTAAAAGAGCTATTCAAGAGATTTTTAAAAAATTTTTCAGGATTTTTGGATGTCATTTTTGACCTTTAAAAATTCCATCAAAAAACCAAAAAAATTGAAAAATTCACTCTTCTTTGAGCCTTTCACATGAATATATTCAATATGACTGAAAATATGTTCCCGGGACCACCACCCATTTTGGAGCGCCCCAATTATCTTATAAAGCACCCCCTTGACCTGTTCCACCCTCCCATCACCCCCCACCACACCATCCTACTACCATACCATACCACACCACACCACACCATACCACACCATACTATATCACACCATACCACACCACACCACACAAAACCATACCACATAAAAAAACACACCACACCACACCACACCACACCACACCACACCACACCACACCACACCACACCACACCACACCACACCACACCAAACCACCAACCACTCATCAAAATAACTCAAGAATCCAGATACTTCCAAACAAGAAGATCTCTTTTTCCAATGGCTCAATAAAACATCCACCCACTTTTCAGAATTGTTTCAAGTTTTTCACCAGGCCCATCCTCCATTATCTAATCTAATCAAAATAGTGATTCAAATCTTCTTGCTCCTTATTCATCTACTCAAACTCTTGATTCCACTCCTCTTTCCCCTCCTCCTGAGCTATCATATAATCAAAAGGAGGAGCTGGTTGAGGCTATCCAATCATGGGCAAAGTCCCATTGATATTCCATATCTACCAGAGTATCAAATTGCAATAATCAGGCCTACACTTACCAATATGATAAATCTGGGTAATATAAACCCAGAAAAGATACCTCCCAATTGAAAAAATCAAGAAAGACCAATTTTCCTTTTGGGTTATTAGGGAATTTTTCAAAAAGATTGGGTGTTTGGGTGGTGAAGGTTATATTTCCAGAGCACAACCATCCACCTTCCATTGATCCTTCCACTCATCCCATCCACAGAAGAATCCAAGGGGAGCAAAAGGAGGTGGTTGAAAATTTATCCAAAGCAGGAGTTCCCCCTTTAAAAATTCTCAACTCTCTTATACAAAAATCATCATCACCTATCCATACAAATCTCCCTAAAATTTACAACAAAAGATCCCAAATACAAAAAAATTCCCTTGATGGCAAAACTACTGTGGAAGCACTCATACTGAAACCCAGGAATTCTCATTTTTACTACAAAATGAACGATTTGGATGATCAAATTACTTCATTATTTATTTGAGACCCTGATTCCATGAAACTTCTCAACCTTCTCCCTACTCTCATTATGATGGAATGTAAATATAAAACCAACAAATTTGGAATTCCCCTTCTTCATATTCTTGGGATAAACAATTCTTCTAGAAGATTCTCAGTTGCATTCTGTTTCTTATCTCAAAAGAAAAAACAGAACTATGATTGGGCCCTGACTCAACTTCAGGAAATTTTTGAATATAAAGAACCTAGTGTGATTTTGACAGACAAGGAACAAGCACTTATTAACTCAATTGAATCAGCTTTCCCTTCCTCTTATCACCTTCTCTCTGTCTTGCACATTTTCAAGAATATTCAAACTCATTCCAGGAAGTACTTTAAATCTGAAGATGAATGTAAGCTATTCCAGGAACAATGGCATCATTAGGTCTATTCAAAATCTGAATCAAGCTATCACAAAAACTTCACAAAACTTTCTCTGTTCTGGAATCCTCCAACTTCTGAATAACTTCTTCAAAACTTGATTCCTCTAAAAAGAAAATTTGTCTCCCATTTGGCAAAAAAATACTTTCACTTTGGAAACACAAGTACATCAAGAATAGAAGGTTCTCACTCCTACATTAAAATATTCATCAATTTTTCTATTGGCTCTTTCTATAATTTAGTTCAAAAAATTCACAGTTCCATCACCATCCAAACCTGTGAGAGAGCCATTAAAGCCTCTCAGCAAGAATTCAAGCATCTCATTGGTTTGCCTCACTGTGTGGATCATCTTTCTGGAAAGATCAGCCACTTTGCCCTCAAAATCATTCATTCATCTCATCAAGTTCCTGATTCTTCCACCAATTTCAACAACTTTGATTACTCTTCTTACATGGGTATACCATGTGTTCACAAAGTCAAATTGGCCATCAGAAAGGGTGAACTCTTCCAAATTGATTTTTTTTCATCCTCAATGGCATGTCAAAGCTCCCATCTAAGTAAGTTTTTCTCTTTTTTTTGGTGGGGGATTCAAGCTCAAATGAATAATGTCCTGATTGATTTTGATTTTTCTTTCTCCAGTTAAGTGTGAACCCTGAATCAACTGAAGATTCAGCAAAACTTGAAGTTCCAACCAAAAACAGTAATGAAAACCTATATTTCACTAAACTGTTTGAAGCATTCAGAAATTTGCCATCTGGAGAAAAGCTATATTATCTGGGTGAAAGCATGAAGCTGTACAGTGGAAGGTATCAACTTACCCCAATTGAAGAGCCAAATTCCACTCAAAGATCCAAAGTTAGAGGAAGAACAAAAGGAGCAGCCACTAATTTCACAAAGATCTCTCAGTCCTCAAACAAAAGAGATCCATCTGTTTTTGAATATTTAGAAGAACCCAAGAGGAGAGGAAGGCCAAAGAAGAAATTCATAGCAAATTTGAAGGTCAGTCACCAAATTTTTGGACAAAAAAATATATCAACATTCATAATTAATTTTTTTTCTTATGTGTTCAGGTTTCAAGAAGGTGCAAGGCCATCCAAGCAAAGGGGAAGGTAAAAACAAGGAGGAATCAGAGGAAGATGTAATTTTATAACTATAATTATTTTTTGTGATGAGTCCTTCTCATTTTTTTAACATAGAGTGAATTTATGACTGGAGAGGAATATTCAGAAGATGAATAGGTTTCAGATTTGGATGATAAGCAAGATTCAGCAGATGAAGAGCTGCCAGATGTGGATGTAATTAAGATGGTGATCTTTTGTTTTTGTTTATTTTTGGCTAATTTGTTGGATATTATTTTTCATTATTTTTTCATTCAAACCTTTATCAGAGGTCTGGAACCATTGTGAATAAGCAAGTTGCTTCTCCTGAATACAATCCTGGGACAAGGATAAAGAGACTAAAGGTATTCAATGAAGATGGTGATGCTCCTTACCATCCTCCTGGGGGGAAGGTATTAGCAGCACCAACAATCAGTGAGAAAGTGAGTACATTTGGTATTTTCTCATTTTTCAATTTTTTCTGATTTATTTTGGGTTTTTCCTTTAGGTTTCCTGCAAATTATCTTATTCTTCCTCTGGAATATTTGACCAAGTATCAATTGAAGAATTGGGTATTATATTTATTCCATATTTTCTGTTATGAAAAATTCTGATTTTTGGTTTTAGTTCCAATACAAAGATTCCATTTACCCAAAAACAGCCATTCCACATATCTCCCATCTTCAAGATGTCATAGGGGATGGGAACTGTGGCTTTAGAGCAGCAGCCATTTTCTTGGAAAGGATCTCAGAAGACTGGATTGAATTCAGGAAAGAAATGGTGAAAGAGCTTGATTCAAACCCAATCTTCAAGGACACAAGATTACTGCGTGATATCTGTTGGAGTATATTCATATCTCCATTCTGTACTTTGTTTCTATTCAATTCATATCTCTTTCTACTCATTTCCTTATATATGTGAATCCCTACTCACTTCATTATATGTCACACACTGAACACACCAAAACCATCCCCACTCAATCTCTAGATGCGCGCTCTTCCTTTCTTTCACATTGTAATCTTATCATGTCACACTACACGTGACATCCAGTCATGGCTCCTCTACCTGAGGACAGAGATTGAGGAAAGTAGAAGGATTTCTTTCCTCATCCTTCTACTTTACCAACCATCTCTGTTATTCCTCAGGTAAGATTGTCCTTTTTCCTTTATCTCCTCCTCACCGTATATGTTTCCTTTTTTGCTCATGAACCTCATCCTTCTACTTTACCAACCATCTCTTTTATTCCTCAGCTCAACAGGTTATGAGCCCAGAGCCGCACCATAAGACAGAATAGAAGGATCCAATAAACTCACTTTATCGTATCAGAACAATCATGGACAAAATCCAGAACTCGCATCCTGTCCTAAAGACACCATCTATTATTCCTTTAAACTCCCCTGGTTCCGAATCAAACTACCTCAATTGGGCGATGATTCTGAGGATACATTTCCGAGCTTCCGGCGTTGGTTATCTCCTTAAAAACAATTCGCCAAAGGGTGAAAACTGGCTGAAAGACAACTTGGCTGCCTGCTCAGTTATATCCAGGTCAATTGGACCATTGAACTTTCAATTTATTAGAAAAAATGAAGAGAGCGCAATCAGAATGTGGAAATCACTTCAAGAAGCACATCAGGACAATTCCTCAGGAGGCAGGATGTACTGGCTTTGCAAACTTCTCTTAACAAAGCTGAATGACAAAGATATGACAACTCACCTTTCCAAAATAGTCTTTTAGGGTGAGAAACTCTCTTTGCTCATCCCTCCAGAAAACCCGCTAACAGCTGACAACCTTCAATCTACCACTATATTGCTATCAATTCCCAATGACTGGCTAGGATGTGTTTCCAGCATGATGAATGAGGAATCAGTTCCCTCTTCTAAACTGATCAACGCATTAAAGCAAGAACATCTCAGAAGAAAAACCAGAAATGAAGACAACTACACAATTAACTCTGTTAAAATGCTGAAAAACAACCCCAGACTTCAAAATTGATGTGATTGGGAGGGCCAAACCTTCTCAAAGACGTACTTCTGCACTAACTGCAAAATCAAGGGTCATTTGTTTGCAAGATGCCCAGAAGTCCTCAAAGCACTAGAATACCGTAAAAAAATCAAAAAAACTCCTGAAAAATGTCCATCTGGTTCCAAAAAAGCCAGAGCAAATCTGACAAAAGCAAAAGAAGAATCAGATGAAGATAACAACAATGACAATTTCACCAATTCCAAAATCATCATCCATGCAGGATATGCCTCATGCAATCTTGCCAACTTGGTCCAACCCCACGGGAATGACTTCAACCTGGACTCAGGATGCTCTCTGTTGATGACTCCACATGACTGGAAAGTAAGTGGGAAGAAACCCAACTCTACCGCCGTTTGACTTGCGGATGGAACAAACATCTCTGCAAATAAGGAGGGTTTCCTCTTGCTCCCATTTGCACGGGTTTGTTCCCTAGTCGTTCCAGACCTTCACAAACCACTCCTCTCAGTTTCAAGCCTTTGCGATGCTGGTTTTCTGGTCATTTTCTCCTCCAACACCTGCAAAATCTTTGAAAACTCAATCTCAAACATCAATACCGCACCGGTTGCCAACGGGTACAGAAAGGGTAACCTTTACTATTTGCCTCAAGACAAAGGAAGCCGCAAGGAATCGGCCCTGTCCTCCATCACACAGACTTCTGACAATAGTCTTTGTGGTTACCATTGCAGACTTTCCCATCTGAATCTGAAGTCCCTGCAAAAGCTGCTCAAATCTAAAGATATCCATCCTGATCCCAACAAAAAGTCCGAGGTACAAAAATGCACCACCTGCATTGAATCAAAAACAACCAGAACACCGTTCCACTCTCAACTAAGCTATAGATTGAAGCTACTGGGGGAAATTATACACTCTGATCTGTGTAGCTTTGACACCACGTCAAGAGAGGGATACAATTACTTCATTACTTTCATTGACGACTGCTCAAAAGCATTATTTGCGTACCCACTGCGTCAGAAATTGGATGCTTTTGAGTCAACCAGACTCTTCTTCTCCTTTTTCAAAAATCAATTCTGGCACCCTATTAAATCTTTCAGAACGGACAACGGCGGAGAATATCTCAACAAAAAAATGTCCTCCTTCCTTGCTGGAAAAGGTATCCATCACAAACCTGGTCCTCCCCACTCTCCCCAGCTCAACGGCGTTGCAGAACGTTCCAATAGGACCATCCTCAACCTAATCCGCTGTTCTCTCTCAGCCTCCAACCTTCCAAAATCCTTCTGGGCCAATGCCCTCAAGCACGCTCTCTTCAGTTTCAACTCCTGCCCCTGCAAAACCCCTCGCGGTTTTACCTCACCAAACTTGATCCTGGCTGCTGATGACGTTCCAATCTCCTACCTCCATCCATTCCGCTGCCTCACCTGGTACAAAATCCCAGAGGCTAATCAAACTAAGCTATCTCCCAAAGGAAAACCATCAATTCTTCTGTCCTATCTCCGTCAAGGAAACGGCTACCGGGTCCTCAATCTATCTACCAAGAAGGTCATCAAGTCTAGGGACGTCATCTTTGATGACTCAACTTTCCCATACGGTCGGTCTCTCCGGAAAGTTGATATGGATTCTTTGGCCGTTCCCGTCACCCTTCCCTGGCCACAGCCTCCCCCAACCCCTGTCTCTCTATCTCTCCCTGTCCTCCCGGACACCCCCTCTTCTTCTCCCCCCTCCGACTCCCCCATTTCTCTTCCCTCACCCCCCTTGCTTCTACACAGAGACTCAGACATGCTGCGGATCTTTCCACCTCGCTCCCCCGTTGTCAAATCTTGCTCCCAGCCTTGCTCCAAAAGCCCCACCTTGTCCAAGGACTCGGACATCATGCCTCCCGTTTCCCTGTTGCCAGTTCTACCCCCCCTCTCTCCTTCCTCCATTGTCATCTCCCCACCTCAATTCCCACCCATCCCCCCTCCCCCCTCCCCCCCATCCTCTCTGCCGCCTGAACCGCGCTTCTTGACCAGGCCAAGGCCTCCCCCATTGCGCTTTGGGACGTACTTGCGCTCTGCCTCCCTCAAAGACAACATCCAGGCGCCCACAAGCTGGAAGCAGCTCCTGAAATCTCCCCACCAACACTGCTGGATCCTATTGGCTCGCGAAGAGCTCTCCTCCCTCGAGGGAATGAAAACCTGGATTCTTGCCCCCCCGCCAAAGGGCCAGAAAATCATTAAGTCCAAATGGGTCTTCAAAGTCAAACAACGTCCCAACGGGTCGATCCTCAAGCTTAAAGCGCGCCTGGTCGCCATGGGCTTCACTCAGGTGCACGGTTTGGACTTCTCAGAAGTTTTTGCTCCCGCTCTCCGTCTGGAGACCCTTCGTCTCTTACTTACACTACTAGGCGCTAAGAATTGGATTGGCGGCAATTTGACTTCAAAACAGCCTTTCTGAATGGCCGCCTGGATGAACCGGTCTATATGTCTCAACCACCTGGATTTGAGGACCCTCTCCACCCCAACTGGGTCTGCAAGGTCTCAAGGGCAATCTACGGCCTGAATGTTGGGCCTATATTTCTGGATAAGAATGTAAACCAACAACTATATACAGATCTGTTAGAGATGCGGTCAAGAGAGAAAAAACAATGGAGATGAGAGTGATAATACCCAGCTATCACAATGTCAGAATCTGAAGTTATGAGATTGAAAACTGCTAGACTACCACCTCTGATGATACCAGATAACCTCTAAAGTAGCACACAGAGAAGTTAGGAGAAGGAATGAAAAGTCTGTGTTTGTTGAGAAAGAGATCGCAACAAATTGCCATGAGTTTCAGATGGAGGGCCGTTCTTCTTGGATGTGCTGGATCTTGAGCTGATTGATTCAGGCGGATTGATCTTCTGAAGCACTTCTATGTCAGGAAAAAAAAGAAGAAAATCGACGAATCCCCCCCACTCTGGTTCCTTGGACTCCTCCCCTAAATACTCCTTGCCTTGCGCCAAGAAGGTGATGAATATTGGGTAGGGTTTTATGCATACACCCAGATCGCGCATCTTAGAGAGCAACCAGACCGCGCAACTTAGCGGGCAGAGTCAAGCAGTCAAAATGAGACAGATGAATAAATGAATAAAAGAAATGAGAATAGAAAATAAAGGAAACAATAATATAAAAGAAAGATAGAAAACACATATAGGACAGGACACTGATGTGTCAATATATCAACACTGAAGCAATCTCCTCGGCAATGGAACATCAAGCTGAACACCGCCATTTTATCTTTAGGCCTCTCCCGCTCCGCTTACAACCCGTCCCTCTATTTTAAAGTGGTTGATGGTACTCTGGTGGGTGCTCTCACTGCGCATGTTGATGATCTGGCGGTCGTTGGAACTCCAGATTTTGTATCTTCCTTCATCTCTGAGATTGGCCAGCTTTTCACAATTGGTTCTGACAAATACCTCAATCTCTTCCTCTTGATCTCAATCAGCCGTAATCTGAAGAATAGGACGGTCTCACTGGACCAGTCCCATTACATTTCCATTGTTGCTTCCACTTTCCTAACCTTGAACTCTCCGCCAACCAAGTACCCAACTTCAGTGTCCTTCAAAACCTTGACAAAGCAAAACCAATCTGAACCTGCTTCTCCGGTGCGGTAAAGTCAGCTGATCAGGTCTCTGCTCTGGGTCTCCCAATGCACAAGACCCAATGTATCCTTTGCAGTAAACAAGCTGTCGCAGTTTCTTCAAGATCCGTCTTTTGAACACTGGGAGAGCGTGCTCCGCGTGATTTGTTTCTTGAACTCAACCAAAAACTATTGTCTGACGCTTGGAGGTCCATATCTCAAGCTCTTGGGCTACTCAGATTCTGACTGGGCCAAAGACAGAGACAATCAACGCTCCATCTCTGGCTACACCTTCTGCCTGGGGGCCGGCGCTATCTCCTGGAGGTCCAAAAAGCAGCCTACCGTGTCACTTTCAAGCTCCAAGGCTGAATACAAAGCCCTCTCCAACTCTTGCAAGGAAGGGCTTTGGCTCCAAAACGTCCTGTGTGAGCTGCGGCTGCGTGACTCCTTGCCAATTCACATCTACTTTGACAACCAGGGAGCCAAATCTCTTGCAAGCAACCCTGAACATCACTCTTGCACAAAGCACATTGACACGCGCCATAACTTCATCAGGGAATGTGTGGCTTGGGGCGTTTTTAAAGTCCATCATGTCAGTACCAAGGAAATGCTTGCGGACATGCTAACCAAACCACTGAACCGTGTCCTTCTGCAGGCACATCAACAACTATTTGGTCTCAGTGATGGTGGTTAGCAAGGGGGGGTGTTAAAGTATATTCATATCTCCATTCTGTACTTTGTTTCTATTCTCTTCATATCTCTTTCTACTCATTTCCTTATATATGTGAATCCCTACTCACTTCCTTATATGTCACACACTGAACACACCAAAACCATCCCCACTCAATCTCTAGACGCGCGGTCTTCCTTTCTTTCACATTGTACTCTTATCATGTCACCCTACGCGTGACATCCAGTCATGGCTCCTCTACCTGAGGACAGAGATCAAGGAAAGTAGAAGGATTTCTTTCCTCATCCTTCTACTTTACTAACCATCTCTGTTATTCCTCAGGTAAGATTGTCCTTTTTCCTTTATCTCCTCCTCACCGTATATGTTTCCTTTTTTGCTCATGAACCTCATCCTTCTACTTTACCAACCATCTCTGTTATTCCTCAGATCAAAAATATCTGGGGTGAAAATTTCCAAGAAGAAAGAAGGAAACTGAACCAACTTTATGGCCCAGCTCCCATAAATATGTGGATGAAATTCAAATGCCATGGTTTCCTTCTAACTGAAATATATAAGTGTCCATTGGTTCTGGTTTCTCCTTTAATTCCTTGCACTTATCTTCCTCTGAATTCCCCTCCCATTCCAAATTCCAAAACTTCTCCTATTTTCTTCATTCTTTTAGAAGAATCCAAAAATACAGTCTCATTCAAGTTCAAGTCTGATCATTGGCCAGCTCCCAGGTTAGATCAACTTTGGAAAAGCTTTGTGACAAAGGATTCAAAATCTTGGAAAACCATTTTTCAGAGAAATTTGGATCTTGGTAATGAGTTTTTGTCCCCTCCACAAAAATCAAGCAAAAAAATAAAACCAATAATAGTTGAATAAATTTTAATATTTGTATCCATATTTGTTCTTTATTTTTAATTTTTTGAATGAAGCTTGTAAGGTGTGTGCAAGAATGCAGATGATCTTCAAAAATTATTGATGAACTATTTTTTTGTTTTTTTTTAAAATTCAAAATTCTGAAAGCTTGAATCACCCCCAAAAAAAAATTATATAGGCCATTAAAAGGATTCAAAAATCTGGTGAGAAAAGTGAATTTCTTGAATTTTTTGGTTTTTTGATGGAATTTTTAAAGGTCAAAAATAACATCCAAAAATCCTGAAAAAAAATGAAATAGCTCTTGAATAGTTTTTTTAAAATTATCAAAGCTTGAAAAACCAGAAAAAATAAGTAAAAATGACAAACATAAGGATCCAAAAGCCAAATGAGAAAATTCAATTTTTTGAATATTTTGCTTTTTTGAAGGAATTTTTTAAGGTAAAATAATACATCCAAGAAATCTGGAAAAAATATTTTAATGCTCTTTGAATGTTTTTTTAACTTTTTAATAGCTTGAATTACCCAAAAAAATGAAATTAAAAGGAAAATAAAAGGATTTTCAAAATTTATAGCAGCTGAGTTAACCCAAAAAACAACAATAAAAATAGCCACAATGATGATCCAAAACCCCATGCAAAATTTTTTTTACAGAATTTTTTCATTGTTTGATTGCATTTTTGAAGGGGTTCTAATGCCTTAAAAAATACCAAAGATTTTGTTTAGGGGTTTTAGAACCCCTGGTAAGGGGCCGCGCAGTCAGAATTAAAAAAAAACAAATTCTTGAAAGTTGTGTGGAATAAAGTATTTTTGCGTGAAATACCAAAGGGGCACAACTGCGCGCTGACGTCAAAATGCATGAAATAAAGGTTTGGATGCATGAGAAAGATAATGCCCTTTATATATCAAAAATAAATTAATTAATCAAATTAAATTAAAATTAAAATTATAAAATATATATATATATATATATAAATAAAATGAAATAAATAATTAAATTATTATTATTATTTTTTGCCATTCACTACCCAAAATGGGTTGTGTGGCGCCGTTTGGAACCCAGAATGGGTTGCAAACGGCCATTCAAAACCCACCTGAGTCGCGAATGGCCGTTTGTGACTCAAATGGGTTGTAAATGGCCATTTGTGAGCCAAAATAGGTTGCAAATTGCGCCATGCAACCCATTCTGGGTAGTGAATGGGGGTTGCAAGGTTGAAAATTTAAAATTGGCCAAAAAAAATGAAACTTGATGGAATTTTTTATTTTTTATCTAGAAATTTGATCTCAATTTTATTTATAGGATGGACTCCACAAACACAAACACAAAAAAAAGGCTTGGGGATGATTTGGTTGACTTCAAAGCTGTAAAACTTTGCTTACCAAAACAGAGCTGGCTTGTTGTTGTAGTTGTTCCTTCTTTTCTTCTTTTCTTTCATTCCAGAAAGAAAGAAAACATGAAGGTTGGATTGAATTGGATGGAAAGAGATATGAAATTGAAAATGTGAGGATATTCAACAATCACTTCCAGAAAAAAGGAAGTTTTTTTTTTTGGGGGGGTTGGTTGTCTTCTTAAAAAGAAAAAAAAAACAATGAAAAACTTGACTTTTAAGGATTGAAAAAAAATGGATGATGATGATGATGTATCAATGAGGAGAATTTTTCTTCCAAAGGTTTGATCTCAATCTCAAAAAGGATTTCTGGACAATCAACAAAAGATAATACACATCCAACCAAAAGGTACTTCATGGATTAAAAAAAAATTCTTTGGGATGGTGAGTGAAGGATTTTGATTTATGTAGATGGTCTGATGGAAAAGGATCATTTGATTGAGTCTTCATTTCATTTGGGGATCCATTAGGAAAACACATGATTCCAAAAAAAAGAAGATTGAGGATTGTATTGTAATGCATTATTATTGATGAGCCAAAGTCCTAGTCAGGAAAAATTAAAACCAAGAATTGATTTATGAAAACAAAGAAAATGCCAAACTCATACCCAAGCCCCACTTACTCCTTCATTCCAACAAAAAAAAGTTAATTGAAAAAAAAACAATAGTAGTGGTTAATTATTTTTAGATTGTTTGATTTTTGAGTAGAAAAGAGATTGATCAAAAATTCACCAATTCCTTGGTGATCTTTCTTTTAATTTTTTTTGATTCTTGCTGGTTTTGGTTTCTGTTTTTATTTGATGATTTTTTGAGGTTTTCTAATACTCATCAAAACATAATTCTCACACAATTACCTACCTGAAGATCATTCAATCAAAAAACTAAAAAAATGAATTAAGAGAACTCAATTGAACAATCAATTTTTTTTTTTGGATTATGGAGTGATATTGCTCAATCAAAAGGGGGAGTATCATTTTACACCCCGCCCCCTACACCCCAGTGCCATTAAAAATTAAATTAAAATAAAAATTTTCAAGGAACATTACAAATTCTTTATGGCTGAAGACACATGTACCAATTCTTCTTAAAGAGACCAATTGGTATTCCATTTATCATTATCATTATATTTTTTTCTTTTGGGATGTAGATCATACTGCTTTGTGATTTCAAAACTTGAATTATCTGAATAGAATTTTGGAAATCAAAATAATATGATCATGTCTGATCCAATAAATTAATATATCATTACAAGGGTATAATGCCCCAAAATTGGGGAAAATCCTTCTGCCTGGTGCAAGTATCAAATTGTACCAGTGAAAGCATCAATGGATGCAATATTTGCATGAAAAATTTGGTAAATGAATAGGAACCCAAGGAAATTGATGCCAAGTGAGATGTGGGAACATTTTAAATCTTTTTAATAGATATGGATTATTTGGGAAAAAAAGGGAAGAGCCCTATGGTTTTTTTTTGTATATTTTTTTTCTGTATAGAGGAATTTAATCAGTTAATTTGGAGTAGAAATAATTCAATAAGGATGAAAAATTTGAGAAATGAATTGAATTAAATTTTTTAAATCTACTGAATGATGAAGAATTCAAGATTTGATAGATGAAGAATGAGGATGGATGGATCAAAGGATAAAAAAGATTAGGCTGATTGAAGTTATTAATTAGGATAGATAATCAATTGAAGATTAAGTTTTAAGAAGATTCAAAACCAATCTTAGTTTTATTAAGATTTATTCTCTAATTTGGGTGTTAACCATTGGCACTCCAAATTTTGATTTAATCAATTTCAGAACTGAAATTTCTCATGATAAAAATAGAAGGTAAAAAAAGAAAAGAAAATTCTAAGATCATTGATTTCAATATTTGATTGTCTTGGTCAAAGTGTTTTCTGTAAGGATGAAGTGTCACCCAAGGGGTAACCCCCCTGTTACCAACCCAGGCAGTATCACAGTCCCCTCAACCCTACTCACCGCGTTCCCCCTATACACCTACCAATCCATTGACCACAACTAACCCAAATCATCTGACCTTCACATTTGATCCCCATCAGACCATCAACTCAATAAAAAAACTATCCCAACTCAACTGTTTACTCTTCTTTCCTTTCCTTTCCTTTTCTTTTCTCTTCCTTTCTCTTCTTCTTTATTTATTCCTTCTCCTTTCTCATGATCTTAAATCTCCCAGACCCTGAATGCTGACTCCAAATATCAAACAATTAAACCAACAACTCCCATTACCTCAAGTCTCAAGTCTTTCCTGGTGAGAGCTACTCTCTCTCCTAAACGCTGATCATGATCTAATCTGCCCCTCAGTCACCCTCTTGTCAAACCATTCAGTCATTGCCATGATTGCCTAGTCACCTCAGAAATCAAGTCCCCACTTGCCAGTCCCTTTGGTCAATGTCTCTCATTCACATTGTGATCAGTTCTGCTTTGTCGCATGTCTTTCTGATGCTCTGTTGTTCTGACTCATCTTGTTGCCAGTCTGTTGGTCTTCATTAATTTACATTCATCAGATTCTTTCACCGTTAACAGATGGAAGGCTCTTCATGACAAACAACAGAGAAAAAGGAAGTAATGGAATCCAATCCACCAGGCACCTCCTCAAACAATGGATTCCAACAGGCAATGCTCAAAACTGCTCTGGAAACCATCCTCCTCCTCTCAGAGGACAACTATGGCATCTGGCGTGACAAAATGAATGGCCTTCTCAGGCTCAGGGGGGTTATGTCAACCCTGGAATCCCCCTCCAAACAGATCTTGCAACTGGAAAACAACAAAATCCAGCTGCTAATCATCTTAAAAGTTGACTTGGTGACTCACAACAACATCATCAGCGCAACAAACTTAAATTCAGCCAAGGTCATCTGGCAAGAAGTCAAAGAGAGGTACTCCTCCTTGGAAGCCATGAATCAAGCCAGGATCTTCAATTACTTTTTGCACATCTCCTTCAAGGAGGAAAATATAACCAACTTTTTCACAAAGATCAGGATTTAAATAAAGAAGATGGTGAATATAGGCATTGATCTACCCCAAGACATCCTGGCTTATCTCATCCTCTTCAATTTTCCCGCTTCTCTGCAGGACCTCAAATGCCAGTTAATGCATTCCAACAAAACAATTGAAGTGAACTTTGTGTGTAACCACCTCATCCAATTCAACAATGAAGTCAGGGCTGAATCCACCAAAAAACTGATTCCAATTGGGGAGGCAGTGCTGGTGTCAGGCAAAGTCAAATTCAAGACTCAATCCAATAGTTTCTGTGTTGAAGGCTACCAAAACCCCAAGCAAGACAAAAACCACCAGGAGAGCAAATTATTTCACCTGCACCCTGATAAAGCCCTGGACTGATGGAAATACAATCAAGCCAAATGGAAGGAAAAACAGAGATCAAAAACAGAATCAGCCCACTTCTACGCCTTTGTGACTAAATGGATCAAATCAGAAATGGTTTTGAATCAAAAAATACTTGTGGATAGCAGAGCTTCTGCCCACATTTTCAAAGAAAAGAGATTTTTAACCATCCTGTCAAAATCTGACCAAGACAAGTCAGTATTGACGGGAAAGGACGGTGCCAATCTTCCCATCAAAGGTATAGGGACAGTCAAGTTGACCTGGAACAGCCAAATCATCACCCTCAGTAAATTTCTCTTTGTTCCAAACACCATTGTCAATATAATCAGCCCTGGAATCCTGATTCACAAGGGATGCTCACTGAAATTGGCCAAGGGCAGATTCTGCCTTACTCAGGATGGACTCTGTCTAATGGAAGGCCTGATTCTCAAGAAAAATCTCTTTGTTGTCAAAAGCCTCAGGACCGTTGGATCCAAAAACTGCTTCCTCTCAACTCAAGCAACCAACATAAGATGCTTCTGGGATCTTCATCTCTCCCTAGGAAACACCTCAATTGGTAGACTCAAAGAAATAATTCCAAACCTCAAGCCAGAATACACCTTTTTCTGCAAGGATTGTGCATTGGGAAAGATAACCAAATTGACCTTTTAAGGTCAAACCACCCTTGCCTCAAAACCCTTCAAGAAAATCCACCTGGATATTATTGGTCCAATCAAGCCTGAATCACATCAACATGAGAAATATATCCTGACAATTGTGGACAGCTTTTTGGGATACCTGAGTGGACTCTCTGTCCAGTAAAGAAAGCGCACCTGAAATTCTCATTGAGGTCATCAAACAACAAAAATCCAAACTTGGATACTATCCCTGCAAAGTCTGCTCCAACAGAGGGTTGGAATTCACCAACAGCAAACTCATCAAGTTCCTGAAGGAAAAAGTGTGCATGCCACTTGTCTCTGAGCCTTACCACCCCAAGCATAACAGTTGAGCCAAAAGAGCTAATTGAACAATTGTCAAAAGTTTGCAAACTTCCCACGGTTCCTCTGGCCTGCCTAAGAAGTTCTGGTTGGAGATACTGAAGGCCATCTGTCTTTCCCTGACACAGATCCCTTGGAAGGGTACAGATTTTTCTCCCTGGGAAATAATGCACGGGAGCCCCCTCCCACTTTCATATTTCAAACCGCTAGGAGCCTCTGTTATTTAACTCAATCAACTCAGACCAAAGGGAAACAAGTTCCACCCAAAGGGACTCAAAGGAAAATTGATAGGATCCAATCCAAACTTTTGCTCCTACAGGATCCTATTCCCCAACAGGTCTATTGTTTCAACCAAGCATGTGAGGCTCAAAATGAAATCCATCAACAGCCTTGGGAAGATTAAAGGATGGGACTTGGACATTTCAAATGAGAACTTCAACTTGGGCAATTCAAACAACAACTTGCCTACTCAAGAAGTAAGCCCCCCTGAAAAAAAATGCAACAGAAACTTCACCAAGTACAGAGAATTGCCCAACTATTCCCTAACCAACTTGTCTGACTCAGAACCCAAGGAGGAGAGCCCCTCAGACAACTTGGCTTCACCAGTAAGGGAACCCCAACTCCCATCCAGTGCAGCTCCAAAAACTCAGCCCCCCACTACCTCAAATCAAGTCCTCAGAAACCGCGCCAGCCTCAAACTTCCTCAGTGCTACAGATTCCATCACTATTTTTAGCCCAAGACATACATCAAGGCCATAACCTGCAAAGACACCAAAAAATGGAAAAAAGCCATCAAAAAGGAACTAGACCAATTCAAAGATCTGAAAGTGTGGGAATATCAAGACGGACCCCAGCCCGTCAACCCACTCAAAACCAGGTGGGTCTTCAAGATTAAGGACAATTGCCACAACAATGCCCTCATTTTCAAAGCCAGAATATGTGTGAGGGCTAAGAACAAATTCACAGACTTGACTTTGATGAGACCTTTTCCCCCACCATCAAAGTTTCTTCCCTCAGAGCCATCCTCCAGCCATCCCTGAAGGACAATCTCAAAATTAGGCAGTTCAACTTTGTGGTAGTTATTTATAGACACAGAGGAAAGTGGGCTCACTACTGGGCACTTGATTTGGAGAGGCTCAGCTGTGGGTGGAAGTCCAAAGTACAATAGGCTCATAGAAGTGCATTGGCGGAATGTCTATTCCAAATTACAATAGCTGAGGGCTTGGCTTGGTGCGGCGCGCACTTTTCACAGGAACAATGACAAGAATGGGCCGGAGTTTTTGCCTTTTGTGGACATTGCGCAGTAAAAAATAGCTTTAACTCCGCGGCGGTGGGTTTAATAATGCAGAAGCAAGTGATCAAAGCTAAGAAGTAAGGATTAGGCCAATTATGGGATAAGCACCAAGATTGCGGAGAGCTGTGTGGCAATGAATGCTAAAGTTGAAGAGTTGGAATGCGGATCCTTGGGGATTCAAAGTTATGCCACATGCCTGATTGGGAGTGATCTGCCAGGGAAGATCAAGGAGGATCTTTCTTTAGTAAAGAATTGGCACAACTCAACTGTTAGGGGGAATTGGCAACAGGATCACCAAATCTACTGCAAATCATTGGATTGGGTAAGGATTGGAATATTGGTAAGGAGGATAAGTGCAAACACAAGGAGGCGGTGGGAAAAGGGGTCTTTCATTAGAAATTCATGTTCCTTTTTCAGAGTAGCAAAGGCGGGTCAGTGCAGAATGCACAGAGACAAGTGGGGTCTTTCATTTGCGGCTTGCATTCTTTTGTTGTATCTATAAGGAAGCTTTTCTTTAGTTATATGAAAGGGGGGAGGGGAGGATTAGGGGAGTTTACATTTATCAGAGTTTACCCTTATGGGAGATTATTATGGCAAGTTGTATTGTTATTCTTTTCTTCTGTTACTTTGGAGTGTAGTTACCAGCAAGAGTTCTTGGAGGTCATATATAGGGAAATAGTTCAAGTGCGGAGATTTTTGGGGAGTCTGTCTTGTTTATTACTATTAATTAATTGAAAGTTAACTTTAGTGGTTTCTGGCTCAAGTGTGGAAACAGAGTTTGATTAATAATTGCAGAGGTACAGGAGTGTGACTCAAGGGCTAGTGGCTTTCTGGAACTTGGAGCAAGATTTTTGCGGAGAAATTTATATTGTTGCGGGGAATTCACCAAACCCACAATCTCTTTCCACAAATTGGGATTCTGGCCGGGAAAGTCCTTTCTCTGTTATAATACCTGGTACCGTCTGCGGAGAAATATTTTTTTTAGTTTTTTATTCTTTCTTTTACAACAAGATGATTGGAGATTTTGAGGCCGGTTTGGTTGACTCACTTCCAACTCACCAACAGGCAACTGGTAGCATGCCACCATATCAAAGCGCTCCTTGTCAGACTGCCAGTCCAGCAGGACTGCCTCCAAGAGTGGCCACGGGGAAGGTGATCAATGTATGCAGCACAAGAGATGCCGGAGGAGCGGCAAGGGAGAAGAGCAATAATTAGGCCAAGGGAATACCCCACAGTTAGGTTTTTTCTGGAGGATGTTCAACAATTTCTGGAACAATTCAATAACAGGGCTGACAGAAAAGGCGCCAATGACATCAACCGTTTCCAGCAAATAGTCAACTTTGTTCTAGACAAGGAGGACCTGTGGGACGTGGAGGATATGGAGGGTTACAGAGAACAGGATTGGGAAAAGTTGCAGGAGGAAATAGTGGAAAAAAGGGGTCATGGGAGCAGAGGTTCTGTGAAGTGGATCTTGAGCCTCTTGCAACCAAAACAGAAAAGGAAGGAGGTGTTTCCTTGCAGATGTTGTTTGGTGTGTATTGTTCCTCATTTGATTGCATTTTGAAGTACCTTGTCAACAACAAAATTTTGGTAGAGCATACTGGCTCTGTCAAGAGGAATTTTATGTGGGGGCTTAGCTCCCAGTGGTGGAGAAGGGTCCACAGAAATCTATACAAAGGATGGTTAATTTTTAGGTTGCAAGACAGAGGGGTAACCCTACTTCCGGACATGAAGGAAATCCCCGCGGCGGTTGTAGGCAAGTTGGAATTAGAAAAAATTATGGAGGAATACCCAAAGGGTTTGGAGAAGAAGGATGTGCAGGTGAAAAGGGTAAAAGGGCTGGTAAAATCAAAGGAAACTTCTGAAATGATGGAAATGTTTAACAAAATGTGTCTTTTCTGGCAGAAAGCTATAGCAAAACTGGCCGCAACAGCCCCGTAACCACCAAAAACAATGTATAATGCGCCAAATCAGGGAACATCAAGGGCGCCCCCAAGGAACAAAGGCAAACCTTGCATCTTCCAATTCTATTACTGCCGGGAAGACAGCCATCTTAAAAGTTTGTGTAAAGATCTGAGTGTGGACATATGGAGCAAGATATTTAAGACAGATGGAAGGGAATGCTTCTACCCTTCAGGAGAAACTATACCGGATATGCTGGATCAACCTTTGCCACAAGATCTGGCTCAAGCGGTGGCAGAGAAGAAAGAAGCTACAGCTTCAGTGGGGTATGCTTTTCCTTTAACTTGGGAACCTCCAGAAGTTTTGGTGGAGGTTAGAGCCATCCACCCCAATGAAAGCAGAATGGACCTTGATGGTTTGACTCCTGCAAAAGCACCAGAGCAGGCATCTGTAGTCAAAGCGGGGGGATCCCGCAGGAGGGCCAGAGAAGTAGCAAGGAGAATTTGCAAAATGGACCACCCGGTTTACCTAACTTTGAAGGAACTAGCTGCAATCTCACCAGTAATGGCGGAGGAAATGGTTGCGGTCTTCAAACAGTTTGCGGGGAATAAGGAGGACAACCCAAAACCCAGGGAAGAGGAAAAGGCTGGTTCTCTCAAAGCGGGGGCAGACGTATTAGGAGTTAGTGGTGCTATGATGTGCCCATGGGGATATGTGGAAATGGGGATCAGAGGCAAACGGTGCCAGGAAATGGTAAATAGTGGTTCATTGGTAAATTTCCTTCCATTGAAATTGGCCACCAACGCGGGATTGTTCAGACACAAGGCAAATATTGGGTTGCAGACTTTAGGAGGTTTTGAATGCTTGGTCAAAGGGGTGGTGGAGAAAGAAATTACAGAAGTGGCAAAGGTATTGGCTCTGATAGTATTTGGTAGTAAGCGGGTCAGAGGTCATACTTGGTAGGCCATTCCTTTTTGTCTTCCGGGCATCTCTTGGCTTCTGTCCGGATACTAGGGAGGAACTCCTTACTATTGCGGACGCCTTGGGGGAACGCTAAAAGACAACCATCTGTTGGACTGAAAGTGGCTGATGGGAACATTGGAAGGGCTGCCCTCTTGCGGAAGGCAGCCAGGACAATTTGGTGGAGGATTTTTAAAGGTTGGCCATGTGGCCTGTGCGGGGAATGCTCCATCCTTGGGCAGATGGTTAACAGATAAGGAGCAGGGACAAGGAAACCCCATACCGCGGTCCAATGTGCTTTGGGCAGTATGGAGAAGAGCAGGAATCAGTGCAACAATGATGGGAGTGTAGATAGGATCAAAAGTAAGTCCTTCCTTGTATGCACCTCCAATGGGTATCAGCACAAGCACCTACCCTTGTGCCACAATCATGAGAAACCCAGATTTTTTTGCAGGTCAACAATTACAAATAAAGGAGAAAACCAAGGGAGCAAAGTTGGTTGAGAAGTTGGCCTTTGGTAGCAAATACAAACCAGTTTCAAAGAAGGTCAAATCACAGAACAAGCCAATGCTGCAGGACCTCAATAAACCAATGAGGCCTATCCATTGGTTGCGGGACCCTTATGACTTGACTTTGACACTTGCAATCCTGGAGAAGTATCCAACAGGTTTGATGGAGGAGCAGATGGCAGAACTCAACTTTGGGCCAGAGGGGTGGTTGCAAGAGGAGGAAGTGCTTCTCAAGACAGTGATTTTCATGCAAAGGAGGGCACTTTCTTTTAGTCCGGAAGAGCGGGGGTTACTCAGGCATGAGATTGCGGACCCATACCAGATACCTATTGTGCCTCACAACCCTTGGCAGATCAAACCCATTCCTATTCCAGTAGCGGTTAGGGATCAGTTTACGGAGTTGGTATGGGAGCGTTTGTGGACAGGTCTGCACAAGTCTTCTTTTTCTAGTTATTCTAGTCCCATCTTTGTGGTACTAAAGAAGGATGGGAAGATTTTGCAGATTTTCCACGATCTGCAGAGTTTAAACTTGGTCACAATCAGAGATGGGGGTTGCCTCCGCAGGTGGAGGAGTTTGTGGAGAATATGACTGGAAGAGTCTGCTATGGGCTAGTAGATGTTATGGAGGGTACAATCAGTGGGAGCTACATCCGGAGTCCTGTCCAATGACGGCGTTTGAAACGCGGTCGTGGCCACATCAGTTAAGGCAGCTTCTGCAGGGGGTGAATAATTTGGTAGTGGTTTACCAAGCGCAAATGACGTGGATTTTGCAGGATGATGTTCCAGAAACAGTAAGGATATTCATCAATGACGCGGGTATCAAGGGGCCACAGAGCAATTATGGCGGAGAAAATATTGTGGGAAATTCAGGAATCAGGCAGTTGGTCTGGGAGTACGCATGGACTTTGGAGAGAATCCTGTTCTGGATTGAGGAAGCAGGTTTGACCGTTTCTGGTAAGAATTTTGCAGTGTGCGTTCCGGCCTTAGAAGTCCTTGGCCACAAGGTTTCCGCAAAAGGGAGGAAAATCACTAAGGCCAAATTTAAAAAAGCTTTGGAATGGCCTAATTCACAGAATGCTCCTCATTTCTCCCAGTTTTTAGGTTTATGCGGATGGGTAGGGATCTTCATTGAGCGTTTTGCAGAGATATCTAGCCCGTTGCAGAAACTGATTAGGAAGGGGGTGGAGTGGGTGTGGACAGAGGAATGCAATTGTGCGTTCTGGGAGCTAAAGGAGATTGTTGGGAGGCAAATAATGTTGAAGGAACTTGACTATGAGAAATGAGGGATGCGGCTAGCGGTGGACTTGAGCAAGTTTGGTGCGGGCGGTGTGCTGACCCAGGAAGACAAAGGGAAAGCCAAGCCAGTACTCTATGAGTTGTTAACCTTTTTGGAGGTAGAATCTTGGTACTGGCAGCCCAAGTTGGAGTTGTGAGGAGATTACAGCATGTGATTTGGGGGGTGTCTGTTGAACTCCTGGTGGATGCAGAAGCACTGGCCAGAATGATTAATTCCCCAAACTTGCCTAATGCTCCTATGACATGGTGGATTGCATACTTAAAATTTTTCAATTTCATGGTCATGCATGTTCTGGGGAAGGCGTTTACAATGCTGGATGTTTTGTCATGGTATCCAGAGGTCCAACGCACTGTGGAAGGGGATTTGGACGTAGAGAAGAAGCTTCTGACGGTGGCAACTGTTGGAATTCCGATCTTGTGATATGTGTTGCCTAACACTTGAGTGCAATCAATCTTCAAGCTCTATATTCTCTATTATATTATCACCCCTTGAGTGTTCAAGTCTAGTGTGCTCTTTATTCTATACTGGTTAGTTATAGGTCTAGTGGCATCTTTATCTTGAATCTAAGTGGGCCATCTCCTATGCTCTTGAGTGACTTTGTCTAGTGTGTTCTTTATACAATACAGTGTTTGTTATTGTTCTAGTGACATCCTTATCATTGTTCATAGTGCACTATTTCTATTTTCTTGCTCATGAGTATTGCAGTCTAGTGATTTCTTTATGTTATACTGATTAGTTATAACTCTAGTGAATTCTTTATCTCAATCCATGTGGCTCATTAGTCCATATCCTGCCTGAAGTGGTCCTCCAAGTTGTTCGGACTCTAAATGGTCCGGTATTAAATATTCATTATACTTATTCATTATATTTCCTTTCAACCACTTGTCAGCCTCTTATGTACTTAGTCTATTTAAGTCTTAAGCCTGACAAGAGAAATTAAACCATCAGTTCATACTGATTCTTGAACCAGAGTGCCCCCCTTTTGACTCCCTGATCCGCTACTCTTTGCATCACAAGATTCTTCCTCCTCATCTCTATAGTCTCTTGACCGGAGCATTAAACCAAAAATCTCACATGGTTAAAAGCCAAAAGGGCTCCCCCTCAGATCCATTCAATGTCTTCTGTCGCTCCTAACCAGAAACTCCTCCTAACCATTGATAATTACTATACCTGGTCAATAGCCATGGAAGGCAAACTCAATTACATAGACTCTCTCAAAATGCTCCCAAAGTGCTCCCCTGAGATCATTTCACTTCTTATTGCTCTGGCTGCTTAATCACTGCAACGTTTGATCTTTCATTCCATTTATGGTTGTTGCATGCTCTTGATCAATCAACTTCACTAAGCTTCCTTATGCACTGAATAGCTTTCCTGGATCATTGCTTGACCATCTTCATTACCATCTTACCTGTTGTGCAATCTCCATTTGAGTCATCCATATTGTCTCATTCAAACCATTGCCCAATCTAGCACCAACTCATCATCTATTCAATTGATCAATCTCCAAAGCAACAAAATTTGAGCATGCTTGTTTGGTTTCTCCATCAACTGAATCATCCAGCAACCTTGCGCTTGTCTATCTTCCTGGTCACCTCATCAAGTATTGACCTTGCGCTAGCTAGTTTGGTCCATTGTCATCTCCTTCTTGCTTGGTGGATCCTTCAACATCTCCTGAACGATTTGTCAACTCCTCAAATACCAATCTCGCTTCTGTTGCCTCAAGTTGCTTGGTTCTTCAATTCTCAGCTTATTCAATTGATCTAGCACCCACTGCAACAAGTCCGGTCATTGAATCAACAACTGTTGGGTCAAATACCCAGAGAAAGCCCCAAGTCGTCCAATTTGCTCCAAGTCTCCTGCTCCCCATGAATTGCACTTTTACTCCTTCTCAAAACACTCTCCTAATCATTCCAATTTTGGTTTGGTTGCTACCCTAAAAGTCCTCCGGTCCAATTGCCTCCTCAAGTCTTTTTGTCAACCTTTCATCAATTGGTTTGGTCACTACCCTAAAGGTTGTCCAGTCCAATTGCCTACTCAAGTCTCTTTTGTCAACCACTCATTTGGTTTGCTTGCTACCTCAAGTTGTGCAGTTTGGGTGCTACTTAAGTCACCCGGTTCATTTCTACCTCAAGTCATAACTTTACTGCCTCTTCAAACTGTTTTCATTGCCCCCAAGTATTAGGCAAGGGGGCGTGTTGGAATTCCGGTCTTGTGATATGTGTTGCCTAAAAATTGAGTGCAATCACTCTTCAAGCTCTATATTCTTTATTATATTATCACCCCTTGAGTGTTCAAGTATGGTGTGATCTTTATTCTATACTGGTTAGTTATAGGTCTAGTGGCATCTTTATCTTGAATCTAAGTGGGCCATCTCCTATGCTCTTGAGTGACTTTGTCTAGTGTGTTCTTTATACAATACAGTGTTTGTTATTTTTCTAGTGACATCCTTATCATTGTTCCTAGTGCACTATTTCTATTTTCTTGCTCATGAGTATTGCATTCTAGTTATTTCTTTATGTTATACTGATTAGTTATAACTCTAGTGAATTCTTTATCTCAATCCATGTGGCTCATTAGTCCCTATCCTGCCTGAAGTGGTCCTCCAAGTTGTTTGGACTCTAAATGGTCTGGTATTAAATATTCATTATACTTATTCATTATATTTTCTTTCAACCACTTGTCAGCCTCTGATGTACTTAGTCTATTTAAGTCTGAAGCCTGACAAGAGAAATTAAACCATCAGTTCATACGGATTCTTGAACCAGAGTGCCCCCCTTTTGATTCCCTGATCCGCTACTCTTGGCGTCAAGAGATTCTTCCTCCTCATCTCTTTAGTCTCTTGACCAGAGAATTCAACCAAAAATCACACAGCAACTACAGCTGCGGAGGTTGGGAAACTTCCCCTGAAACAGTTTGGAAGGTTTCAGGCATTGGACAAGTATCTTCAGATGCTCATTTTTCCTGAAGGTTTTTTGGAAACGGAGGTTAGATGGGTTTGGCAGAAGGTCTTGCTTTTCTTTTTCCAGGACAATCACTTGTGGAAGCAGGAACTTCCAGTACCTTTGGTTGTGGTCACAAGGCAGAAGGATCATGAGGAGTTGATGCAGAATCTTCACAATGACTTAGGGCATTGGGGAGAGGCGGAGATGCGGAGAAGATTTAAGACCAGTCTCTGGTGGCCTGGTCTGGGAAAAATGATGCGAGATTGGGTGCGGAGTTGCAAAGCTTGTCAGCGGCAGAGTAAAAGATTAGCTAGGGAGGTGGGAATTCCAATGGGTGAGGACAACCTTTTTGGGAGGGTCTCTCTGGATGTGGTCCATATCAAGGCTGGAAATTTCCCTTATCTTCTTGTGGCTTGGGACAACTTGTTGGGGTGAATGGAGGCGCGTCCTTTAGTTCAGCTTTCTGCGGACAAGGTGGGGCCGTTTTTGGAGGAGGATTGGTTTGCTTTTTTTGGGTGTTTGCGGCACATCATGGTGGATGGCGGGGCGGAGTTTTGGGGCAATCTTCAGAGGCTGGTCAAATCTTGCGGAGCAAAGTTTGGGCAAGTTATGGAATATTATCCGGAGGGAGCAGGGGCAATAGAAAGGGGTCATCAGCCAATTAAGGACGCAATGGTCATGATCTGCAGAAGTAACGGGAAGAAGTGGCAGGAAACCCTGCCAGTCGTGCTGTTTGCGGATTGGATATCAGTCAAGCAGGGGACGGGTTATTTGCCTTAGAAGCTCTTGTATGGGCGGCAGCCAATGCTTCTGGTAGATATAAAAAACTTGACTTACCTCTCTATCAAATTGTGGAAGGTTAAGACCATGGAGGATCTAGTGGTGGAGTGGGCAGAGCAACTTTTGCAGAGGAAGGAAATGGTGGCAAAGGTGGCAAAGAGGCTTTGGGAAAGTTGGGATAAGTTGGTTCAGTACCAGGACATGCGTTGTGCCAATTGCTTGCAGGACCCTTTGCGGAGAGGCAACCTGTTTCTGCTTTATAATCAGAGCTTGGAGACGCAGTGGGGTAGGCTTTTTGCAGATTTCTGGAACATTCCTTATCAGGTGGTTAGTCAATTTCTGGGTGGGAGTTATCAGTTGGAGGAATTGGATGGCACTCCCCTCAAGCAGAAGGCAGCGGAGGCTCACCTGAAGAAGTTCCATGTGCGGGGAACTACGGAATTTGACAAAGCCATGGGTTCAGGTGATGAAAATCAAGAGATTGCAAATATAAGTGAGCCTGCTACGGAGGAGAGGAAGTATTTGGGGGAGGAGTCCTTGGAGGAATGAATGTTGGGGTCAAGGTTCAAGTTGTGGCGGGGGGGGGGGAGGAGGCTCAGATCACCGGAGCAGCATGGAAGGTCTAGTCTTAGAGGACTTTGTCTGGGGTGGTCCAGGTACCTTAGGAGATATTTATTTACAGATTTTGGAGTATTTTCTTTGTCTCATTCTCATGTTTGGAGGGGTTCTCACTAGGGGTTGCAGAGTTTCTTTTGTATGTGTTTCTCATTTTGAAGGATGGTGTGGGGAATCAAGAGGAGTCCTTTCTGGGGCCGGCCAGGCATCATATTTATTTATTTAGATATGTACAAGATTTAGGGGGGCGCGGCAAAAATTCAAGAGGGGGGAGAATTCTAGGGAAGGAAGATGACGCAGCAAAGCCTGCGGTGGAGCTCACAACCGGCACAATGATGCTTGCAGAGGAGCTTGCAAAGCTCTGCAGCTGGAATCCAAACCAAAGGTTGGAGGATTGCCAGTATTTTCTCATCCAATTCACAGAGGTAACGGTCAATTTTGGCTTATTCAATTCCTTGGCCACCTTCTTCATTGTTGCTTTGGATGGCTGTGTGGTACGGAGAGACCAGGCCAAATTGGGTCAACCTAGAAGGGCGGGAGTTGGAGGTCTGTGAGAAGGTCCAAGCAGACGGGTTCTGGATTGGAGACAAGCAGCACGGAGATCTTTGGACTGGCAAGGGAGGGGAAAGTGATCCAGCGTGAGGCCCGGGAGCTGTGTGAGGATGAGGAGGGGTCAGTAAAAAAAAAATCACAGGGTACGGGTGGTAAATCAGAGCTAATTGCAATGACAAAGCGCGGTATGGAAATCAGAAGAGGACTTCTCCTATAATGGTTCCCAAGTTTGGAAGTTATTGATCCCTTGCATCTGTAAACCATGAGTGTGATTATTAACCCTTTGAACAAGGGATAGAGAGGTAGAGAATAAAAGAGATGAGTCTAAAAGAGCCTTCCAACCTCCTGTGATCCAATGCAATGATGCCATCTGATCCGGGTTGAGAGTGTGGTTTAAGTAAAAATCCCCCTCAACCCTAACCTAAGTACAACCAGAAGCAAGCAAGATTAATGAAATACAACCCCTAAGTGCAGAACCCTAGCCCTAACCCTATCCTTCCATCCCATCCCATATCCCATCTGTATTGCCCGCCTGCCATTACATCCACTGGGTTTGTCCTTCTCATGACACAACCCTTGCGCCATGCCCAACTTGGAGCCCCCTGTGCATGTCCGCATCCGCCCAACGCGCCATTCCAGATATCCAAGGTATATCCACGTGATCCAATACGCTTGTCTTGCAAGGTGCAATCCATCCAATCCAATCCAATCCACCCCGCATCTCCACATGCCAAGCCCAACTCAACTGCTGCTGAGCCGGCAGCACAGCTAGCTGCGGCAAGGCTGCAACCATTTCTGAGCGCACCGCCACTGCTGAGCCACCCATTGGTGAGCGGCTGCCACTGCTGAGCCTGCCGCTACTGCTGAGTGCGCAGGGCGCAGCCCATTCCAACTTGCCTCCATAAAAGACCACCACATCCCCCCCCAACTTGAGTTCTGTCCCAAGAGATCCACCACTATCTCACCTAACCCCCACCTATCCCTTGTTTCCCATCCATCCCCTTTGCACCTCTACATCACACCAAAGAAAAAAAAAGAACCCCATCCACCCCTCTTCATCCAAACATTTCCTGCACGTATTGCAGCCGGAACAGCCTCTTCTTCCAAATCCTTCCAGGCCAGAATGCCTGTGTTCCGTGCCAAGCCAGCCACCGCCGCTGCTCCTTATCCAATGGAATGCCTTGCAACCTTCCTCAAGGTTGCCCGCACAAGAGGACCCAGCGCAACTCATTTGTGGTCTTGAGCAATGACAAGATCTCCATCAATGAGTGGACCCCGCCCGGCTCACCTTGCAACCAACCACAACGCGCCCCTCAAAACCCTCTTTCATGGAAGAGCCATGACTTGGGATCAACATTCCATTGGGCTGGACCACCATGGCGCCAGGACTTTCCAGATTTTGCAGCTTATTGGGACGCCGCCCACAAGTGGGCCGCACGGGTACGGATGAACAAACCAGCGTCAGACCCAAGAATTTTCAACCATCCGGCTACGCCTCCCCCACCACCACTGCGTCCTCCTGCTCCTGCTCCTCTTGCCAAATCCCACGTCCAATTCCCCAACCCTTGATTGCAGATTGTGGTTTCAAATTGCCCACTGTCAACACTTCTGTCCCCGTCCCCAGATCAAACGTCATTTGTGCTTGGAACCCAAACATGAATGGCTGTCCTACAATAGCCTCCCCGCAATCAACCAATAGAAAAGAAAGTGGTTTACGGACCCTTGCAACCTCAACCTCTTCCTCCTCCACAACCCCATCCACACAAAACGCCCCGCTGTTAAGCGCGCAAAGCCCCATTCCGCATTTCCGCCAAACCAATCCCATTTCATCAACCAGTCTAGACAGAAGGAGGTTCACCATGGAACCGCTATCCACCAGAACCCATACCTTCCTTCCAGAAATCTTCATTGGAACATAAGCCAGTGGAGTTGAAACAGATTTCATCCCCGCTAGGTCATGCTCCGCATCATCCCAAGCCAAGTTTACCCGCTGCACCATTGGAGGGATCCTATAGTGTCAGCAATCCTTCAGCGATTGAACCATCTCATCTACTACCACCAGCAACACCGCCTCCAACTCCTTCAAGGTCAAGGGAATAGTTGTTTCATTCCCCATCACTCTGCGCATGATTTACACTGCCTTCTTCTTCCCCGCCGGATGCACCGGCTTTCCATCCATTTCCCAAAAGTGCACAATTGGCTTAGGAGCTGCCGGCAGTACCCATTCTTTGGCATCCACATCCATCCTCTCCACCGCCCCCGGCTACTCCATTGCTAGTACCCTCACTTCCGCTTCCACACGCGGTGGTTGCCATACCCAGGGACCAGTGACAATCCCCAGCAAAGCTCAAGCAGTAACCCCTGATTCCTGTCCTTGCGCGCGCACTTGCTCCATGGTGGTTGGATTCCCAGGTTCTGTGGAGATCTGCTTGCCCGTTGGAAACATGAATTCCATTCCCACCGGTGTGGAAACTAAAGGAGCAACACCCCTGAAGTCATCCTTGAGTTCCGGAAGTTATTGATCAAAGTGTCTGTAAGGAGATTGGATGCAGCCGGTCAAGAGAGAGAGAGTGAGAGGGAGAGAGAAATAGAGCAATAATAAGATGAATTCCTTCCTTTACAATCCAATCCAATCCAATGATAAAAAGTGATTACCTAAAGTGTAGTCCAGTCGGTCCAGTGAAGTTATCCAATCCAGTGAAGTGAAGTGAAGTCCAATGCTCCTTACAAACCGGAGTTGAGAGTGAAGTATTTAAGTCCTCCCTCTCAACCCTAACCTAAGTACAACCACAAGTAAGCAAGAATGATGGAATACAACCCCCAAGCCACAGAACTCTAGCCCAACCCTATCCCTCCGTCCCCTGTCCCGTAACCCATGTCCACCTCCCCTTCCCCATGCCCCATCCGTGTTGCCTGCTGGTTTGTCCTTCTCATGATGCGTCCACCCAACAACCCGTTCCAGGTATCCAGGGCGTACCCGCGTGATCCAATCCACGCATCTTGCAATGCGCAATCCGCTTGATCTGGGCAAGCCGTCCGATCCGCGCAAGCCTTCTGATCCGCGCAATCCGTCCGATCTGCGCAAGCCTTCCAATCCGCGCAAGATTTCCAATCTGCGCGAGCCTTCCAATCCGCGCAAGCTTTCCAATCCAGGCAAGCCTTCTGATCCGCCCAATCCATCCAATCTGCGCAAGCCCGCAGCGCGCAGCCTTTCCCAACTTGCGTCCATGAAAGAGCACCACACCGGTTGAACCAATCCCGCCTTGAGGTCCTTTGTCATGTTATTGCACCCCGACCTCCAATGCCTGCTTTCCCCGCAGTAATTGCATAACCGCAGCATGGGCAGGTTTGACGGCGGAAGCGGTCCCCCAGTGTGAGGAGGCAGATCACGCAGCCATGAAGACATTTGACTCAGGAAAATCCATAAATCCTTCATCAATTCCGTCATCTTGCTAATTTCTGGGCTTGTTGTTGGTGGTGTTGCCAGAGCGTGTTCCTTATTTGAGGGACCTGCAACCGGAGCCTGCATTGGTGCTGCCAGAGGATGAGAAGCGGAATTCTTTGAACCCATTGGGAATGACCTTGCCGTGTCCTCCATCAGTTCCTCCAATTCCAACTTGCTTTCCACCGCTGGATGGATGATAAGGATGTCTGAAAGAAGCACAATACTCCAATCCAACAACCTCTTCACCAAGTTGTTGTCGTACAAGTGCCGCTGCACCCGCCCTCAGAGTTTGGGACCAAGTCCGCCCAAAGACGCCCTCTTCATTGTGCCTGTCTGAACCGCTATTACCTTGTTCTTTGCCAGGTAGCAGTAGATCCGGTCAAACATTGCTACATACTCCCCCAATTGCACCCCTGTCTGGACTCCACCACTTGCGCTTGCTTGAAGTTGCTTTCCCAAAACCAAGGTCCGCACCTTCCCCACTGCGCCAATATTTTGGCCTTCAGTTTTGGCCAATCAAGTTCCTTTTACCCTTCCATCTCCTCCACATCCAAAAGATTCTCTTTGTCCTTAATGAAGAGGACAACAAGACAAGCCTTATCCAAACCCATTGCACCTTCTGCATTGGTGATTCCTTTGTATTGCGCAAGGAATTACTCAACATCCTTGGTGTTGAAATGGATATGTGGGTAGTCCTGCGGCCTGATGCAAATGGTCTTGTGATTGGCGCCGTCATTGGAGCAAGGGACACCATATCCCACCCCTGATGAGGGTTGCTTCCAAGAAGCCGGAGGAGAAGGAGCAGGAAGAGGAGTGGGGGTCACTTTAGTCAACCCTGAGATGGTTGATGGGAGGTACTGGGACATCAGGCTTGTTAGTTTTGAGAGAAAAGGAACAAAAGGTTATTTCCCGGCCAGACCCCCAGATGTGGAAATCAGAAGAGGACTTCTCCTATAATGTTTCCCAAGTTTGGAAGCCATTGATCTGTTGCTTCTGTAAACCCTGAGTGTGACTGTTCACCCTTTGACCAAGGGATAGAGAAATGAGAATAAAAGAGATTACTCTAAAAAAGCCTTCCAACCTCCTGTGATCCAATGTAATGATGCCATCCAATCTGGGTCAAAAGTGCGGTTTAAGTAAACGTCCCCCTCAAACCTAACCTAAGTACAACCAGAAGCAAGCAAGAATAATGAAATACAACCCCTAAGTACAAAACCCTTGCCCCAACCCTATCTTTCCATCCCATCCCATGATCCCTATCCCATATCCCATCCATATGGCCCGCCTGCCATTGCACCCACCTGGTTTTTCCTTCTCATGAAGCGGCCCTTGCACTGCGCCCAACTCAGAGCCCCCTGCGCATGTCTGCATCCACCCAATGCGCCATTCCAGATATCCAAGGTATATCCCCAGGATCCAATCCGCTTGTCTTGCAATGCGCAATCCATCCAATCCAATCCAATCCGCCCCATGTCTCCAGATGCCAAGCCCAACTCAACTGCTGCTGAGCCTGCAGCACAGCTGGCTGTGGCAAGGCCGCACCCATTGCTGAGCATGCCCCCACTGCTGAGCCAACCATTTCTGAGCGGCTGCCACTGCTGAGACCGCCGCTAATGCTGAGTGCGCAGTGCGCAGCCCTTTCCAACTAGCATCCATAAAAGATTACCACAGCGGGGACTCAACCTCCACAGGAGGTATTGTGGTAGGAGTGGTGGAAACCAGAGGAGTGGGTGATGATGGATGGAATAGTGGGAGGTTGGGCGCTGTTGGAGGGGGTATCAGAGGTGTTGCTACTCAGACAAAGACAGGAGATGTGTTGGGCCCACGTGTTAATTGGCCAAGTCCAACATTCAGTTTATGGCATTGGCCCCAGGCTTGGGTAGCATCTCCCCAGGCAGCGGCAGTAGGGAAGCCCGCGCATTGAGGAGGGGGGGAAAGATGGTCTGTGTTCTCCATGACAGGGAACAATAAGGTGGCGCATCCTGGCTCTGGAGTCCAATCTTTGGTCTTGATTGACTTGTCATCATCCACCACAAAATGGGCCATTGGTCCCCAGAGGGGTCTGGAGGAAGAGCAAGGATGGGGCAGAGGGCAAGTCTGCAAGGATCCAGGGGTTAAAGCAACAAACAAGCACCTGTGGTGGCCTAGACAACAGGCGTTGAAGGCTGGGAAACTGGTGGTTTTGGTGCATGTTCTCTGCATCTTTGCCCAGTATTTGCATGTTTCCATGGCAGGCTTTTTTTCTTTCTTTTGGAATTTGGAGGGTGTTAGGAGTTGGGGTTCAAAGGGTTTGGCGGATGTTCTGGTTTTGTGCAGCGCGGGAATCCTGGGGACAGACTTCAAGTTGTGGGTGGATTTGGTGGTTATTCATGTTAAGATGAGGATGTGAATCTGACTGTATTGAAAACTAAGACCAATGGTCTGACAAGATCACAGGAGTTATTGTTAAAATACGTATGCACTTACGCGTGTGAAACATATAATTGTAATCCAAATGGGATGCACATATGGGCCTGTCCAGCCCATTGGACACTCACACGGACTATATGGGCCTGTGTGGATGTCTCTGATTTGGGGAAACTGACCTCAAAATGTGTGAAACAGGCTCCCTGGTACACAGGCCCTAATGGGCCTGGTGGGGGATATGGTCAAATACAGCCAGATGGGCTTGTATGGGCATAATTGGGCCCAAGGTTTATTTTGGAAATACTTGGCCAGACGGGCTGGCCAACAAAGTGTGTTTGTCTCAGGTTTTGGGCTTTGGGCGGCCCATTGGGGCCACCACCCGCTCAGGGCTTCTGCCCATGCCGCAGCCAACTTGGGGCCCTGTGTATCCCTTGGTTTGGCCCATGCAGGGCTGTTGCGGCGGCCAAGGGATCCTGCGCAGTGCAACCTGCGCGGGCCAGGCCAGTCGCAAACGGCGGCCATTGCCGCAGGAGCAAGGGCCAGCCGCCCTGGCTCCCTCCCCCTCCCCTTGCTCGCCATTGCAAGTGGGAGGGGGTGGCTGGCTTGTTTGAACCAGCCAGCAACCAACCGCAACAAGGCGGTCAGTCAAGGCAAGGGGGATTTCATCACCCCCTTGCCCAGGGGATGACAAGGCTGGTTGCAACAAAGCAACCAGCGGTGGGGGGGACCTTACAACCCCTCCACCATCAAAGCTACGCAGAGACCAGGAGTGGTCTCCCCCCCCCCTTTACTGCGGGGGAGGAGCAATGGGGCTGAGGGGATTTGACCACCCCCCAGCCCACTTCCATTGACAACGCCCTGGGGGTATCAACCCCCAGGGCCCCTGGTGGGGGGATTTGCCCGCCCCCTCCAGGGATCTGAGAGAAAGAGGGGGGGACAGCATTTCTGCTGGTCACACCCCCCCCCATGTGAGTCTGAGACCCAACCCAGGTGTGTCCTGGGTCCCAAATGGCCATTTGTATGGCCAGGGGCTGGTTGCATGAGGCAACCAGCCAGTGTGTGAGGCAATAGGACTGGTTGTAACAGACAACTGGCCCAGGGATAGAACAGCACAGGGGCTGGTTCAGCCCCATTGAGGTGGAAACACCAGAAAAAACCGGAATAGGCTGGTTTTAGAGGTACAGGGACTGATGCCATGTGTGCTAATGTGACCCAAACCAAGTAACAAGGCCTGTAGAGCCTGTAGAGCTCTTTTGGGGCGGAAAAATTGCCTTTTGGCTTGTTGTATCATGGGCTCACAATAGGCCAATCCTTGGTACTTAAGGAGCTCTTCTTCCTGCTGTTTTCCATCCATTCACTCATCACATTGAATTCATCAACAATATCATCCAATGTGTTGCCCCATTGTGAGAGCCCATCAAGCAATTATTGACACAAGGTTTCCAGCATTTACTTTGCTTTAAATACTGCTCATTTGCCTAAGCTAATTGCTGGCCATAATTATAACACATTATCAGTACCAACATCATCATTACTTCCAAGCCATCTAGACCCCTGTACCTTACTCTGGAGAACCTCAAAGACCTCAAGTTTTCCAAGAAGATGTCCTATATCCCTGATGTTAGCTCCACCAAGATAGCTCTTAAAAGTCAGAATTATAATGCTTGGGCTGTCCTTATGAATAGTGAGCTGGACAACATCTTTTGTGGTGAGATAATGGATGCAGATGACACTTTGATCAGTTCAGAAGTGGATAAAAAGTCTTATCATCTCATCCTTAGGCATATTGATGAGAATCATGTGACATGGGTTGCTGATACTCTTAGAGAAGATGAGAGAAGGAGGGGCAGCATCCTTTGGAAGTTGCTTAAGTCCAAGTATGCTGGTGACTCTGTTCACCAGAAGGGTATAGCTTTCAATAAACTGTTTAAGTTACAATATTCAAATTGTAAACAGTTTGTTGCAGAGGCTAGGTCTAGCATAGCAAAGTTTAAGTCATCAGGACTTAACATGGATCCTGAGTGTTTGTCACTCTTAATCCTTCAGAAGCTACCAAAGGAGTTTGATTCTTTAGTCAGAATTATTTATCAATTGGATCCTCTTCCTGGGGAGGAGGATGTGCTGAAAAGGATTGAAAAGGATGATCTTCAGTTCAAGATGAAGGGGGGTTCTGTAACAGCCCTTGTTGGAATGACTGGAAAATCTTGCAAGAAGGCAAAAGAGGATTTGTCCAAGTTCTTATGCTATAATTGTCAGAATAAGGGGCATTATGCTAAGGATTCAAAGGAGGCCAAGAAGAGGAAGAAGTCCAAAGAGAATGACAAGGAGCTCAATCTCACTACTGAAAACTTT
Organism: Puccinia polysora; assembly: GCA_025617555.3. NCBI lineage: Eukaryota > Fungi > Basidiomycota > Pucciniomycetes > Pucciniales > Pucciniaceae > Puccinia > Puccinia polysora. Next base: position 14,236,056 of record CM062620.1, read on the forward strand.
GCAATGGTGGCCTTTGATGGTCCAATGGAAATGGTTGTTGGGGAAGAAGGTCCCAACAAGAAGGCCAAAATTGATGAGGATCAAGAAATGGACTTGATTGATTACAAAGTGAGTAATCTTAACCTCAAGGATGAGAACTTATCAGTGACTGATAAAGCTTCTTTCCTATTAGGAGGATTGATGCAGGATGTTCTTGTTTTGATTGATTCTGGCCGTACAGATCACATGTTCTTTGAACCAAATTAATTTTCATATCTTAGTGATTATGATAAATTTGTAAATATTGGTCAGAAAGGCAGAACAATTCAGATTAAAGGAATTGGAAAAGTTATTCTTCCAAATCACTTGGGTTTCAAAATTTCTTTTTAGAAAGTGTTCTATGTACCAGAGTTGCCTTATAACCTTGTGTCCCTTGGAGTGTTGTGGAAAAAAGGTTTCCAGATTCATTATCTTAAATAAGATAAGTTTTTTATTGATATGAATTGGAGAAATGTTCTTAGTGGACAGGTTTGGAACAAGCTTTTGTGTGCAAGGTTGTTCAAAATATCAGCTTTGAACACTGTTTCTCACAAAAGAAGTGGCCATAAGGTAAAGGACAGCAACTGTGAGAGTTGTACCTTAGGGGATAAGACTAGAAATGTGTTCTCAAAGAGTAGAGATCACACTGATGTTCCTAGAGAGGAATTTTTGATTGATTTGGCAGGGCCATTCACACTGGAGTCCCTTGGTGGGGCAAGATACTTCATCAATTTAGTTGATACTGCAACTAATTATGTTTGGGTTAAACCAATTTGATCTAAGGATCAGACCACAGAGGAGGTTTCTACAATCTTCAAAGTATGGAAACAGAATGGTCTCATGAAGGAGATCAAGAGGGTTATCACTGATGGAGGTGGTGAATTTTTGATTAAAGAGTTTGAGAGGTTATTGAAAGATTATGGTATCATTCATATAGTCATTACTGCAAGTACTCCACAAAATAATGGAATAGTTGAGAGAATGAATAGGACTTTACTGTACAAGGTCAGAACTATTATGTCTCAATGTGGTCTACCAAAGTTCTTATGGGCTGAGTTGATGTGTACAGTCTGTCTGTTGCATAACATTGTAAGTGTTATTGGGAAAAGTCCTCATTATCAGTTTTGGAAGTTGTACCCCAAAACATCACACCTAAGAAAAATTGGTTGCTTGGTGTATTATAGTGTCCACCATAATGAGATGGTCGGAAAATTAGACCCTAGAGCCAGAACAGGGGCACTTGTAGGCTATGATTTAATAATTAAATTTTATAGGATCTATTGTCCAGGGACAAGAAAGGTTATCCGTAGTAGGGATTTAAAATTTGATGAAAGTACCTTTCCACTCAAAAGGAGTGAAGATGTTGTTGTTAATAAGTCAAAGCAAAAAATAGAATTAGCACCTATTTCACCAGCAAAGGCTGAGGAAAATGTGGTTCCAGAAGATGAAGAGATGGCAGACGTGCCACCAGAGGGTTCAGTGCCCACTTCAGGGGAGTCCATGAATTTGGAACCTGATGAGCCTCCACCTCCACTAAGAAGGAGGGGTAGGGTTAGAGTACCAGTTGATAGGTACGGGGAATGGAAGTCCCATTATGCTGCCACAGGATATGAGGAAGATACATTTCAGGAACAGTGTATGCTCAATGAAGTCCTGGAGTTGAGTTCAGAAATGGGTAACAGGGTTAACCCAAATAGCTTTGGCCAAGCTATGAGTTCTGATGAGAGAGCCAACTGGAACAGTGCTATTTTTGAGTAATTTGATTCTCTAGAAAATAATAGTGTCTTTGAAGTGGTTAAGTGGGATTCTGTTCCAAAAGTAAAGACCATTGTAGGGTCTAGATTGGTGTTAAACAAGAAGTTTGACACAAATGGAGTTTTAAAAAGATTCAAAGCTAGATGAGTTGCACAGGGCTTCAAGCAGAGAGAGGGTATTGATTACCAAGAAAATTTCTCACCAACTGGAAGGCTGTCCACCTTCAGGTAAATCATTACTCTGGCAGTGGAGTTGGGTGAAGAAATCAGACAAGCTGATTTTGTAACAGCATACTTGAATGCAAAACTTGGAGAGGAGGAGACTGTTTATATGTCAATCCCTGATGGTTTTTGTGAATGGTTAGTAGGGACTAAACCAGAAACCATGAAGAAAATCTGTGTTAGAAGTTTTCTTTCAGCAGATAAAGGGGAATATGTCCTCAAGCTGTGTAGATCCCTTTATGGATTGAAGCAAGCAGCTAGATTGTGGTATAATACCATGAGTGAGAAACTGATACAGATTGGTTTCAAGAAGTCTGAGGCCAACCCTTGTCTTTTTGTAAGAAAGGATGCAATTATGTTTGTATGGGTGGGTGACATTATCATTATTGGAAATCGTAAAGAGAGAGTCATGGAGACACTCAAAAAGGATTTCAAGATAAAAGATCTTGGTCTGGCGCAACAGGTGCTAGGAATGAAATTCAGTAAGAGCAAGAATGGTATTAAGTTAGACCAGAGTCATTAAGTGGCAGCTCTTCTTAAGTAATATGGCTTAGAGGATGCAAAGGAGTTGGGTACTCCCATGCAGTCAAACATTTTTTTAGAGAAGTCTACAGATGAGGAGTATCTGGAGTTTGTTTGATCTGGGAATGACTACAGGTCAGCTATTGGATTGCTTAATTATTTGGGGAAGTGTATAAGGCCTGATATTGCTTTTGCAATTGGTTTCTTGTTGCAAAACTTAGAGAAGGCAAGCATGGGGCATTGGTCAGCGTTTAAGAGAGTTATGAGGTATCTTAAAGGAATGAACAGTCTGGGACTGTTGTTTAGAAAGTCAGCAAACTTTGATTTGGTTGGTTATTCCAATGCAAGTTGGACAGATGGTAACACTAGGGAATCAAAAAGTGGTTTTGTATTCTTCTTAGGTAAGAATCTGGTGTCATGGATGTCCAAGAAGGTGTTGGCAATAAGTCTTTCATCAACAGAGGCTGAGTATAGAGTGTACTTAGCAGCTTCACAGGAAGCAAAATGGTTGAGAAAAGTCTTATAGGATACAAATAAACCACAAGGTTTTGCGTTGTTGTATTCTGATACCCAGAGTGCCATTGCATTGGCGCAAAACCAAGTGTTCAATTCAAGAAAAAAACATATCAATGTTCACTATAACTATATTTGTGATGCAGTTAACTGCAAAGAGATTGTGTTGAGGTACATTCCCACTGGAGAAATGATTGCAGATATCTTGACTAAGGCTTTAGATAGGAACAAGCATCAAGGCTTTGTAACTAACATGCGGATGTCACCCCTTTTGGATTAAGGGGGTGTGTTAAAATACATATGCACTTACGCATGTGCTACGTATAAGTGTAATCCAAATGGGATGCACATATGGGCCTCTCCTGCCCATTGGACACTCACACAGACCATACTGGCCTGTGTGGATGTCACTGATTTGGGGAAAATGACCTCAAAACGCGTGAAGCAGGCTAATTGGTACACGGGCCTGGTGGGGGATATGGACAAATACAGCCAGATGGGCTTGTATGGGCATAATTGGGCCCAAGGTTTATTTTGGACATACTTGGCCAGACATGCTGGCCCACCAAAGTTTGTTTGTCTCAGGTTTTGGGCTTGGGACGGCCGCCCGTGTCGCAGCCTGTGCTGCAGCCCACTTGGGGCCGCTTGTATCCCTTGGTTTGGCCCACGCAGGGCCTGACAGCCTGCGCGGGGCTGTTGCGGCGCCCAAGGGATCCCGCGCGGGCCCAGCCAGTTGCAAACGGCGGCCACTGCTGGGGGAGGGAGGGACAGCGGCCCCAGCTCCCTCCCCCTCCACTCCCTTGCCATTGTGAGGGGGAGGGGGTGGCTGGCTGGTTTGAACCAGCCAGCAACCAACCGCAACAAGGCAGTTGGTCAGGGCAGGGGGGATTTCATCACCCCCTTGCCCAGGGGATGACAAGGCTGTTTTCAACAAAGCAACCAGCGGTGGGGGGGACCTGACCACCCCTCCACCATTGAAGCTACGCAGAGACCAGGGGCGCTCTCCCCCTCCCCCCCCCCTCCCTTTACCAAGGGGGAGGAGCAATGGGGCTGAGGGTATTTGACCACCCCCCAGCCCACTTCCATTGACAATGCCCTGGGGGTATCAACCCCCAGGGCCCCTGGTAGGCGGATTTGACAGCCCCCTCCAGGGATCTGAGAAAAAGAGGGGGGGGACAGCATGTCCGCTGGTCACACCCCCCCATCTCAGTCTGAGACCGGACCCAGGTGTGTCCTGTTAGAATTTGAGTTTATATATATGTGACTTCCACTGGAGTTCAAAGTATCATTGATTGGATTGATTTGATTTATATTATTGTTTTTATTGAAGTATTAAAATAATGGCTAAAATATAACTAGGCTGTTTTCTCAGTAGTGATTGTCAGACTTTCCAAGCATAGCATTTCACTTACCATGTCACTTAAACTGCTTATGCTAATTTTACCTTATTCATTTTGTACTCAACCACTTTTCAGCCTATAGTGTATTTAGTCTATATAAACAACAGTGCTCTCAAGTGGAATTCATCATCTGTTCATTGACAACATCAACTGGAGTGTCCTTTTCCTCCTTTTCTCAGGTCCATTACGCTTGACGTTACAACTGTCTTTTCATTCATTTCTCTTTACCTTTAATTTAACCAGAGCCCAAGCTCTTTTTATTTTTACACAGTTAAAAGCCTTTTCTCAACCTGAGCCAACTATACTTCATTCAAACTGTCCGCCTTCAACAGTCTCATCCTGAAAGCCAATCTTTGACTCTTTTGGCGAGGGGGGGAGATTAGGATGAGCCTTTTCATTGACTATCAAGCTCATCCTATCCACCCACTTTGACAACAAACACTAGGACACCATCAAGTGGAGGATGAACACTAGGGCACCATCAAGTTGGAGGACAAGGAGGAAGGAGTCAACCAATACCAATACATCCATCCAATCAATTGGTCATTGATGAACATCAAACGGAATTGCTGAAGGACAACCATCCTCACCAATATCACCAAATTGATTTCTGGGGAAGTAGGACAAAGATGATCAGAGTGATCCCTATCAATCACCAACACCATCATCATCTGCTCAAGAACCATCAAGAATCCATCCTCAGTCATCTCTCCAAGAATCTCACCAACCACCGTGTCAAATTTGTATTGAGGTCCAGGTCAAGAAGCCAGCTAAGCAACACCCTTTGCACTCCAATTGGCACTGACATCCCTCAAGGGTAGACTCAAACCCTTGAATCAAATCAATCTCAAGCCTAGGATACCACTCAAATATTCAACCCTCTGACGGCGGAAAGGACAACCAAAAATAGGAATGGAAACAACAACTTGGAGAAACCCATCAGAATCAATTTCCAATTTGAATCCATTGATCAACAATGGTCCACCATCCAAGATCAAACCAACGGTCAATGGCAAACCTAATCCAGTTAACTTGGCTCTAGAATCAGCCATGAGCTCAGATCAGAAACCGACCAGGATCCAACATCCGCTTCTCTCCCTGTTGCGGCCCCAAGTGGGCAAGATGTCAACACTGTTCCAGATCCAAATCAACTGCAAGTCTGAAGATGTGCAGTCAATGTAAACTACCATCGGCAGCTCACAAGGCCCCAATCCCACCAGCTAGCTCTCCAGAAGATCCCGCCATCCGGTCCAATTCAACTCATGTCAATCCACCGAGGGAGCCCACTCCCAATTTTAACGTCTACAAAGACAATCAAACCTTTCAAGATGGCCACCTTCTCAGTTCTACTGGCCAAGGTTCTGGCAGCTAACGCAACAGGCATCAATCTCTTTGGTCAATGGGAATCCGCCAATGTTGAATTCAAAGACATTTCCTTGATGGACTACATTCAAATCCGTAACCCCGTCTTTGTCCCTCACACAGCTGGTTGTTATGCTACCAAGCAATTTTGAAAAGCCCAGATGCCTATCATTGAGCGACTTGTCAATAGCTTGATGATGAAGGGGAGCAACAATGGTAAGAAGCAGATGGCCGTTTGGATTGTTGCTCACGCCTTTGAAATCATCCATCATCCATCAATTTTCACAATCATTCCAATACTCAACTCCAAAAATCAATCAATCAATCAATAAATCAATCAATCAATCAATCAATCAATCAATCAATCAATCAATCAATCAATCAATCAATCAATCAATCAATCAATCAATCAATCAATCAATCAATCAATCAATCAATCAATCAATCAATCAATCAATACAATCCAATCCAATCAACACTGTTGTGTATCAGCAAGACCTGAAGCCAGTTGGATCCAAATCCCTCAAGGCGCTACTCTTTGCTCAATCACTCATGACTCAATCTACCTACAAATCAACCAAGTCAATTTTATCAATTCTACGCATGATTAGAATCAAAAATGCTCCATAACTTCTTCCAGTGCAAGTCAAGCTGGTGTGTTAGAATTTGAGTTTATATATATGTGACTTCCACTGGAGTTCAAAGTATCATTGATTGGATTGATTTGATTTATATTATTTTTTTTATTGAAGTATTAAAATAATGGCTAAAATATAACTAGGCTGTGTTCTCAGTAGTGATTGTCAGACTTTCCAAGCATAGCATTTCACTTACCATGTCACTTAAACTGCTTATGCTAATTTTACCTTATTCATTTTGTACTCAACCACTTGTCAGCCTACAGTGTATTTAGTCTATATAAACACCAGTGCTTTCAAGTGGAATTCATCATCTGTTCATTGACAACATCAACTGGAGTGTCCTTTTCCTCCTTTTCTCAGGTCCGTTACGCTTGACATTACAACCGTCTTTTCATTCATTTCTCTTTACCTTTAATTTAACCAGAGCCCAAGCTCTTTTTATTTTTACATGTCCTGGGTCCCACCTGGCCATTTGTATGGCCAGGGGCTGGTTGCATGAGGCAACCAGCCAGTGTGTGAGGCAATAGGACCGGTTGTAACCGACAACCGGCCCAGGGATTGAACAGCACAGGGGCTGGTTCAGCCCCATTGAGGTGGAAACACCAGAAACAACTGGAATAGGCTGTTTGTAAGGGTACAGGGACCAATGCCATGTGGGCTAATGTAGCCCAAACCAAGTAACAAGGCCTGTAGAGCCTGTAGAGATCTTTTGAGGCAGAAAAATTGCCTTTTGGCTTGTTGTATCATGGGCTCACAAGAGGCCAATCTTTTGTACTTTAGGAGCTCTTTTCCCTGCTGTTTTCCATCCGTTCATTCATCCAATTGAATTCATCAACAATATCATCCAACGTGTTGCCCCATTGTGAGAGCCCATCAAGCAATTATTGACACAAGGTGTCCAGCATTTCTTTTGCTTTAAATACTGCTCATTTGCCTAAGCTAATTGCTGGCCATAATTATAACACTCTCCAGTGGGGATGCCTACTTTGCAAGGTAACGTTCCGCCCTGCTTCTGACACTCTTTGCACAACCATACCCACTCCCACACCACGCATACTATACCTGGCCACCAGAACCTTGGACGTTCAAGTCGAGAGATGTGATTATCAAACGTAGTTTTCAAGTCAAGAACCTGTTAACAAATGATTGATGGAACGGAGGTCTTGAGATTTGTTTGGTTGGAGGATGCCAAGAGCCAGGTCAAGAGTTTAATATTGAGGGAGGGAGAGAGGGATGATCATTGGGCTAGAAGCCCCAGAAGCCTCGATAGGGGTCCCTTGGATGGGTTCGATTTGATGATCAAAGGCTTCATTCAAGCAAATAACCGCTGGATGGAGGGTAGATCGATAAGCTGAAAGGTTCCAAGCTGTGACTTCTGTAGGAACTCTCTCTCTAGTTCGACCTGTCTGATCGGTCCACCAACCGAAGCGATTCCCGAGCTGATCCAAAATACTCGGTAATCGCGCTTGAGGGCTGATTTGACGGTCTCCTTGACGCAGTAATCACCGGCTATGCCTGTGAGAACAGAAGAAGAAGAAAGATGAGCATAAGCATGTCCACTAAACGATCAGATCGGTCTGGAAATCTGCAGATAAAATTGAGATGCTCGTTTGAGGTTTCAGGAGGTAATTTCCAAAAAATTGGGGGTTTTTTTCGAAAAATTTTATGGATAGATATTCGCGCTTGCCAACGGTTGGCAATTAGTACCGAGGATGAGAACAGTAATCGGAAGCAACTAGCTTGATGAGTTGGGTGGATGGATCACCAACCTACCGATGCAAAACAAGTTCTGGATCGCTCTCGATTTCAAGTAGGAGTCCAGCTCAGGATCATCATCATCCCTGAAGGCCGAATAAGTTTCTTTGGTGATTTCGGTACCCTTATTATATTGTTGTTGTAATGATTCAAGGATGAAGTAGAAGAGGAGAAAAAAGAGAGACCGATGTGATGCCATCAATAGTGAAGTGAGAAGCTGGGCATTGACGAGAATCGTTTATGTATTTACCTTCTTAATCACGAACACCTCACGGCCCATTGCCCTCAACTTGTGCAATCGTTCCTTTACTCCAGGTTCTAATTCACAGCCTTGCGTACCTTGTACCTTTTGATGATTCAAATCCCGGCAGGTTGCAATGATCGAAGATGGAAGGAAACCAGCGTATGAACAGTTTTCGATCGTTGGACTCGGATGAGTATGTATGTGTTAATCTAAAAACGTAGGAAGTCAAAACAGAAGAAGGAACAAGTACACAATGCTCCGGCCATAAATCCAGTCTTTCAAGCTCGGGTTCCATGATGATCTGAGTAAATGGTTGCCGATCATGGGTTGAGGCAAAGGAAACATGATTCGGAGGATGATAGTCCTAATGGTCCAAAGATGGCAGACAAGATCGAGTTAACTGGTCAGTGTTGATATCATGAGGAGTCATACATTCCCATCGAACATCTACATGAGATTCGAATCTGTACTGTCGTAAGACTAACCACACACCTGACTAGCGATGACGGCCTTCCATTCGAACGAAGGTTGGAGTAGCTGATAAGTCGTGGGTAAGATCGCTTCGGCTTGGTTGACTTTCAAGCTACCCCTGAGGAAGTCATCCTGAATATCGATCAAGATCAGGGCTGAGTTAGATGGGGTTGCTTGGCTCTCGTCGATCGAGTTCATCTTGCCAGCTGGTCGGTGGTCATCCAGCACCCATCACCTCCGACGGCCGTTTCATCACGCTCGGCAACGGTGTTTATTTATCCAGAACCGATGACTACCATCATCTGATGTCCCCGGGCTAGGGTGAGACCCACCCGGATGAAGAGGAAGGGGGCTCAACCTCGGGTACTAGTAAAAGTGAACTCTGAGATGACCTGAATGATCTTCACTTGAAAGAGGTGCTTCTTGATATTGTGGGCAAAATATTAGCACCACAACCAGCTGAGTGAAAATTCTTGCTTACTTTATCCCAAATTGTAATGCCTCTTGATCAAAAACCAAAAAAAAAAAAAAGCAGAGTTTTTAGAAGCTGCTTGAAACAAATAGGGTGTATCAGAGTTAGAAAACATGCCATTTTTTTTCAATGGCAGGTTTCAGCAAAATACCCCAATTTCAAACCCACCATTCAAAATAAAAGAAACACTCACTTATTTCTCATAAGATGTGTCAGAGTTACCAGCAAATATGGTGAATTCACCAAGTTTGGTTGGGTGGTCAACTGAGTGGATGTTTTGTTAAACCATGGTTGGCAGGTGTTCAAGGCCAGGTGACAGTTAGTCAACCACTATTTGTCAGGTGCTCAACTGGTGGGAGTTTGCCATCAACTGAGCCAAGAGTTTGGCATCAATTAGGGTGTATCAGAGTTAGGTGGTGTTTGGCAGCACAGTGTATGTTTAACTGTAACTCCCCCCCCACCCACCAAATAGAAGTTACAAGGAGTTACAGGGAGGTTAGAGTTACATATACAGTTTTGGGGGGTTAGAGTTACACATACTGTTTTGGGGTGTTTGGCAACAAGTGCAAACCCTCATAACTCCATGGAGTGTAACTTTGAGAAAGTTACACCCCCACCAAGACATTGGCTCAGCAAGTTACAAGCTTTTTACCTTGTAAGCTGCTGTAACTTTCCAGATTTTCATGGAATTTTTGTCAAATTCTGAAATTTGGACTCATCTCAACATCCACCTCCACCGCAACCATGCCCCCCCCTTCCTTCACCATGACCTCAACCATAACCCCCCCTTCCTCCTCAACCACCATGACAATATCCTCCACAAAAATGTCCCTCCCACCATCCAATCCCTCATCTTGACCCGTGATCCAACACCTGGCCGCCACTTTTCATGCAAGTTTGCCACCTGGTCCAAAACCAACAACCGCAATTGATCAAAATCCTCAAGGAGCTGCAGCAGATTGCTCCTAGCATGCTCAACAGCTTGGACTGCCGCCGCAGAAGCGTTGGTGGGTTCCAAGATTAGCAATGGCTCCAAGCCAAAGGATGCAGCAATCTGTTGCAGTCAGTTCAATGCAGTGGGGTTTTTTCTGATCTTTTTTTTAAATATATATACTGATTTCCAGCTTTTAATCATAGCTTAAAAAGCAATATGTACAGGTAGGGCATCTTTTGGATCTATTGGGTGCTGTGTTGGCATTATATAGCCTTGGGATTGGGAACTGTGTTGCAGTGTGCACACTCAACTTCAGGTGCAAAGCAGGCTCAGCATCTGGTGCGTGGTCGGCTCAGCATTGGCTGCGGCAGATATGAAATCTGCTCTGGGGAAAACAGACCAAGAAGCAAAGCATAGCCAGTCAAGTTTGCAGATATCACTAGTTTAGGGAAAGCAGGAGCTGGATGGTTGCACGGGGCTAGTTGGGGAGGAAAACCCAAAGGCCATTGGGTGGATACAGACAGGTTCAGGAAAGTCTGCCCCATGAGAAGGACAAACCCAGATGGACATAATGGCAGGTGGACATCAAGGGCTGGAGATAGTGGAGGCTTAGGGTTGTTGCTTCAGTTGTTTGTATACCCAGGCTAGGGTTGAAGGGAGGTCCTAATACCTTGCTCTCAACTCCAAGTTGTAGATAGATCATAGAACATTGGAGACCAGCTCCACAACACTTGAAAGGAAGGAAGGAAGTTTTCTCAATCTCTTTTTCTATCATTCTCACTTCTATCTCCCTCTCAGGTTGCTGGTTGAATGGTGCACTCAGCTCATTACAGATGCACGGGACCAATCACTTCCAAATCTTAGGACAACTTCAGGGGTATTCATCTCTTGTTTCCACATCTGGGGGTCTGACCAGGAAGTAACCTTTTGTTCCTAGTCTCTCAAAGTTAAACAGGTGTAGTGTCTAATTTGTACCTTCCAACAACTGCTTTGGGGTCCACTGCCCCAACTTCTCTCCCTGCCCATCTGAAGTCCAACACCCCAGCTGCTTACAGCACTAAGTCATCCAGCTTTGCTCCTCCTCCCCCATCTGAAGACAATGATGCTCCTCAACCAGTTCACATAAGGCCGCGGGACTACCCCACATTGGGTTCAACACTGTAGATGTGGGGTGGTTCATTATGCATTATGAGGGTATAAGGGAAGCTGAGGGCATTTTGGGCTTGGAAAAGGCTTGCCTTGTTTTCCTCTTCATTATGGACAAGGAGAAGCTCCAGTGTAGAAATAACTGATCTCTACATTACCCCAAGCTACATACGGTGCAGCTACTCCAATTCCATGATCACCCATGCCTACTTCTCATCGTCCACTTCCTGAACCCCATGACTGCCCTGTTATCATCATTGCTTCTCACATCCACCTCTTGTCACAATTCTTCCTGTCCTGCTCAATCTCCTCACCCTTGACTCCTCACCATCATTCACACCAATCAACCATTCTCCTCACTCCTTGCTCCCTTCTCTTCATCCTTCTTCTCTCCAATCCTGCTTCTCCAATCCCTCTTATTCCGCCAGCCCTCACTCCACCAACTTGTTCATTCAACACCTTTCCTTGGCCTCTTTCATCCAATCTCTTTCTTCCTTTCTTTGTTCTTTTCCCATTCCTTGACCCTTACTCTCACTCAACCAAACATCTCATCCTCAATCCACCAAACACCTCAACCTTCATCAATCAGTTATCTTCTTTTCTATCTAGTTGTGAGATCTCACATTTGCGCTCTTCTCAAGTTGTTCATTCTCAAATGTCATGTTTCTGACCTCTACTTTTGCAGTCTGCTGGTCCTATTTTTGAATTGAATTCATTTCATTCTTCATGGTTAGAAGCCAAAAAGCCCACCAACTCAACCAACCAGGCAAAAAAATGAACACTCCAGGACCAGCAGATTCTAATTAATCTCTCCTAAAAACCTTGACAGACTTTATCCCTAACCTCACCAAAAGCAACTTCTCCCTATGGCGGTCAAAAATCCTCACAATCTTCTCTTTTAATGGAATCAATCAATGGCTCTCATCAACCAAACCCAAAAAATGCCTGGTCAAAGTCAACCTTGAGATTGTTGGATATATTCTGGCCAAACTGGATAACAAGACCTACGTGAATTGCGTGAAAGAACACCATCTCTCCAATTGCAGTGATCTATGGAACTCAATAAATGAATTCTTTGCCTCCTCCCAGACTGCTAATTGATCTAGGGTCTTCTTCAATTTCCTCAATCTCCAATTCAACTACAGAAAAATTGAGAAATTCATCACTGAAGCCAAATTGTGCCTGATGCAAATATCCAAAATTGGCATCAAGATGGAAGATGACATCATAGCCTACCTACTTCTGTACAATTTCCCTCCACAATTGGAACATCTGAAAACCACAATAACTCACTCTCTGGGAGAAAGAAAGATGGACAGAGACTTGGTCCTAAGACATCTCAACCAAGTGAAGCACAAAGTTGCCTCAGTATCTCAAGCCTCTGCCATGACTACGCAACAAAACCTCCTGAGATGCAAGGAAAACTGGCACAACCCACAAGCAAACCACCCCAAGGAGTGATGTTTTTGGTTATTTCCCCATCTGAGGTCCAATCCTTTGCCCAACTCCTCTTCCTCCACTAAAGCCAATCCTTCCAGCACCAATCCTGCCGCATCCGCTCATCTTGCCTTCACATTTGCCATGACCCATTCACACCTTCTTAACCAAAATCAAATAATTCTTGACTCTGGCGCCTCTCAATGCATGTTCAACCATCCTTGATTCTTTGAAAACCTTAGGGAAGATAATAATGTCATCCAGACTGGAAAACTAAGCTCCTCAATAGTAGCTTTGGGACAAGGCACTGCAACCCTTATCACCTCTTACTCAGAACTCAACCTTAAAAATTCCCTTCTCATTCCTGACATAGCCTTCTTGGAGGCTGTTCCCTGCAACTCACAGCAGCCAATAAGTTTGTGATTGACTTCAACTCCAAGACCATCCTAGAAGGTTACATCAATGAAAATCTCATGTTCATCAAGGAATCCACTAATCCAATCACTCCTACTGCTCACTCCTTCATTTCCTTTTCCACTCTCCATAAAAGATTTGGCCACTCCCACTCTGACTCAGTCAAGCTAATTGCTAGAGAATTTCCAAAACTGAAGTGGGAAAATCTTGATTGCATCTTGTGTGCTCAAGGAAAAATTCACAAAACTCCCTTCAAAGGAACCTTTCCCAAAAGCAATTCCAAATTTGACAAAACTCACACTAATCTCTGTGGCCCAATTTCTCCTCCATCCAAATCTGGAAACAGATTAATTCTGGTTCTCACCAACAACTTCTCCCGCTTCAAAAACTTCCTGCCCATCAAATTCAAATCCAATGCTGCCAACAAAATAATCAAATCCATCCAACTCCACTCCAATCAATTCAACAAAAAAATGAAGAGATTCCACTCCAATAACAGTGGAGAATTCCTCAAAAATCAACTGGCTTTGTTCTTCTCCAAAAATGGCATCCTCCACTCCACCTCTGAACACTACACATCCCAACATAACCCTGTTGCCAAGCGCGCCAAGCGCACCTTGATCCAAGCCACAAGGACCATGATGCTTGACATGAAGATCACTATCACCATGTGGGATGAAATCATATCCAGCTGCTGTCTCATCCTAAACCTCATTCCCATCAAGCTCAACAAAACCTCTCCATTTGAACTCTGGAAATCTTTTACTCCCAAGCTGTACCTCATCAAAATTCTTGGCTCCAAAACTATTGTGCTCAACCAACAACAGAGCCTCTCCAAGTTTGCTGAAAAAGGGCTGGAGGGAATTTTGGTAGGATTTGATCTAGACTTGCACTCTTATCAAGTCTTCTGTCCCAAAATTGGTGATGTAATCCGCTCAAAAAATTTTAATATTTTTGAGAACACTCCATTCTCTTCCTCCTCTCCTCATCCCTCCCACTATCCCTTTGATCCTCTTCTATCTCTAAAGGAAACGCTTACTGACCTTCTAAATTCTTCCACCCTTACCAATCCCTCCTCCTCACATTCTCAATCTAATCAGAATCCTGAATACTCTACCTCTGAATTGTCCAAACTCATCCAAGACAACCATCCACTATCCCCTTCATCTCACTCATCTGATTGAACCTCCTCTGAATCTGACTTTGAAGAGATAGAGCAATAACTCACCAATCCATCCTCCTACACCCTGTGCAATAGGTCCAACCTCAAAGCCCCAATTTGCTATGCCTTCCTGGCTTGCATTGTTCCTAGAAGCTATCCGGGGGTCCTAAAATCCCCCAATAAACCTCACTGGCTGGACTCAATGAAAGTGGAGACCAATGGTATTGAAAGCCATGACATATGTGAAGGCTGCCACTCTTTGCCCCATGGTAAATCTGCTCTCTCCACCACCTGGGTGTATTGCCTCAAAGATGACCCCAGCAGAAATGGAATCATATACAAATCTCAACTGTGCATCCAGGGATTCAAACAGCAGGAGTTCCTTGACTATGGCAAAACCTATGCTTCAACTGGTCTCATAACCACTCTCCGCACTCTCCTTGTTTACTCCTTTCATCACAAACTGAAGACCATTCAGATGGACATCAAATCTGCCTTCTTGCATGCCCCTCTGGAAGAAGAAACCTACATCAAGAAACCCAATGGCTATGATTTCCAATCCCCATACCTCAGACTAAAGAAAGCTCTTTATGGTCTCAAAAAAGCTCCCAATAGTTGGTGCAACACTCTGAAACAATGGCTCCACTCCCAGAACTTCAAGTCATCCATTGCTGATCCCTGCCTGTTTGTCAACCACTCCAAATATCTGTACGTTTTTCTCTACATTGACAATCTTGTGATTGTAGGCAAATCTGACACCTTCAGGTCCAAACTCAAGGACCAATTCAACATCTCACATGAAGGGAAACTGTCCAAAATCCTTGGAAATCACATCATCACACATGGCAACAATCATTTTCTTCACCAACCCAAAAATATTGCCACTGCTCTCCAGGAGTTAGGCCTTAGCAAATCCAAACCCGTTACCACTCCCATGACTCCTAATGTGAAACTATTCCCTGCCTTGGAAGAAGATCACAGCAATTTCCTGCAACTCAATAAAACATTCCGCTCAGCAACAGGCTACTTGAACTTCATCTCCAGTCACACCAGACCCAACCTTTCCTATGCCGTCTCCAGCCTATCCTGCTTCAACAATTGACCCAGAATGTCCCACTGGGAGCAAGCCAAGCATGTCTGGAGATATTTCAACAACACCCGTGAACTTGCTCTTTGCCTGAAATCCTCAGATTTTAAGTACAACATTGAGAGCTACAGCAACTCCAATGGTGGAGATGACCCAATCAGCAGAAGAAGTCACACTGGCTTCATCAGCATGCTTTATGGGTGCCCAATTGCGTGGCATAGTAAGCTTCAGTCCTTCATATCACTGTCCTCAATCAAAGGAGAGCTCAAGTCTTTAGTTCTTGCTACTCAAGAAAAAATTTGGCTCCAAAATCTCATTCTTGATCTGAACCCCAACCTGAAATTAACTCACTGCGCCTACATCAATAAAAAGCCCTCCACAACCTGGTCAATCTGGACTCCCATCACAATGCACTAAAACATGTCAACATACACATTAAATGGCTACGAGAGAAGAAAAATGAAGGAAATCTGTTGACCACCCTAATCAAATACAGAGAGATGCTTGCTGATTCACTTACCAAACCAGCTATAAAACCATCCGTGATAAATTTGACCTCCAAGCTTCTTCAATCTCCCTTCTAGACATGGTGGTGTGTAGAAATAACTGATCTCTACACTCCCTCAAGCTAGACATGGTGCGGCTACTCCAATTCCTTGATCACCCACGCCTACTTCTCATTGTCCACTTCCTTAACCCTATGGCTTCTCTGTTATCATCATTGCTCCTCAAATCCACCTCTCTTCACAATTCTTCCACTCCTGCTTGATCTCCTCACCCTCAACTCCTCACCATCATTCACGCCAATCAACCATTCTCCTCACTCCTTGCTCCATTCTCTTCATTGTTCTTCTCTCCAATCCTGCTTCTCCAATCCCTCTTATTCTGCCAGCTCTCACTCCACCAACTTTTTCATTAAACACCTTTCCTTGGCCTCTTTCATCCAATATCTTTCTTCCTTTCTTGGCTCTTTTCCCATTCCTTGACCCTTACTCTCAATCAACCAAACATCTCATCCTAAATGCACCAAACACCTCAACCTTCATCAATCAGTTATCTTCTTTTCTATCTAGTTGTGAGATCTCACATTTGCGCTCTTCTCAAGTTGTTCATTCTCAAATTTTATGTTTCTGACCTCTACTTTTGCAGTCTGCTGGTCCTATTTTTGAATTGAATTCATTTCATTCTTCATCCAGGATGTGGAAGAGATGGAGGGGTACAAGAGTCTTGACTGACCAAGGCTGAAGGCCAAGATCTTGATGCAGTGGGGAAGGCCCAAAACCTGGTTTCAGGAGAGAAAATTTGAGTGGGTGGCTTTGGAGGCAAGCTTGTGTGGTGGAGTCAAGAGGAAAGTAGAGTTGATGGATTATGTGATAGATTTTTATCAAATCTACCAGTATCTGGCAAAGAAAAAGGTGGTCACAGGTCAAACAGGTGAAATGAAGAAGGGGTTTTTGGGTGGACTTGAACCTCAACTCCAGGCATGGGTGCAACAGCATCTGTATGATCATGACTTGGTCAAGTGGTCATTAGACGGGAGCATTGCACTCCTTCCCAACTTGGCAGCCATCTTCTGGGCTGTGGAAAACAAGATTGACTTGGATGAGCTCATCAAGGACACGGTAAAATTGTTTCCAATGGTTGCAAAGAAGTTGGATCCTCCTTTGGCCCCCTGTGCAAGCTGCAGGTCTTTCTGCAACTGAAAGCATCCTGGAAACAGCCCTTCCAGTGAGGAAATTCACAGAAATTTTTAAGGACCTGAAGATCTGCTTGATTAGATGGCAGCATTGTTGTGCCACTTGCCACCCCACATAATGGAAGGGTCCAGCTGTCCAATTTGCCTTCCAATTTTTTCACAGCATGGATCTGTAATTACTGTGGATAGAATAAGCACTGGAGGTTGGGGTGCAACAAGTTCACAAAAGACATGAGTGTGGGACTGGTTTTAACAATAGGGACAGGGTTCATGTTCCCAACGGGTGAGCAGATCAGCTCAATCCCATGCAGCAAGTGCGGGAACAGAGCCAAAGAACAACAGAGACCTTGCCAGTGTTTATTGGAATTGTAACAGCACCCAGGTCATGAAATATTCAACAGATAAAAGCCAAAGTGAGGAAATTGGAAACAGATGAGAAGTTTCTAGCAGATAAGATGGACATAGACAAAAAGGAAAAACAATTGCCTACCACTCCAAAGCAAGTTGTGCGCCACCTGTTGCAGAAGGACAGCCAATTAACTCTGCTGGGAAGAAGAAGGACACAGATATTGCGTGGGGGGTGATGGAAAATGAAGCCCCAATCCCTCTGACTTTTTGGGAACTGGCATTGGTCTCTCTGGTTGTTCTCAAAATAATGGTCCAGGATCTACAGGATTGTACCCAGGAGTGGATCCCTTCAACAGTGCAACAGGTGAACTTGGCACAGGGGAAGGTGGATTGTGATTTTTGCTGGTTGAAGTCAGTTTTAATCCCGCTTGCTTAGGTCTCAATGAAGTTAGCAGGAAGGAAATTGTGGGCAATGGTGGATAGCGGGTCCATGGTAAACTTGCTGCCTTCAAAACTGGTGAAAAAATTGGTTTTGGTTTGGAGGAATTGCGCAATGGAACTGCGGAAACGTTGTGTGGATGGGGCTTTTGAGGAGGAAGAGGTTGAGGTTGCAAGGTTTTGGAGACCCTTGTATTTCCTTTTGGTGGAATGCAGAGATGTAATCTTGGGGCAGACATTTATGTTTGGGTTGTGGGTGCAAATGGTTTTTTATTCCAAAGCATGCATGGAGGCATTGATGGTGGAAGACTTTTCCGGTGCATTTTTCAAGACCACAATATGCAATTATGGGAAGGGGAAATGGGTGTGAGGGCCTGTTATTGGCAACAAGGGTAATTCCAAAAGAGTGGCTGAGTGCAATGGTCAGCCCATGGAGGATTTTGGATGACAAGTAGGAGTTTTCAGACCTCAAAGGACAGCTGTAAAGCTGGGGGGGGGGATGAAGGGCTAAGCTTGATGTTGTGAGGGGTATCTCTAGCTGATATTAACAGCCAGAACAACTAGACACCGCAGAATGTCAATTTTCTTCTTTCTTTTTCTGTGATATGGTTCTTGGGATTATTGCTGGCTTTGGGTTGTGGATTGTTTTAGAAAAGGCTGTTGCAGTGCAAGTCCAGGCCCATATAATCAAGGACAAGCCCCACACGGAGGAGGCGGGACAAAGAGCAAGTGGCATGCAAGGCAGCAGGCAAGCAATGCAAAAAAATGTGTGTATGTAGGATTGGAGCAATGTGAGATGGGGATAAAGCCTGAATTGGTGAGGGGTGTTCTAGCCAGTCTAAACAGCCAGAAAAAACTAGACACCCCAGAGTTTCTGTCTACCTACTTATTTTATCTCTCTTGTGTGTTTTTAAAAAGCTCTGGCAGTCTGTTTTTTTTATGTTTGCAGAAGGGGTATGAGGGCTGTGTGGCAGTTTTCCTGGGGTGGTCCAGGTACCTTTCCAGGAAATCAAGACTCACAAAGGCAGTAGCTGCATGGGGGAGCTATGGCAAATGGGTAACTTGATATAGGAGAGGGTGGAAATGGATGGGATGGGTGTGGGAGCGTGGGAAGGTATGGTTTGATGGTCATGGGAAAGACTTCTGGGGACAGAACTAAAGATGGGGGGGATGTGGTGGAATTATAAACCCTTGTGATAGGAAACTGTGTTGTGGTCTGCGTGCTCAGCTTGAGGTGCAAAGCAGACTAAGCATTGGGTGTGCCGACTGCTCAGAAATAGCTGCTACAAGCTCAGCATCCAGTGTGCAGTCAAACCAGCATTGGCTGCAGCAGATCTGTGATCCACTCCAGGGAAATGGACCAAGAAAGAAAGCATAACTGGTTGATTTTGTGGATATTGCTAGTTTGGGGAAAGCAGGAGCAGGACAGTTGCACGGGGATAGTTGGGGAGGAAAACCCAAAGACAGGTGCAGGAAAGTCTGTGACATGAGAGGGACTTAATTGCAGGTGGAGGTCAAGGGCTGGAGAAGGCAGAGGCTTAGGGTTGTTGTTTCAGTTGTTTTTATACCCAGTTTAGGGTTGAGAGGGCAATCCTAATACCTTTCTCTCAACTGCAAGTTGTAGATAGATCATAGCAATATCAGAGACAAGCTCCAAAATTCTTGGACAAAGGAAGGAATTTTCTCAATATATTTTTCTATCATTCTCATTTCTCTCTCTCTCTTGGGTTTCTGGTTGAACAGTGTGCTCAGATTCTTACAGATGCAAGGAACCAATCACTTCCAAATCTTAGGAAAACTTCTGGGACATTCATCTCTTTTTTTTACAGAAATTGCTGGAACACTGCGCTTCAACAAATTAAAATAACCCAGGCTGTCTGGAACAAGCTGGAAAACAAACCCAGAAAGAATGGCAAGGAAATGTTGAAATGGAAGAATTTCACATTCCCATTGTATGAAGAGCTTTCCAAAGTTATGGAGGGCCACTTGGAAATTTCTACAACTACTTCTAACCCAATCACCCTCGCAACCAATTCTCAAGCAACAACCACCATTGCTGCAAGCAAAGCACTTGAAAGGGTTTTTGAGTGGAGTCCAAGCCCTTCACCATCCAGGAAGCACAAGTGGCAAGGATTTAAAGGCCAAACACCCAAATACACCAACCAATTAGCCAAAATACCCAATCAGATAGTCTTGACACTTTCCAATCCATCTCCCTCTTCACTTACTCCAAAGTTCTACCCCCAGGAAATGAACCTCCTTCAAGAGCAAGGAAATCTGACAGAAATCAAAATTTTTCAGGCTATCTGGATCTTACAATCAGCCAAATTCACAGATATGTATGTCTCTCACAAACCAGAGCAGTGCAATGTATGCTTGAGGATGGAGATGGAGATGTCTTAGAGCTTCTATCAATCTTCCATCCACTCCTAACCCAGATCAATTGCTTTGAGCTCCATTCTGGTGGTTCATAGCTACATTCTTTTTGAATTGTTTCTCTATTTTTTTGTTATTCTCATCTCTTTTTGGTGGTTCAAGGTTTTTTTTGTTTCTTTTTTTTTTTATTATCAGATCTTTTTGGTGGTTCAAGGCTTTTTCTCAATTTTTTTTTTCTTTGTTTCTAAAGTTTTTGGGGACTTTCTCCTCAATTTTTGTTTTTATCTCATCTCTCTCTTTGTGTTATTTTTGGTTCCCTAATGCACTTCATGAGTATCATGTTTTCAATTTTTTATATTGTGATTTATTTTTAGGGTGATTTTAAATTAACGGCTCCAGTCATGTGGGGCTGTGTACACGGCTCAAGGCCTGTGGGAGCCGTGTAGGAGTCTTTTAGGGCCCCTCAACACGTGGGGGCCCATAAACTACTCCATATAATTTATAATTTATATTGATAATTTATAATTTATAATTTATAATTTATAATTTATAATTTATAATTTATAATTTATAATTTATAATTTATTATTATTTATTATTTATAATTTATAATTTATTATGTATTATTTATTATTTATTATTTATTATTTATTATTTATTATTTATTATTTATTATTTATTATTTATTATTTATTATTTATTATTTATTATTTATTATTTATTATTTATTATTTATTATTTATTATTTATTATTTATTATTTATTATTTATTATTTATTATTTATTATTTATTATTTATTATTTATTATTTATTATTTATTATTTATTATTTATTATTTATTATTTATTATTTATTATTTATTATTTATTATTTATTATTTATTATTTATTATTTATTATTTATTATTTATTATTTATTATTTATTATTTATTATTTATTATTTATTATTTATTATTTATTATTTATTATTTATTATTTATTATTTATTATTTATTATTTATTATTTATTATTTATTATTTATTATTTATTATTTATTATTTATTATTTATTATTTATTATTTATTATTTATTATTTATTATTTATTATTTATTATTTATTATTTATTATTTATTATTTATTATTTATTATTTATTATTTATTATTTATTATTTATTATTTATTATTTATTATTTATTATTTATTATTTATTATTTATTATTTATTATTTATTATTTATTATTTATTATTTATTATTTATTATTTATTATTTATTATTTATTATTTATTATTTATTATTTATTATTTATTATTTATTATTTATTATTTATTATTTATTATTTATTATTTATTATTTATTATTTATTATTTATTATTTATTATTTATTATTTATTATTTATTATTTATTATTTATTATTTATTATTTATTATTTATTATTTATTATTTATTATTTATTATTTATTATTTATTATTTATTATTTATTATTTATTATTTATTATTTATTATTTATTATTTATTATTTATTATTTATTATTTATTATTTATTATTTATTATTTATTATTTATTATTTATTATTTATTATTTATTATTTATTATTTATTATTTATTATTTATTATTTATTATTTATTATTTATTATTTATTATTTATTATTTATTATTTATTATTTATTATTTATTATTTATTATTATTATTATTTATTATTTATTATTTATTATTTATTATTTATTATTTATTATTTATTATTTATTATTTATTATTTATTATTTATTATTTATTATTTATTATTTATTATTTATTATTTATTATATTATTTATTATTTATTATTTATTATTTATTATTTATTATTTATTATTTATTATTTATTATTTATTATTTATTATTTATTATTTATTATTTATTATTTATTATTTATTATTTATTATTTATTATTTATTATTTATTATTTATTATTTATTATTTATTATTTATTATTTATTATTTATTATTTATTATTTATTATTTATTATTTATTATTTATTATTTATTATTTATTATTTATTATTTATTATTTATTATTTATTATTTATTATTTATTATTTATTATTTATTATTTATTATTTATTATTTATTATTTATTATTTATTATTTATTATTTATTATTTATTATTTATTATTTATTATTTATTATTTATTATTTATTATTTATTATTTATTATTTATTATTTATTATTTATTATTTATTATTTATTATTTATTATTTATTATTTATTATTTATTATTTATTATTTATTATTTATTATTTATTATTTATTATTTATTATTTATTATTTATTATTTATTATTTATTATTTATTATTGATTATTGATTATTTATTATTTATTATTTATTATTTATTATTTATTATTTATTATTTATTATTTATTATTTATATTTATTATTTATTATTTATTATTTATTATTTATTATTTATTATTTATTATTTATTATTTATTATTTATTATTTATTATTTATTATTTATTATTTATTATTTATTATTTATTATTTATTATTTATTATTTATTATTTATTATTTATTATTTATTATTTATTATTTATTATTTATTATTTATTATTTATTATTTATTATTTATTATTTATTATTTATTATTTATTATTTATTATTTATTATTTATTATTTATTATTTATTATTTATTATTTATTATTTATTATTTATTATTTATTATTTATTATTTATTATTTATTATTTATTATTTATTATTTATTATTTATTATTTATTATTTATTATTATTTATTATTTATTATTTATTATTTATTATTTATTATTTATTATTTATTATTTATTATTTATTATTTATTATTTATTATTTATTATTTATTATTTATTATTTATTATTTATTATTTATTATTTATTATTTATTATTTATTATTTATTATTTATTATTTATTATTTATTATTTATTATTTATTATTTATTATTTATTATTTATTATTTATTATTTATTATTTATTATTTATTATTTATTATTTATTATTTATTATTTATTATTTATTATTTATTATTTATTATTTATTATTTATTATTTATTATTTATTATTTATTATTTATTATTTATTATTTATTATTTATTATTTATTATTTATTATTTATTATTTATTATTTATTATTTATTATTTATTATTTATTATTTATTATTTATTATTTATTATTTATTATTTATTATTTATTATTTATTATTTATTATTTATTATTTATTATTTATTATTTATTATTTATTATTTATTATTTATTATTTATTATTTATTATTTATTATTTATTATTTATTATTTATTATTTATTATTTATTATTTATTATTTATTATTTATTATTTATTATTTATTATTTATTATTTATTATTTATTATTTATTATTTATTATTTATTATTTATTATTTATTATTTATTATTTATTATTTATTATTTATTATTTATTATTTATTATTTATTATTTATTATTTATTATTTATTATTTATTATTTATGATTTATTATTTATTATTTATTATTTATGATTTATGATTTATTATTTATTATTTATTATTTATTATTTATTATTTATTATTTATTATTTATTATTTATTATTTATTATTTATTATTTATTATTTATTATTTATTATTTATTATTTATTATTTATTATTTATTATTTATTATTTATTATTTATTATTTATTATTTATTATTTATTATTTATTATTTATTATTTATTATTTATTATTTATTATTTATTATTTATTATTTATTATTTATTATTTATTATTTATTATTTATTATTTATTATTTATTATTTATTATTTATTATTTATTATTTATTATTTATTATTTATTATTTATTATTTATTATTTATTATTTATTATTTATTATTTATTATTTATTATTTATTATTTATTATTTATTATTTATTATTTATTATTTATTATTTATTATTTATTATTTATTATTTATTATTTATTATTTATTATTTATTATTTATTATTTATTATTTATTATTTATTATTTATTATTTATTATTTATTATTTATTATTTATTATTTATTATTTATTATTTATTATTTATTATTTATTATTTATTATTTATTATTTATTATTTATTATTTATTATTTATTATTTATTATTTATTATTTATTATTTATTATTTATTATTTATTATTTATTATTTATTATTTATTATTTATTATTTATTATTTATTATTTATTATTTATTATTTATTATTTATTATTTATTATTTATTATTTATTATTTATTATTTATTATTTATTATTTATTTTTCATTATTTTTTATTTAGTGGAGGCTACACAACTTTATTTTAGTTGTTTAGCGTGCCTTACAACTCAAATGGGACCTGTAGTATGCCACACAGCCCATTTGAGTTGTGCAGCATGCCACACGGCCCATTTGAGCCATTTAGCATGCCACACCGCTCATTTGAGTTGTGTAGGGTGCCACACGGCCCATTGAGCTATGTACAGAGTTGTGTACATGGCTCAATGAGCCATGAATTTAACATTACCCTTTAATTTATTTGATAATAAATTTATCAATATTCATTAATAATATTCAACCTTGATCAAACCAATCAACCTTGCAATAGCTTTATCCAAATATTGTACGGATTTTTGCTGCATTTATTGAATAATATATTTATTATTTATTCCATCACCTTTGGTAGCTAAAGGATAGAAAGTTTCTTGGCACCCAGGAGGCTGACAATAGGGGGTCTGGCTGGGAGAATATTTTGTTCTATTATATTTAATACCTTGGACCAGAAATTTCACTTAAGAATAATCAAATATTCAATTTATCTGACTTTTTCAACTGTGATTTATTATCAATTCCTTTTAAAGTGGATTTAAAAAACAATGCAGAATTAATATTATATTATCTAAATATTCTAAAAATATGAAAAGAATATTAAATTAAAAATTATAAAACAACTGTTTGGGAAGCTTCAACCCAAGCTGAACAAATTGAAATCTTTTCTCTCCATAAAAAATTAGAAAAAATCCTTGAGCAAGAAGATCTTCAGAGGCGTATCATCTTTCAAGCTCTATTGAGACAGCATAAAGCTTGGGAAAAAAACCGGATAAATTAATTTTTAAAATATAAAAGTAAGTAAAAACCCCATTTACAAAAATATTTTATTAAAATGATATTATTATATTTTATTAACCAATAAAATATTTTTCTCATATTATTAGTGAACCCTCCTATCCCAGAAAATACCACCACTGAATTGGATCTTTTGGATCAAGAGGTACAAGACATTTCTGGAAGTCCTGAGAACATTGATTGGACAGGAGAAGATCTTATTGCGACGCACCAAGACCCTGTTGGATTACCTGTTAAGGATAAATAAAATCCTAATAAAGTCTGAGTGCCTTTAACTATCAACTTAAGTGAATTAAAATAAATTATCATTACAGATTTTTCTTTGCAAAGAAAAATACTTATAAATATTTTTAACATCAACAGACGCAACACAAGGGCCTCAGGAAGAGTTCCCTCCTATGGATATCTGCCAGGAGCCCCCAGTAACCATGAGGTAGCCCATAATGAAAACCATGAGGGGTTTGGAGACCATGAGTCAAGTTTTGGTGGAAAAGGAGCAGAGCCAAGTAATTTTACCCTCCCCCAACCAAGAGCCGGTGAAAGTAGTAGAATTAAGCCCCCCTCAATTGCAAAAAGGTTCCCTGCAGGCACCCCAGAAGAACCTGGCCAAGGAAGCCAAGATGAAAGGCTTAGTCAAAGGCACGTGAAATTTTGGGAATAATTCAAAGAAGCCCAGGCAAAGGAGGAGTTGATCTCTATGAAAAAGATAATATCCCAAGAAAAGGCTCCCAGATAGCTCTTCAGAAGATGATCCCCAGGAAAGAGGTGGAATCCTACGTAGAAAAATGGAATCCATGGGATCAATTAGCCCAACTGAAAGGCAAAGAATCAGGAAAGAAGAGATCCTCTTCCCATCAAAAGCAAAAGGGAAAGAAGGATTGGGATCATATAATCTCATTAGCTCAAAAGTGGAAAAAGGTGTACCAAAATTAGCTTCTAATCCTGAACCTAGTGTCTTGTCTAAAGCAACTTCAGATGTAATTTCTTCCTTTTCTAATGATATGCGTCATAATTTCAAGATTTTTTGTGGTAATTTGGATGGTGTTTACACCAAATTGGATAAGTTGTCCTCAGCAGTGGTCAAATTGATTAGTAATCAATCAAAAGATGTGGGGATGGAAGATATTAAGTTACACACAGAAAAATTATTGGAAACAATAAATCAAGTTAAAACAAGTCAAACACATACTATTGAGAACATGTTATCAGTTATTAAAGAAGATTTTATTATGTGCCTCCAGCCATTGAAAGAAGAATTTAATAATACTACTAACAAATCCATTTTTCCCCTTAGTGAAAATTGAATCATCTTAAAAGTAAAGTGGAACTGCAACTTAATTTGATCAAGAATGATCTTAGAGACTTAAAATTCTGTCTGACCAACCCCTTGGGGAGTACCAAAGAGGAACCAAAACCTCCCAGACAAACAACTACCCCTTATGCACCACCCTTAAAAGGAATGCACAGGAGTGATACCTTCAGACCTAGCACTACTCCTGAAATGGAACAAGCCCTTAAGATTTTACCTCCCATCTCTGAATGGCCTAAGTTCTCTGGTGGAGGAGAATATAACCATATAAACTTCATAAAATTTATTGACTATACCATAAATTCTTCTGACTTACCAGAGGCTATAGGTGTAGTCAGACTACCTAGGATCTTTGAAGGAGTAGCTCTTTATTGGTTCATCAGCAAGAGAGAAGAGGTAGGATCCATACCATGGAATTCTTGGAAACTTCTAATAAAAGAATAATTTGGTTCTAGGATGTGGAAAAGGAAAATTATGAAAAATTATGAAAATTCCTTATTTGACCCTTCTAAGGATAAACCTTGCAAATGGTGCTTAGAACAGAAGAGGAGACTAGACTGCTTCTATCCAGATGCTGATAAATAGGAAGTTAATGAAAGAATTCTCAACCTGTGTCCTGGAAATATTAACCATGGTGTGAGATGCAGAATGGGCATCGATTCTGACTTACCAACTCTAATCAATGTTTTGGAAGAAGTAATAGACATGAATGGGTTAGATAAGAAGGCTCCTTCTAGACCCAAAGAAAGCTTCAATACCAACAAAATCTGGGAAAAACCTCCTCATATGAATATCCATGAAAATAAGAAACCTAATGAGAACAAGGATAGGGAAAGGATACCTGGAACTTGTTGGAATTGTAACAAAACTGGGAACTTGAGAAAAGACTGTGCATTGCCAAAGAGAAAAATGGCAGTTATGGAAGGAGAACCTGAGAGTGAATGGAACCAGAACTATGAAGAAAAAGCTGATACTGAAGGATCACTATCAGAGTGTGAATTAATCATGACCAATCCTATTAATGTAATAGAAGGAGATATAGGAACTTCTGTAGAAATCAATAGTATCCATGGTGACTCAAGTCTGCCCCAACAATGGGACCCTTATATAATCCCTAGAAATGTCACTGAAGTTAAACCACTAACAGTTAAACCTATGAGTGGTA
Source organism: Puccinia polysora (assembly GCA_025617555.3). Taxonomy (NCBI): domain Eukaryota; kingdom Fungi; phylum Basidiomycota; class Pucciniomycetes; order Pucciniales; family Pucciniaceae; genus Puccinia; species Puccinia polysora. The sequence goes on from CM062620.1 coordinate 14,264,060, forward strand.
AGAGTTATACTACTGGACAGACTTTTTATGCAACAGGACTGTATAAAGACAAGCCCATAAGATTATTACTTGACAGTTGGGATTTTTGTTCATGTGTTTGCACTGATTTCTTGAACAAATGGGATCCCACCTGGAAAGATCACCTGTTTTGAGTCCCAAATGCCAAGTTTAGCTCTTGCTACTCTACTATGAATGATATTGGAGTATGGACTACTCCCATAATACTTCCCCATACTAAAGGATCTCTGAGGATTCAAGTGGAATTTGTAGCATTTCTCAACGGATTATGTGACTACCTGATAACAGGAAATGATGCTTTATTTCTATATGGCATAGATGTGTTCCAAAGTAAAGGGATGTACTTCACTATAGGAGTTAGCTGGGACAAGAAGTTTAAGATATGAACTATCCAAACTAATTTCCCCTCTTTTACTTATCCAAAAAACTTAGAAGAATTCAACCAAGAATACTTCTCTCAAGCTACACTGAATGAGAACCTTTCCAAGGAACAGAAGAAATATATATTGAAAGTCTGTTTTGAGAACCAAAATGCTTTCTGTACCAGAGACCATACCAGTGGTAATATCAAAGGACATGAAATGGTCTTGACCTTGAATATTAAGTCTCCTTATCACCCTAACCTAAGAAGACCTGCTTATCCCTTTATTCCTAAATCTAGAGTAGCTCTTGAGGAACACATTCAAGAACTAATAAAACTACAAGTATTGAGGAAAGGAGGGCACAATGATTAAGTGGATTTGACCACCTCTGTAATCATAGCTTGGCATAATGATAAGTCAAGGATGGTAGGGGACTTCAGAATTCAGAATAACTATACTCAAGCAGACTATTATCCTATCACCCAGATTGATCATGCTCTCCATAACTTGTCTAAAGCAAAAGACATCACTACTATGGATATGCTTAAAGGGTTCCACCAAATACCCATAAGCACTGAAAGTAGAAGGTTTATGAGAATAATCTGCCATTTAGGAATATATTAGTATCTCAGAATGACCTTTGGCATAAAAAATGCCCCATCAAACTTCCAGAGAACAATGGATACAGTTCTAGGGACTTAAATCAGACAAGGATGGATGATGGTTTATATAGATGATGTCATTATATACTCTGATGATTGGGAGAATCATACAAATCAAGTTAGATTATTCCTCCAGACTATTTCCAAAGCAGGATTGAAATTATCCATGAAGAAATGCAACTTTGAATACGGAGAACTGAAAGCTCTGGGACATATAGTCTCTGATCTAACTTTAGCTGCTGACCAGAATAAGATAGCTGCTGTAATGAACAGGCCAATGCCTCAGAATAAAACAGAGCTGCTATCATTTGTCAGTTTTTTCAGTTACTAAATACAATAAATTCCAAAGTTTGCAATTATAAATACAAGTCTGTATGAAATAGGCAACAATAACAATCTCTTTGAAATGACACATGAGAGGTAAAAAAAATATGAAGAATTGAAAATAGCAATGACATCCAATCCTCTACTGCTTCAACCAGACTACTCCAAACCCTTTAAGCTGTACATTGATGCTTTTATGGAAGGGTTAGGAGCTGCCTTACACCAAGAAAGAATAGAAGAAGACAAAACTGTAGAGAAACCGGTACTTTTCATATCTAGACAGATCAAAGACTCTGAGAAAAGATATGGAGCCAGTCAGATGGAATCCTTGGCTCTAGTGTGGGCTCTAGAGAAGTTTCACTGTTACTTAGAAGGCACAACTTTTGAAGTAATTACAGACTGTAATGCCATAAGAACCCTCATGAACATGAATACCCCTAGTAGACATATGCTCAGGTGGCAAATTGCTATACAACAGTATAGAAGCCAGATGACTATAAAGCATAAAGCTGGAGCTAAACACCAGAATGCAGACAGTTCAAGTATAAATTCTTTGCCTAATGACCCTAGCAATCCAGCATATGACCCTGAAGACCAGGATATCTTCCCTATCTTGAAAATTAATCTTTTTGCATCAGATGCCCCAATTATGGGGATCCATCTATGTGAATTAAACACTGCTTTCTTCAATCTAGTAAGAGAGAACTATTTCCCTGACCTCAAGCTGTTTATTAAAATCATGGAATGTGAATCCCCAGAAGCAGCCCGGGTGAATAGTCTACCAGCCTCACTGCTCAAGGCATAAAAAACAGGAAGGTTCAACTTTTGGGATGGTCTCCTATACTATAGACACCAACATTCTAGTGTGTTGACATTGAGCAATAAAGAAAATATACAGCATATAAATCAGGAATGCCATGACAACTTTTCATCAGGAAATTTATCCACTGAAAGGACCTTGGAAAGGGTGAATCAAAATGCTTGGTGGATAGATTGGAAAGAGACTACTATTAAGTATGTTGGTAGCTGTGAGACTTGCCAAAAATCTAATAAAACTACTGGCAAAAGGTTTGGACTCCTGAAAAAGATCTCTGAACCCAAGACTAGGTGGGAAATCACTAATATGTATTTTTTCACAGGCCTCCCCCCTGGAGGAACACACTCCTATAATTCTGTCCTGGTTATAGTAGACAGATACTCTAAGAAGGCAAAGTTCTTAACTAACCACAAAGAAGATAATTCCATGGATGTGGCTTTTTTGTTTTGGAATAGGATTATAGCTGATGTAGGTATACCTAAAATCATAATAAGTGACAGAGACCCCAAATTCACTTCTGGATTCTGGAGAAATCTACATGATATACTGGGTACTAATTTTGCCTTTTCTATGGAATATCATCCCCAGACTGATGGATTAGCTGAAAGGATGATACAGACTCTGGAAGATATGTTAAGAAGTTTTTGTAGCTTTGGTCTGAAATACAAAAACTCAGATGGATATTTCCATGACTGGGTAAGCTTACTCCCAGCCTTGAGATGGCTTATAATAGCAGTAAAAAATCTACCACCAAAGAGGCCCCTTACATATTAGAAAGAGGATGGATTAAAAAACTCCCCAGGAATAACCTGAACCAAAACTTAGCCACCATCCACCCCACATCTCTTTATTTTTATAAAATGATAGATCCAGAAAATAATCATGCTCACAAATGTGTAGAAGAAGCAGTGGGATACAACAAAAAAATATGGGATAAATCACACAGAGAACCTGACTTTGAGGTAGGAGATCAGATCCTGATATCCACTGCCAACTTCAACAACTTAGCAGGGAACAGAAAGTTGAAACCAGCTTTTGTGGGGCCATTTTTTATCAAGAAAATGCATGGCAAGAATGCTGTGGAAGTAGTCTTGAGTGAAGAATTATCAAGAAAGCACCCAGTATTCCCTGTTAGCTTAGTGAATCACTTTAAAACAAGAAAATGTAGCAACCTCCCTCCAGTAATAATCCCAATAGAACCTGACCCTGTGAAAGAAAAAGGGAAAGTAAGCAGGATTTTTAGAGAGAAGAAGGAGAGAGTGCAAGGTAACAATGTTAGACTATATTTTGTAATATACAAAGGAGAATCTGCAGAAAAAGATAAATGGTTACCATAGAGCAACATAACTGATTGACCAATACATCTTAGAAACTACAGAACCAGTAAAAGAAACTGAAATACATGTGGAATTAATTTTTTTTCTCCAAATTCCAGATCTTTTTTCTCACAGATGGCCATATCTTGGAGTGGGGGAATGTCAGCTTGCTACTATTGCAGAGAAAGCTGCAAAAGTAACAAAATAATATCAATAAATAAATAAAATATTAAAGGAGAAACAATATTAAAAATATTATTTCAAATGATAATTCTACATAAAATTTAAAGTAGGGTGACTCACTGACACCTACCTCAAATTCCCACTGCTTATATTTCTAAATAATTTATGAAAATTTATAAAGAGAAGTGGCCTTGGGATTTTGGCCATTCTGATATTTCACATGACACCCCATGTATAGGTTTCACAATGAATTTTGTGTCAGAATCCAAGAATTCTATGATTTAGAGGAGTTATGGGTGGAAATTTGATTTGTCACAATTCCCGCACGCAGCGGCGGCAACCAATACATATGCGCACTGCTAAGCAGCAGCACTGCCACCCTGTCCGCTTACACTGACAAGCTGGGTATGCAGCCCCGGCAATCTGACAGGTATGCAGCCGCAGGACTACGGACTGACAGACTGACAGACAGCTTGAGAAGCCAAGGTACCACTTAGAAGTGCCGCAACTGATGCAGGGACATACTACATATGTAATAAATGTCCCCGTGGATAGTAAATAGTCTATAAATACATAAAATCATTTAAAAATACTTAAATAAACTTTCGACATTTTTTTGTAAAATATAATAAAAAATACCAAAAATGTCGAAAATAAGATAACTACAGTTTGAAAAATATCTTAAAATACTTTAAAAAATAAGATTGTGAGAAATTCAAGACATCGGTATGTCCGTGACATATTGCAAAAACGTATTATGTAAAAATATTACATATATCCCCATAGCATATATTTTTAATTAATTATTTAAAGTAAATTAACAGAATTTCAAAACAAGGATCAAAATAAATATTATGATTTTACTCCCATCAGGTAATACATAATGAGAACCCATCTGACATCAGATTGACTGTAGAAATTTCTACTAAGAGCACATATAAACATCCTTGGAGCATTTACTAAGGATAATTGATGAAATGATGATCAGGTGGATAGATTAGTGTTAGTTAAATATCAAAACATCAATGAAAAAAGTAGAATAATTCCCATACCCTGTGGAATTAGATGTTACCCATTTTAAAGCACCAAAAACACATGAAAGGCTACCACTGGTTACCCTGCTAGCCTTAGAACCCATCCCTTTGAGCCCCTGGATCCCTCAGAAGGACAGAATTGGGACCCAAAAAGCTATAAATATAGAGCTCTTTTGAGGTTATTGATACCCCAGACACAATTATGTTTACATTCCGACTCCGTGAAAACGTAATAAAATACTTATAAGAGATAAGTAAGTGATTTATGGCTTTATTATGATTAATATTATCCCTTCCAAAACTCTTTTTATGAATTTAGACTGCTGAACAAACTTTTAACCACAGTAACAGGTTTAAAACATAAGTAGACGTCCCAAACAGGTACCTAAAGGATAAAATAAACTACAAGTGAGTTTAATTATCCTTTTTTTGCTGTGGTAGCTTGGTTAAAAGTCCCTGCCACTCCATAATTCATTATATATATATATTATCTTTGGGCAATATCTCCTTTAACAATATGAATTAAAGCTTCCAAAGTAACCAGGTCTATGCGTTTTCAAAGTGAATTCCACAAAGAGAGGTGTTAAAGATCCCCAATACCATTGTGGTCCCTCTTTTAATTTATTTGATAATCAATTTATCAATATTGATTAATAATATTTAATCTTAACCAAACCAATCAAACTTGCAATAGCTTTATGAAAATATTTTAAGGATTTTTGCTGCATTTATTGAATAATATATTTATTATTTATTCCATCACCTCTGGTAGCTAAAGGATAGAAAGTGTCTTGGCATCCAGGAGGCTGACATGGTGGATTTTGGCGGGGGTGATATGTGGTGACATGAGGAGAAAAATGATATTTTTAGCAATGAGTAAGTAGCCATTTAAATATTGAAATCAGATATTATTCCATGTAATAAAAATATAAAGTCTTTACTACTATAAAAGTATTCATGAATTAATATTTTAATAAAATATTAATCCAACTGATTAATAAAATATTATTCAAAATGATTAATCAAATATTAATCCATCTGATTAATAAAATCTTAATCCAACTGATTAATAAAAGATTAATGGGTAATTTTAAATTAACAGCTGATTGAGCCTTGCACACGGTTTTAAATGGGCCGTGTGGCATGGCACACAGTCCAATTTTAGCCTTGTACAGCCCCCCACGGCTCACAGAGTTGTGCAGCCCACCCAACCCGGTCCACCGCCGTGTGGACATCCACACGGCACTGGACTGCGGTCAGCAAAAAAAAAAAAAAAAAAAAAGTAAAATGAAAAGGAATGAAAGGGTCCTTATACAACCCATAAACTAAATAAACCTTCCAAAAAAAAACAGAAATCAACCAAAAAATCAAAGAATGTTCATTTTTTGGTTAAAAAAAACAAAAAAATAAATCAATAAAAAAAAAACTGGTAGTATCCAATGGAATAGCCCTAAAGTAAAAAGACCAAAAAAAACACAAGTAACTGGACTAGCCCTAAACTAAAAAAACCAAAAAAAAGACAATTAACTTGACAAGCCCTAAAGTAAAAACACCAAAAAAAAATACAACTAACTTGAAAAGCCCTAAAGCCTTTCCAACTTGACTAGCCCTAAAGTAAAAGGGCCCAAAAATTAAAGAAGTATTTTGACAAGCCCTAAAGTAAAAGTGCCCCAAAAAATACAAGTCTTTTGACAAGCCCTAAAGTAAAAACACCAAAAAAAAATAAGTTCAACTTGTGTCAAGCTGATCCCATCCCAACACTAGTTGAACTGACTTACCATTGAACTCTCATTCAAAACACTCAATAAAATGATGTTAACTCAAAACACTCAACATGATTATTTTCAAAATGTGATAACCCTTTATATTAATAGAACTTGTTAGCTGCATTAGAATTACAATTTATATGAAACCCAATCATGAAATGAATTCAAAGTCTATTAAAATCTAGAATACATTTGAAGTTTATCTTTGAGACAAGCAACCCAACCAGAGGCTTTAGAAATCAAGGAATGTGGTTTTTCTACAATGGATGGGATTGGAATCATTTCTCCCTCAAGTACTAATAGAAAACAGTGGTTATTGTTTACAAAGAAAATGAAAATTGGATCTGATTGATCAGTAACACCAATTTTCATTGGAGTATAAGTATCACATGACTCCAATGAAATGAAACATATAGGTTTCAAATATGTGTCTGCTATGATTTGAACCATGTCCAATTTAGCCAGCCATTTTGAGGAGGGAATATTTTCATTGATTTATTCAACATCAAGTCTTTGTTTAATTTTTTCAATCTCCTTTTCACCATCAAGCATGTTAATGTAGCATTCTTTATTTTTCTCTAATTTTTCAATCATTTTGTTTCTAACTTTAAACCAACCATGTTCTTCATAACCAAGAGATTTAGCAATGACTCTAAATCTGCAATTCCCATCTCCAATTGGATCCCAAACCTCACCCAAGAACTTATGGAATTCATTGGGTATTTGATTGACGTATTTTATGTTTGGTTCCTATCATTAAAAATAACTTGGTATTCATTTCTTTAATTGGATCAATGAAATGAAAACTCACCAAAGATGAGCTTCTGGTTGAGCTTTGCTGCATTTTCTCTTCCTCTGAAGAGGATTCTGATTCCAAATTAAGTGATCCTGATTCACCTTCAGTCTCTTCCTCTGAACTATGAAATTCAGATTCATATTCTGCCAACTTTGACTAAAAATCCATCATTAGTTAGTAACTAAGTTCATTAAAACCAAAAAATGAACATATCTCAAAGGAAAAGACTTACAATCTTTTGTCTTTTCTTTTTTGGATCAATTCTAGTTCTTTTGTTGCCCTTGAGTTGTTTTTCAACAAGCTCAATTTGAGATGTTTCTTGCCGCATATCTGTCAATTTTGGCCAGCTCCTACTTGATTGTAAGACTTTAGGTTCAAGTCTTGGCTTTGATCAATATTTTGTAATCTTCTGAATGATATACTTCAATAGTCCACTTTGCTCATGATCTGGAAATTCCAAGATCATTGCATTGACTTTTTCACGTAACTGAGTAATGATTAGCATTTCATCATCATTGCACTGGAAAAATTCAAAATGATCAACCATTAGTGAATTAGTTAATCAAAAAGCATTAATCACAAAGTGATTTGAACAATCCAACTTAAGCCAAATTACAGAACTAGAACTGGAAGGTTCATAGTACAACCTCTACTGAGGATGAACATCTTCAGGTACCACGGATTCTCTGAATGCTAGACAGTCACCTATTTGGTGGGAACAGGGAAAACCCATAGTCTTGAAATATGACTTGGTGCAGACTTTTCCATCATGACCACGTTTGAACTTCTTGAATTTTTCACTAACAAGATGGATTGCCTCTAAAGACAATTTGTAACCCAATGGTAACAGTTCAGGGGAAGAACTGTCCCTAACTTAATTCAAGAGTTATAAAGTGATGCATGAACTGAATTAATTTTATTTGAAACTGTTACGTCAAGGCTTTTCCAAACATCCAACAGGTTTCCTGAAGAGTTTGCAAGGAATTGTTTGAGAGTCACATGGGCCCCTTCAACCCAAGATGTTTCTTTGTTTCCAAAATCTGGTTTTATACAAGTCCACGATGTTGCAAACGTCTCTTTGATAGGGAAAATGTTATTTTCCATATACTCGAGTACATCCTCATAGTCTTTCAAGAAACACTATACAAGTCAAAAGGTCAGAACCCAAAACTAGGAAGAATAAGAAGCAGTAATTTGGACCTACTCTGATTTCCACATAATTGACCTCTGCCTCCTCCTTGGTCTTTGAGGCCCCATAATTTTCCCACAGACTCATAAAGCTTTTCCATCCTTCAAAGTCATTAAAAAAGTGCACTTTAAAGTTTGCTTGTATGTTTTTAGACAATTGAAAAGTGCAACATTGTCTTGATTACTCTGGGAAACTAGTTTCAATTGCACAAATCAGAGCTTTTTCATGGTCTGTCACAAAGACTTTTGGAAGTCTCTCAGGATCATAAGCCAACTCCTTTAATGCATTTACAGACCAACTGTAGAACTCAAACATTTATTTTGTTATAAAAACAAGGGCTTTTGTGAAATTTTTCCAATTGCCTGTCATTCCTACAACATGCAATAGTGGGTTTTTGTACTTATTTTTTTATAAGTACAATCCAAGATAGAAATATGATGGAATTGTTTTGAAATCTTTACTGCCTCAGGATGTGCTAAGTACAGGGCCTCCAAGTGACCCTCTCCACTGAACCTTGAATGGTGAATCCAAATTTTTTCTTCAATATGTTCATAGAGTACCTCAATAAAACTTTTTACCTTTAGTTCTGCAAGCGTTACCTTCCACTTAGTTTTATAGATTGTTTGGTCATCAAAATAATCCTGCCCATCAATCTTGCTCAATTTTCTCTTCATTTGCAACGTATTGAGCCCATCATTCATGACTTCTACTAGATTTCATAAGGCCACCCCCAAGATTCTCCTCAGTTGAAGATGCACAGAGGGATGTTCAGATGGTTGATGGTTATGTTTGGTTCCTTTGTAGGAGAGGCGCCACAAGGGGTCTTCCTTTGTTTGAATTGCATGGATTAAAAACTTGCCCCCAACCTTCTATGTGTGAGTTTGTCTAGACCATTTGGTAAGAAGATTTCCTGAATAGGAACCATGTCTATCATAGGCTAAATCCACATATTGGTCACACTTTGAGTTGAAAACTGTTAAAGCATAACCATGATTCATTGCTCATGTTTGACAATAGTTTTTTGCCTCTTCCCTAGTAGGAAAAGCACTCAAGGGAGGTGGGTCAAGTGGATCTGCCATATTTACATAGTTATATTGATGGCATTCACTCCATCAGTTTCAATCAAATTAAATACTGCAAAGAACAGTAAAATAAAATGTTACTCACCACCAGCGGTAATGTCCATTTGTGATTTTTTTCCCCTCAATTGTCACCCTTGATGAGGATGCAATTGGGCCTTCCAATGTTTCATTACCCAAATCCTTTTTTTATTTTTCCAAAGCTTTGTTGATGGCACTATCAATGTAGACCTTCCACGCAGACATGTCAGAAGAAGGAGGGCTTGCCACTGTTCCCATTCAAAAAATTGCAATGGTATACTTCAGTATTCAATACAACTTTCAATTGATCAAACAAATTTTTCTCACTTTCAAGTTGAGAAAGAATTGTTTGCAGATATTTATATGATTTATGATTTTTCACTTTAAATTCACTTGGGTTTTGCTTTAATGTCTCTTTGGGATTGCTAGGTGTGGAACAACAGTCCCACAAAGTATGCATTAATCCCAAATTTGGGTTGAAAGAACCCTAGTGTGGTCCAGGGGGTACCCAAAATTCTGGCACAGCTTCTGGGGAGTTGTGCACCCCCAAACACGGCTCATTTGAGCCCTGTACGGGGGTTAAACGGCTCCTACACAACCCCCGGGGGTTGCGCGTGTTTGAAACGGCCCTTTGTAGTTGTCTTTGGGCCACCACGGCTCATTTGAGCGGTGTAGGGCCCTACACAACTACCACACGGTTAGAGCCATGAATTTAACATCACCCTACCCAAGATTAATACATCTAATTAAAAAAATATTAATCCATATGATTAATCACATATTGATCCATCCAAGTAATAAGATAAAAACCCATGTAATTATTATAATCTTTTAATAAATTATTGAACCATGTAATAAAATAGAAAATTTGAACTAAATACATGTCTTTTAATATTCTTCATTCAATTAATAACTATGCCTTTGTCTATGCATCATCAGCTTCAAATAGTCAGACCACATTTTTTGGGAAATCTGATCCCTCAGTTGGGAAGCTCTCAATGATTCTTCTTGAATTATGGCTGTGAAATGCAATGAGGATTGAGATGGTGTGTAAAACGTGTTGCAAAAATCAAAATAATTTTTTTTCATTTTGAACATCCACGTTGTTAGAGTATTTCTTTCTGATTAAGTTGTGGATGAGGGCCATAAAAACAACAACCTTGACCTGAATCTGGATGGGACACATACATCCCCTGGAAAACACTGCAAAACATTTTTTGACTACTCCAAATTTTCTCGTTATAACATTCCTGGCACTGGAAATCCTCAGATTGAATAATTCTTGGTAATTTTTAGGCTTGGAAACCTATCACATATTAAACAAGGTACAAATTAGTAAAATTTTTGATGTTATAAAATTGTATGTAAATGAATACCTTAAATCAGCATTAGTTTTCCAATCATTTGGGTGATTCCTGGTATTCCTATATGGTACCAGGAAGGAATAATTCAATGAAAATCCTGCATCCCCTAACAAGAAGTTACCCTGTGGAATCCTGAGAAGCCTCTGCCTAGCTTGATCCCATAGTCTAGCATCAGAACAGCTTCCTTCCAAGCCAGGCATAATCAATTTAAATTTCAAATGGAAAATCAAATATAGCCAAAAAAGTTTGAGAATTGTAAACCTTCCTATTAATGTATGTGGGTTTATCCTGATCATTAACATGTACAATTACATGAGTGCCATAAACAGCACCAATGCAGTCCTTGAGATAAGGTGAAAAGTTTGAATTTGAGGAGATCTATTCAGGATTTGGAGGCTTGCCAGTGGGAAATGAAATGAAATTTTTGATTAATTCCATTTTGGATGAAATTTTATTGATTAAATCTGTCACCACCATTATGTTCACCATATAAAAAAAATACAAAATCAAATGATAAAGTTTGAAAAAAATACCAAATTAATGGAAATCTTACCTTGATATAGTATCAGAAGACCTTTGAATTCTTTCTTGAATTATCCTATTGGATTTACCAGTAACCAAGAATTGTAGGAAAATCCCAAGTTTTTCATTAGAAGTGAGCCATCTTTCTGGATAGAGGCAACCATGAAGTTCCAAAACTTCTTTCAGCTTGAAGAATGTGGAAAAATTCATCCCCATGTTTTCTTTAAAAGGTGTGGGATTCCTATTACCAATTATTACTTCCATCCATAATTCACCAGAGAGTATTGATGTGTGCTTAGGAATTGGTGGAATTCCGACTTGGCAGGAGTGGTATTCATAGGAATTATGAAGTTTTTTCAAGCCTTGAATAGCAAGTAAACTACTTCTGGGTCTATCCAAATGATCATAGTAATTTTTTTAATTTTGATTGGAACCTTGTGCATCACTATCTTCCGGTTATTACAAGGAAGATTCATTTTTTGGGTTGTTTTTTGGTTGGTTAGAAATTGTTGAAATAAGGTAAGATTTTCCTCAGGCGATAGATTTGAGAGCTAACTAATCCCTGATAAGAAAATAATGAGAAATATTTCATGAAGTTTCATCAATTATCCAAAAAGGAATAAAAAATAAAAAATAAAAACACATAATCAATTGAATATAGTAGCAGAAGATCCTTTTAGCCTTTCTATAAGTCTGTGGATGATTTTGTGATAACCCTTTTTTGTACCAAAGGTAAAAAAAACAAGTAAATTAATGAAAAATTCTCAAAAATTAAATAAATATTTAATCACAAACTTACCAATAAAGGATTTGATTCTTGAAAAAAAAAATATTTTTAAATTGTCTCAAAGGTAAAAAATAATAATATATTTCAACAAAATTTAAAAATTAATAAGAAAAATTAATGATAGTCTCAAAAATAAAATAAAATAAAGAAACAATCACAAAATTACCAATAAAGGATTTGGCTGTAGTAATAAAATGATTTTTAAATTGTCCCAAAGGTAAAAAATAATAAGTTATTTAAACCAAATTTAAAAAATAATAAGGAAAATTAATGACAGCCTCAAAAATAAAATAAAATAAAGAAAAATAACAAAATCAACATTCAAGGATTTGGTTGTAGTAATAAAATCATTTTTAAATTTTCCCAAAGGTAAAAAATAATAATTTATTTCAACCAAATTTAGAAAATAATAAGGAAAATTGATGAAAGAATCTAAAAAAATAAAAAAAGAAAGAAACAATCACAAACTTACCAATTAAGAGTTTGGTTGTTTTGATAAAAATATTAACAATCCAACAAGGAATTTTTGGTAATAAAAATATTATTAATTCAATAAGGAATTTTTAGTCATAAAAATATTTTTAATCAAATATAGAATGGATTTGTTATCTTAATTTTATTTTTATCTGGCTCAAAAATTATTGGAAAAAATCCAATAATTTCCAAACTTTTTTAAATAAATGAAGTGGGAAAATGGATTGGAGATGGTGGGTAGCCCCCACCCTTTTTTGCCTTTGGGCAGGGTGGGTCTTCCAATTGCCCAGGGTGCTTGTGGACTTTGAGAATTGGCAACTGCTGCAGTCAGTTACATCCTTGCTGCAGCAGTCTCCAAACATGATTGGTGTAACTGTCCTTGGTGTCCTGGCTTAAAGTTACAAAACCAACAAAAGGTTGGAACCTGGACCCCAATCTGTAACAGGCAGTTAAAGTTACAGTTACACTTGAAAGCCAAACTCCAACACAAAACCACCATTTCTTTTAACCAAAACCAGAATTTTAAAGGCAGGTTTTGAAAATATACATACCCCATAAATGGTGTATTTCAAAACGGCGGGTTTGATAGGTTTGATAGAAATTTTGGTGGATCATTATTATTATTGAAATTTTGATTGTTTTTGGAAGCTGCTCGACTCTTTGAGTGGTGTGGTTGGATGATTAATCTAGAGAAGAGTGGTGATTTTGATGAACAGTTGGGTAAGTGATTTGGAGAGAAAGGAGTGATTTGATGGAAAGTTTGGTTGAAATCTCTGGTCACAGATGTTATATACCATACTGGAAAAAACCCACTTATTTTCATTAAACTCTGAAATGTCTGATGTGAAATGAGTGGTTTTTATTTTTATTTTTATTTTTAATTGCATGTTTGATATTGGGGTATTTTCCTGAAACCTGCAATTAAAAAAGTGGCGGGTTTGATAAATCTGACACACTATCATTCTGCTACTGGAGGCCATCTTTTTAGTCATGATGGTCATGAGGATCACAACAGCAGAAAAAAAAACCTTCTTGTTGTTCTGAGTCAATCAACAACCAAATCAATGTGATGAAATGAAAAGGTGGGGATTACTTGGCTGTTTCCCAATCAACTGATTCTGTTAGCCCTTCAACTGAGGCTTGATGCAAGAACAGCAGGAGTTTACCACCCAGCCAAAATGGGTGGATTCACTGTAAATGGGTTTTTGTACAAATCCAAACTATTGGTTAATTAGGGCCTATCAGAGCCAGCAAACCCACCATTAGAAAACCACCATTTTTTTTGACCAAACCAACCATTTTAATGGCGGGTTTCTGAAATACACCTACCCTCCAACTGGTATATTTCAAAATGGTGTGTTTCAAACATCAAATCCATAATTTATGCATCACCATCCATCCATCATCCCTGACCTGCAAAAGACCCATCCACACTTCCACATTATCAAATCCATACACATCCCATCACTTGCTATTGCTTCACAAACGGTTCACAAAATCCATCACTCCATTCCACCATATCATCATATAATTTCTTTGAATTAAATATCAATCAATCTCAAAATTTCCAAACAAACTTCCCACAATGATTTTCAAAAAGGAATCAAGATGAATGAAATTTTGCTACTATTTGAATATGATTCAGGTCCCAACTTGGAGGCCAATTGGTTACCCTTGAATGATGTCTTGTAAAATCAATAAATGTTTTGTAGAAGACATACAATCCATCATCCAATGTATAAAAGGAAAGAGCTCCATCTCCTCCCTTACTTGAGCTTCCACCAACTTTTACAAAATTCTTTTTTGTCATTCATGAAATGTTTGGAAATGATTGAAGATAACCACATCTTTCAAAATAAATCTTGGATTCTTCAACATTATCCAGCTATCCAACTGTAATTTTCTCATTGTAGATTGGGATCCAATGTAAAAGGAGCAGCTATTAACCAATTAGAAAATCTCTTCTCAGTTGGATATGGAACCATAAACTAATACACCAAAAGGTTTATGATTTCTGTTCTGTGATTTTTTTCTCATTCCTTTGATGGCCAACCAAGGAAGAGGCAAAGAAGATATCTCAGGTAATGGAGACTGAAGTATTTCCTGGTTGTATTGGCTTTTTTTATGGCACCACCACCCCCTTGAGTCAAACACCAAAGCTTGATGGAAACCAATATTTTGATTGGAATAAAAGTTAATCCATTCTTTCATTCTCCTATTTTTTTTATGAGAAACTGACCAACAATACTTCCTCTGTTAAATTAGATACTCTGTTGCTGTTCAACTAGTTTTTTATAAACAAAATAATTTTTTTTCTGTCCATGCTGACCTTCCAGGCTCCTGTAACAATTCAGATGTTTTCAATTGGATGCATATTGCACAAGAAACACATGACCACTTTGATGAAAATGAATAACTTCTGGAAGATTCAGCTTATTCTAGTGGAAAATATGTGGTTCCAGAATACAATAATTTTTCTAACAATAATCAAGGCAAAAGAAATTTCAACTACCATCTTGCTCAATCAAAATTTTGGATTGAGCATGCCATGGGAGTGCTGAAGGGAAGATGGGCTAGCTTAAGAGAAATTCAGAAACAGCTCCAAATTTCCAAATAAATTAAGATACTTATCAAAGGTATTGTCTGCTTTTTTATTCTCCATAAATTATTGAAAAAATTGCAGATGAATGGGCTTAAATATTTGAAGATGAAATCCCTGATCCTCCTCCACTAATTTCTGTCTCATTTCATCATTCATCTTTTGTAATGAGAGATATTTTTCTACCTCTCAATATTTCTCAGTTTGAATCATGATGTTTTTGCATTAAGTTCAAATCTCAAACATGCAGGTTCTTTTTTATTTTATTTTTTGGATGTATTTTGACCAAAGAATCCTACACTAATTTGTTTTTTTGTGGAATTTATATTTTTCATTAAACCACCTTGCCTGACTCACCCATTACCCCCAACTACCTCCTTCCTGGCACTCATTGGAATCCAGCTCCTTTCAAATTATCACCTCCAAATAATCACCAACCACTGCCACCACCTTCAAATCATCACCAACCACCCCCACCATATCCTCACCACCCACTCAACCCTACATCTCACAGCCATTCACCTCCTCAGATCATCACCCTCCCCCTGCCATCTCCTCCTGACCACCCCCACCCACCACCAATATTGAGGGGAGTCCAACCTTCATTCAATCCTTGATTACATTTTCTGATCCAGGTCCCTTTCATCTCCACCACCAGTCCTCCCCTTAGTATCCCTGAACCCTCCTTGGACGCTCTACCCTCTCTTAACTTCTCCTTGACCCTATCCCTATCAATTGTATTTGATTTGAAAATGGAAAGAAAATTGATTTGCTATTGATTATAAAATAAAAATAAAATTGATTTACTATTGATTAAATAAACAAAAGCAATTTAATTTTTGATTGATTAGAAAATAAATAGCAAATTGATTTTCTATTGATCAGAAAATTAATACCAAATTGATTTTCCATTGATTAGAAAATTAATATAAAATTTATTTTGTATTTATTAGAAAATCAAATCACACTTTATTTTCTATGTATTAGAAAATAAATAAAAAATTGATTTTATATTGATTAGGAAATCAATAAAAAGTTGATCTTGTATTGATTGACCAATCAATACAAAATTCATTTTTTTATTGATTTCCTAATCAATAAAAAGTTGATTTTCTATTGATTAGGAAATCAATACAAAATTTATTTTCTATTGATTAGGAAATCAATACAAAATTAATTTTCTATTGATTATAAAATAAATACAAAATTGATTTCTGTTTATTAAAAATTAAATACAAAATTGATTTTCTATTTATTTGAAAATAAACACAAAATTGATTTTCTATCGATTAAAAAATCAATATCAAATTGATTTTCTATTGATTAGAAAATCAATAGCAAATTGATTTTCTATTGATTAGAAAATCAATAGCAAACTGATTTTCTATTGATTTGAAAATAAATTGAAAATTGATTTTCCATTGATTAGAAAATCAATAGAAAATTGATAAAAATCAATAGAAAATTGATTAAAATCCATAGCAAATTGATTAAAATCAATAGCAAATTGATTAAAATAAATAGCAAATTGATTTTCTATTAATTGGAAAATCAATGGCAAATTCATTCTCTATTGATTAAAAAATCAATAGAAAATTGATTTTCTATTGATTAGAAAATAAACAGCAAATTGATTTTCAATAGATTAGAAAATCAACATAGATTAGAAAATCAACATAGATTAGAAAATCAACAGCATATTGATTTTATATTTATTATGAAATCAATAGCAGATTGATTTCCTATTGATTATAAAATCAATAGCAAATTGATTTTCTATTTATTAGAAAATCAGTAGCAAATTTATTTTCTGTGGTTTAGAAAATCAATAGAAAATTTATTTGCTAATTGATAGAAAATTTATTTCACTATTGATTAGAAATTGATTTGCTAATTTATAGAAAGTTTATCTTCTAATAAATGGAAAATTGATCTACCAATCAATAGAAAATGTTTTTACTATTGATTTTCTAATAAATTAGCAATAAATTCCAATTTGTTTGTAATCATTGCACAATAGAAATGCATTGGGGGGGGAGGGACACCCCTGGACCACATTTGGCTCCTGCCAGCTCAAAATCCTGGTCCTGTCTTACTATATTGGAGTGGACACTTGACCACATTTGGGTTCTGCTAGCTCAATTCTGTGGTCCCACCCTACTATGTAGGAGTGCACACTTCAACTCTTGATTGAAACTGATCTGCCTTGCTTTTATTTTTTATTAGGTTCTCAAGGTTTTTGTAATTTGATCTTCCTTGTTTCATAAAGTGGTCCTTAAAAAATGACTAACCTTGTTTTTTGTCTCTTTTCCATTCTAATGGAGCTTGCTGTTGATAAATGCTCATTTGACTTGTTGGAATTAATAAAAACCTTCCTGAAATTTGATTTTTGATACACAACTCAAAGATTTGGGGGGCTTAGTTAAAAGGGAATTTTATTTAAAAATGGAATGCAATCAGTTGAAAATTAATAAGAAAAATTGAAGGAATGCCAACCATAAGATGAATAGGGAATAAAATGACACTCCAAATTCATCCTTAAAATTAATATTGATGGATTTTAATTTTCAAAAGCCATCACCTGGTTGACCCATAATATAAAACCAGTTCTTCTATATCCAGCTATACACTGTGAAAATATGAAATGTGACTGCATTTGAACCAATTTCGAGCTCCAGAAAGCTCAAGCTGTGGTCAAGTATTTTTACTCCTTTCACAAGGGAAAAGTGGTTTTTCTAGATTGGTTGGACTGGGTATCAATTTTAACTTTCATAAAATTGGTTACATTGGATGAACTTATCAAGCAAGAGAAGAAATACATCAAATTTTTCACCGTGTAACTTCACCAATCAAAAAATTTTACAAACCCTGTAGGCCCTTCAAGAACATGGGGTGGACAAATGTGGGAAACTGGATGGAAAAAGTCAATGAACCCTTCTGAATTTTTTTTTTCAATATGTTAAAAAAGCAGCTTTCCAATTTTATCTTTGAGAATTAAAGTACATCAATCTTAAATCAGACAAGGTGACCCAGATAATGGGTGGAATGTTTTGAAATTTGAACAGGATACTTTCTGAATAAAATAAAAAAATCATGAAGGAAAACAACATCCCCTCCTTGAAATTTGGCACCAAAAAAACTCCTTTTGATTTCCTGCATCATATTACTTTTACCTCCAGTAGCTTTTACAACACACCCCATATTGACCATTGTGATATTTATTTGAACTCATTTCTCCTGGTTCTTCCAATAAAAAATACCAATCAACAGATTATTAACAACATGAATGGATATGAGGTCTCTGAGGTCAAATTTTTTACTCCTGAATTGGATTTTGGCATTGATTTCAAGAAAAAGGGTGTTTCAATAATGGTTTGGAATTCCAAAAAGTACAATCATTGTATACTTCATGCTATTGAAGGTACCACACATAGAAAAATGGCTATTTCCATGAAATTGAACTGGAGGAATGGAAAAACCAGCAGGGACTTAGATAGTGGGGAGATCTAGACTAGGAAACATTATATTGATAAAAATAAAAAAAGATTTTTTTGCTGGAGGTTTGGAAAATAATATGAAAAATCTTTGAAACAGAAACAATGTTTCATTTGAATTTTTTAATTTTTAAAATTATTTGTTTACAACCTAAGTATTTGAGATATTTTCTCCATTTACTATGTAGGTATACCTCTCCCCATAAATGCAACAGCTAAGGATACATTTTCCCTTTTTTTGGCTGAAATTGAATCCTTTCTCCTTTTGCTCTCTTTCAAAATCCAGCTCAGTTTGTCTCAAATTCAACTGGGCATCAAGCTTATTTATTTCAGCCTTTTTTCACCTCTTTGAATTTCTTCATCTATCTTCAATTGGAGGGCCAATTGTTCCTTTTCAAACTGAAAATTTTCATTGTCCACTTCAAGTCTATCACTTTTAATCTGGGACTCAACTGGTTTAAAAGGAATTCCAGTGAATTAGTAAGTACAAATGTGTTGATAGTGTTATAATTTTCTCACCCAAATAGTTCTTCTGAAGGATCACTGCAAAAACTCCAAACCTGGAACTGTTTTTCCACCTTTGATGGTTTTTGGGGTTTATTTTGCTTAATTTTTATTCCTTTCTCTTTGCCTTCAGGGAGGATGACTGCAGCTGGAAATCATCAATTTCATTGAATGGTGAAGTTGGAGGCCCCATTGGATTAATATTTTGGTTGGCAAAAAAAAGGGTGGAGCTGTTTAGAGGACATAAGCTATTACTCACTAGAAGGGTTAATATAAAATATACTTTCCTTTGATAAAAGGGTATATTTGGCTGGTGGGGAGGAGGTGACGGATCAAAGTCAAACTCCTCAAGGTTGATGGGGTTGGAAATGACTTGGATGGAAGAAAAAAATACAAAGAGGCAAGATTTGGTTCCAAGGTTGAATTGTAATGGATAATTGATGCCAATGTGAATGGAATCTGACCTATTCTTGGTGGATTATCTTATTTGGCACAAGATTATGACCAATAAAAGGGTTCCTCAATAAAGCTTGGTTCCTAAATCAATTTTTCCTTGATATCTTTATCACTTTTTTGAAGATTGGCTTCCATCTCCACAGCATAAATGGAGTCAGATCTTTCAGCATCAAAATCAGCTATGGGGTGGTTTTTTCCTTCTTTCCAAAGATTTTATCTATTTGAACATAGAACAGTGTGGTGTGGAAAACACAGCTGGTAAAAGAATAGGCGTTGCTCCAAAGGTTTTGGAAACCTTATATAATCTTTTATTTTCTGCATCTTATACATCTCTGCCTCTTGGATCAGTAATCTAACAAAAGCTTGAAAATTTACGGACAATAAGAAACCACAAGTTTTTGTAGTAATTTATCAATAAAAAGGATCTGCAAGTCTTTCCAAAATTCTTCTGAAATTTTTTCTTTCAAACTTGTAATCAATCTATTTTCCTTGAATTTCAACCCCTTTTTAACATCCTAAATTTTTGATGGCTCCTCATCCTTCAATAAGCACTCCCCTTAAATAGTAAGTAAAAAAACAATTTGGACGGTGCTTGAAATACCCATTACCATCTACTCTCCAATTCTTGTCTGCAGTTATTTGAATGCTCCTGGAAACTGATGCAATGTGTGCTCTTAATCCTCAATTTTTTTATTGCTCTCCCTAAAGCAAGAAAAAGACATGCTAAAATTGGCTTGGTCTACGTACATGTGGGAGAAAAATTGGGCACAGGAGAATGATGGAAATCAGATATTATTAAGAAAATCAGGTCTTCATGTCAAGGCAGTGATTTTTAAGCATAGAATTCTGACCAGAGGGTCTACAAGGGGTTCTCTTTTATTTTGTAGGTCTAGGTCTTCCTTAGAGAATATCTTTATATCTTTATTGTCTTTCTGGTTCCTTATATATTCTTTGTTATTCCTCCCTGTTCCTCTATGCAACTGGGACCTGGTCTTAAGGGTGTTCCTAAATTTAGCTGGTTGGTCAGGTTGTTTCTTTTGTTTGTTTTTTGGACCATTTTTTCAATTGGGTCTGTCTTGAATCTAGTTGTTTTTTTTTTCATTTGGAGTAAATCAGTCTTGCCTTTTTAAATTGATGCTTGGCTGGGTGGCTTGAGGAAAATGTGGTTTGGTTGATGAAGTTGAAGAAGGGATGATGCAAATTTGAAGGGGAATTGTTTCAGATATGTGGTTGCACAACTACACAAAGTTTTTCCAATTGGGAAAACATGGAACCGTGAAAGTTTCTCAGAAGCAATCAATTGCAACTATGAAAATTTATGACAATCAGGATGACTCCAAGGTGGTCTAGAAATTTAGTGGTGTGAGGGAAACTACCAAAAATTGACTACAAATTTTTTTTTATAATTAATAAGATTTCAACACCCCACATGCCTTGATTTGAAGAGCCTGCTATTGAGTCTGGCAAGAGAGTTGGAGCTGAAGGCCTTGTTTAGAACATTGGCAATCATGTCTTTGGAGGGAATCAGAAGGAAATTGATCTCCTTGCTTTCATACAGATCTCTCCAATATTTGATTTTCATATCCAGATTTTGGTCTTCAAATATGATCATAAGTGTCTGAATTTTGAAGTTAGTCCCTTATTATCAACATTGAGGATGGGAGTGAGAGAGTAAGTGGGCCAAATTTCATCAACCAGATCTGATATAAATAGAATTTCTTGGTGAAATTCAGCAATTGAGTTGATTTTGGCTCCTGTGGACAACATTGTGAAATTCTTCTACTAGCAGCTGTTTCAGGATATGGGGCAATCAAGCCAAAAAAAAGATGTAACCGCTTCTTGATTTTCTTGGGTAAATTCCATCAGACAGAGTGGCATCACTGAATTATTTCATTTCAGAGGAGGAAGAGAAGGATGAAGGAGAGAGAGAAAGAAAATTTAAAGTGGTCCCAGCAAAGTACTTCCAGCAGTTCAGAAATTTTTCCAGTGGTTTATTCCAGGATTGTTGTTGAATTGTGAAAGTATGGAAAATTCTGGGATATTTCTGGTTGATTTATGCAGGAAAGTTGGTCCAGCATGCCAGTGTAGTTTCTTTAGTTGATTTTGAGCTTTCTAAATTTTTATATTTCTTCTTTAGTTTCCTTCAGGAGTTGGATTCTGGGGGTGAGAGGAGTGAGAGCAGGTTTACAGTCTGAAAGCCCAAGGAGTCTGAGTCCTTCTTAAAGAAGTTTCTTTTGTGAAAGTGATGTCTTGGAGTCTTAAATTAAAAATTCCATGCCAGGGGAAGTTTCTGGACTGCAAGCAGAGGATTTTGAAAAGGTTTTGAGGAAGAGGGATTGAAATTATTAGATTATTCCATATGAAATGAAGTTGTTGACACAAAAGAAAAGAAAATGATTAAGCTCTTGATGGATCTAGAGGAAGTATTTTTGATTGGAAGGAATTTATTTGATTTATTTGAGCCAGTTGGTAAGAGTTCTGTGCCACGTTTCTAAGTCTTTCTTGAGAATGTAGAGGTATTCTCTCATCTTGAGGAAGGGAGCCACTTCTTCACATCCTGAAAGATTTTTGATATAGATGTATTATTTGAATTGAGTGTACAGGAAGGGAGCATTCAAATAAAAATTGCCAAGGGAAATTCTTCCTTCAATGGATTGAATGAGGAGATTCAGAAGTTTGGTAACTTTTCCCGTTGGAGAGAAAGTATTTTTGTAGTCAATACCAGGATTTTTTTTTGAAGCCTTGAATTCAGAGTCTGGCCTTCTTCTTTTCTGGAGAATAGGAAGTGGCAGGCTTGGTCTTGAGCACCATGATGGTCTTCAGATAGGATTCTGGAAATATGGTTGCATCTTCCCATACTTGCATCCTTTCAATGGATTCAAATTCAGGTTTGATGGCCTCAGAGAACTTGTTGGGGGTGCTGAGGTGTGTGTATCTAACAGGTTTGACTTTTGAGGATCTTTCTTGCCAGTGGTATCTGGGAGGATTGATCTGGCTTTCAGGAGTAGGTGATTTCTAGGGTCTGTCTTTATTGTATTCATGGCTTGCTGAAACACTCTCACCATTTCCTATGACTGGTCCTTCACTGATTTTTTTTTTCATTGTTGTCACACAAAGCTTCAATTTTGCTTTCTGACTCTGAGGAAATTGTTGTGTCTCTGATTTTTCTAGTGGGATTGGTCTGGTCTATATTTTCAAGTTCAAGATCCAGGGTTTGTAGTGTTTTTTCTAGGAATGAAGGTGAGGAAATTGAATTTTTGGTTTCAAAAAGTTTTCTGGAGTCAGAGAGAATGTGGTAGGATCTGAAATTGTAATTGAAGCCTATCAGGACACCAGTTCCAACCTTGGGTTCAAGCTGTAAAAGAATTAAATGGTTGGTAAAACCTGAACCTGACTGACATTCCAAGATGAGGACCAAAAATAAAGGTAAAAAACTGAAGATTCAATAAAAGAACAATGAGAGACACCAACAGGCAAACACAACTCTACAGGCCAAATTATGGCCTCTAAAGAGACTAAGTAGAGTTGGTGCACAAACAACTAAATAGCTGAGGACAACTGTTTGAGTCCTTCTAATTTATCCAACCGGAGTGTACGTTCTGCCTTATACAAAGAAATGTGTGTTAACACTGAGGATGAGTTGAAAGGTTGGTGGCAACCTACGTTTGTTCCACGGATATCTTGCCTGGCTGTCCAGTCGATTGAGAGGGAATTCTTGATGTCTTGATCGAATCTCAGTTCATGAGATGTTTGTCATGAGGGTTGGCGTCAGCTTGAGGTTAACTGGGCCTGGTTTAAATAGCCGGACTGAGTTTGTGATAGCTCCGAGACATGTCACATAAGAAAAAACCCAATCTGAGACACAACTACAGAAGCACTACTGCAACAACTGATGAGGATAGACAAAACAAGCAGAAGTCTCAAGAAGCAACAGAGAATAAGAATAAAAGATGAAAACAATGATCAAATAACGGAAAAGGCTAGAAGAAGGTAGACAATTAGACAAATGATTAAAACGCCGGCTCAACTCATCATCAGTGATTGGGAGTCAGGAGCCAACATACTTAGCCAGTTTTGAGACTGCCATGGCACTAGCTGCCTTGGTGAGAGGATCGGCCAGCATATCTTGAGAGGAGACAAGTTTGATTTGAATTAGTTTGGAGTTCCAGTCATTTCGTAAGCTTTTCATCTTGATGTTGATGTATTTTGCATGTGACTTAGTTCCAAATTTTTTTATTTTGTCGTTCAGTCCCTTGTTATCAATTAGGTGTAGAGGGGGGTCAAACTTTGATCGCCATACTTTGGAGATGAGGTGATTTAGCCACCTGGCTTCGAGATGACTTGCTGAAAGTGTGTTGCACTCAGACTCCGTTGAAGAGTGAGCTATACATCTTTGACGCCGGCTTGTCCAATAGAGAGGACACCCCTTGAGCAGAGTAATAAAGCCGGTTTGAGAGAGGCGGGTGTCAGGATCATCACCACATGTGGAATTGCTGTAAGTGACTAGGTGACTGGAGTTTTCCTTTGATTTGAAGACAAGCTTGTAATTCATTGTCTTAAGCAAGTATTGCCAAAATTGAATTACTTCATTCCAATGGACTATTCCCGGTCTTTCTGAGAACCTCGCCAAGTTTGAGAAGGCATAACTGATGTCGGGTCTGGCCAGAGTCGCAATGAAGTTTAGCCGTCCAATTGGAGAATGGTAGTTGACATTTAGTTGGTTGAATTGTTCAATCTTGTCTTCGGTTGCCAGAAGTAAGTGAGAACCGGTGGAGCAAGGGTTTGAGAGGGGTTTTGCATTTAGAAGATCCAATTCCTTGAGACCCTTGAGAATGTGGTTCGGAAGTGACAAACTGATTGAGTTTTTATCTTTATCAGCCTTCATTTCAAGCAAAGTGTCCACCTCATGAGCTGACAAATTTTTGAATTTGCTCAGAAAAAGAGACTTGAATGTATTTACCTCCCCCACCACAACTAAATCATTGACATGAAATAAAAGTGACGTAACTCCATCTTTGTGATGATAAAGACAGGGATCGCAGTTGCTCTCAACAAAGCCGACACTCTTGATCCAGTTGCTCAGCGTTTTGTACCAATTGACAGGCGCCTGTTTAAGGCCATAGAGCGATTTGATGAGTTTGAGATACTTTGACTTCCTCTTTGAGCCAACGGGGGTTTGTACGTAGACATTCTCCTCTAACAGTTCATGTAAGAAAGCCCCCTTCACGTCAAATTGAAGGATTGGAATGTTCTTGTTGACCAAGTAGATGAGCAGTGCCCTGAGAGATGCTATCTTACCAGTAGGCGCGAAGGTCTCCAGGTAGTCAATCCCATAGCGTTGGTTGAACCCTTGTATGCATACCCAAGCTTTGAGCAAGATAAGACCCGTGTGCAGGTCTTCCTTGCAACAAAAAGCCCATGTGGTATTAAGGGGATTGGTTACTTCAGACTTGTCAGCGTCTTCCCACACACCCAGCTCTTCAGCGGTGTTGAGTTCCTTGTGGACAGGTGTAACCCATTTGGGAATTTTGAGCGCCTCATGGATGGATTTGGGTAACTCGGTGTGATGGTAGCCGTACCGTACCGGTGGTTGGAGTTGCTCAAAATTGCGAAGCCTTGGAAGGAGTGTCTCCTGGATGACTGACTCGGAGCCCTCAGAATTGGATTGGCTTAAGTTGTCCTCAAGAGGAACATCCCGCTTGACGTCGTCTGAGTCGTTGGGGGCTGAAGATGGTTCTGGAATAGCTGATTCCGGTTCCCCTTTGGTCACCGTTCCAACTGTGGGAGCAATGTTGTCTTCTACCTTGCCATTGAGGGAAATACCGTTAGGGCCATGAGATTTCATGAACTGAACATGCTTTGTATTGATGATTTTCCCTGATTTTGACAGAATCTTGTAAGATAACAGCCGAGGGTTGAAACCTACTAGGAACCCTTCATCACCCTTTTCGCTTAACTTTGAGGGGATTTTGGTATTGTTCAATAGGTAGACGCATGCGGTTCTGACCGGCTTCAGGTAACCCTTGGGCATTATGGTTCTGTGCATTTGTTCCCAGGGAGATTTCATTCCGTTCTCTTGAGGAAATTGATTCAAAGCAAGGCAACAGCTTTGGATGACAATATTCCAGCAACTTTTGGGAATGGAGGACAAGCTGAAGACTGATTGTAGTGACTCCATGATAGTACATTTTGCTCGCTCGGCCTTCCCGTTATGTTGGGAGTGAAAGGGCTTTCTGACAAGGTGATGAATAGCATTGGATTTGAAGAATTTCCCGAGCCTTTCATTTTCAAATTCTCCTCCCCCATCGGAGACAACCTCAATGGGGAATCGCTTCTTCTTTTTTTCTTCATTTTTTATGGCAAAGATGATGGCTTCAGCTGTTGCATCTTTACTTGGTAGAGGGAGAGCAGAGAGGTAACCGGATTTTTTGTCAACAAAAGTTAGAGCATACCTCATGCCTCCCTTGCCTTGCGGGTTGAGTGGTCCCATAAGATCTAGGTGGAGTCGGTCAAACACGTGTGTGGCTGGCTGTTGGTCCTGTTTAAAGGGAGATTTGCTTATTTTTACTTTTTTTCAGGCTATGCATTCAAAAGCTGAGCGTGTTTCTTTCTCAATGCTATGTCCCAGGTGTTTTTCCATTCTTTCTAGACTGGCATGACCCAGTGTTTGATGAAGTTCTTGGAGCTTGTCCAGACTCAAAAAACAGTCTAGTTGCCTTGTCGACGTAGGGAGGTTGATGATCAGGAGATTGTTCTCTATTATTCCATTGAGGATCATGGTTCTTTTCTTCTTGAGCAAGAAGGATGGGGGGTCGGATTTGCTGTTGACCCTTAGGGTACATCCCTGATTGAGAAGAGCGCCCATTGAAATTAGATTTACAGTAGCATTGGGTACCCAGGCCGTATTCTTCAGGTCTAGTTTGATTTCTCCAATTTGCAGAGTTGAAACTCCAAGACCCCTTATGGGTATTCCATCCCCCTTTTTTCCTGTTTTGATGAGTTTGTTTCCGGACTGATTGGTTATCGAGGAGAAAAGGGATCGATCCCTGATCATATGGATGGAACAGCCACTATTGAGGATGAATTGGTTGCAGTCAGACTTGTTGAGCTTGTTTAGGCCACAGAAAAACAATTAATGGTGGGACTCTGGAGTTTTCTTCTTTGCACCACGGTTGGACTTATTTGTTGGTTTCTCAGGTTTGAGATCTGGGAACTCCACCCAGCAGTTAGAGGCTGGATGAGATTTGACAGCCAGGTTGTGCTTGCCATTTGCACAGCAAGGGTAACAAGGGTAATCAGTATCCAATTGATTGTGGGTGTACAGAGCTGAGTTAGAGTCAGATATTTCTTTGGATTTTGATTGAACTTTGTTTTTATGTTGGACTAGATGATTTAGAACAAAGGCCACTGTCAGATTGACCCCTGAGTGCATGATTTGCGATTGCATTCCTTTCAACAATTCAGGAAGTTTGAAGAGAATTAGATAGCTGAGGATATCAATAGGAAGATCAATCCCAACCTCATCAAGTTTCCCAAGATGTAGTTTCACCGCGTTAACAAAACTGTTGATGTTGTTTTGATCAAAGCCAAGGTAGAGAAAGTTGAAGAACATCTTTGCCCGATTTGCAGCCTGATTAGAGGCAAAGTGTTCTTTTGCTGCAAGCCATATGAGCTTGGGAGAGTCCTTGTTGTTGGCGGTGATTATGTTGGTGTGGGTTGAGGGATCTAGCTTGGACATAAGATAGGCCGCAGTTTTGTCGTTGTCTGGAATTTCTTCATGAGGATTGGGAGAATTCATGAGTTGGAGAATGCCTCTCATTTTGAACAACCTTTCCATCTTCTTCTTCCAGATTGAGTAATTCGTCTTGGTAAGAAGGGGAGTTGATTCCATTAACGACTTGAGTGCCAGCGCCTTAAATTTGCCGTCGCCTCCAGGTCCAGGGGAAATTGTTTGTTGATCCATTCCGGTAGCTGGATGAGATCGATTCGGCTTTTAACCGTGTAAAAGAATTAAATGGTTGGTAAAACCTGAACCTGACTGACATTCCAAGATGAGGACCAAAAATAAAGGTAAACAACTGAAGATTCAATAAAAGAACAATGAGAGACACCAACAGGCAAACACAACTCTACAGGCCAAATTATGGCCTCTAAAGAGACTAAGTAGAGTTGGTGCACAAATAACTAAATAGCTGAGGACGACTGTTTGAGTCCTTCTAATTGATCCAACCGGAGCGTACGTTCTGCCTTATACAAAGAAATGTGTGTTAACACTGAGGATGAGTTGAAAGGTTGGTGGCAACCTACGTTTGTTCCACGGATATCTTGCCTGGCTGTCCAGTCGATTGAGAGGGAATTCTTGATGTCTTGATCGAATCTCAGTTCATGAGATGTTTGTCATGAGGGTTGGCGTCAGCTTGAGGTTAACTGGGCCTGGTTTAAATAGCCGGACTGAGTTTGTGATAGCTCCGCAACATGTCACATAACACAAAACCCGATCTGAGACACAACTACAGAAGCACTACTGCAACAACTGATGAGGATAGAAAAAACAAGCAGAAGTCTCAAGAAGAAACAGAGAATAAGAATAAAAGATGACAACAATGATCAAATAACAGAACAGGCTAGAAGAAGTTAGAAAATTAGACAAATAATTAACACAAGCTTTGTGAGGGATTTCTTGGGAAGAACAAGCAAGGAGACAGGGTTTCCAATGGGATGGAAGAAGTCTAGAGGAAAAGTTTTGTTTTTTAAGAGGGAGTAAAGTGATTTTTTGGTCTTCTGGATGGGTATCTGATTCAGAGTGAGGTTGCTGGCCTTGAGAAAAAAGTTCAATGAATTCTTTTTTAGGAATAATTCATGGGAAATGGTTCTGATTGACTCAAGTATGGCTCTGTTGTGTCTTCCAGCCAGGCTGTTTTGTGGAGCAGTATGTGGGCTGGAATATCTTGCCTTTATAAGATTCCTCTTGCGGTATTCATTGAAGTTTTCATTTTTAAATTTTCCTCCTATTTTGGAGTGCAGAATGCTGGGGTGGTGCCCAAATCTCTTGGCTTCTAGATCCAGGATATGAGGAAGTATTTCAAAGGTTTTGATTTTTTACTTGAGAGGGATAATGGAGCAGTATCTGGAGTGGCTTTCAACCACAGTAAGGATTTGCCTTTGAGCATTAATTAATGCATGAGTGATGGACCCAATGATTTCTAGATGCAGCTCTTCAACGGGCCTGGGTGCTGGGCCATGTTTGATTTAAAAAGAGGCCTTGGTTATCTTTTCAACAGCACAGGACTCATACAAAGTATCTTCTTTGATAGGTATGTCTAGCTTTATTCTTATTCTATGGTAGCTGACATATCCCAACAATTTTTTAAGGAGTTATTTTTTCAGCTGGTTTAATTATGGGTATGACTGGAAGGTTATTCTGATAGTGTCCCTTTAGAATCACTCTTTTTTACTTAAAAACAGAGAATTGTTTTTTTTTGAAGGTAAAATTTTATTGAGAGAAAGTTTTAATGCTCCAGGAGCAGACAACAAACAGATAGGAGACTTTTGGACAAGTTGGGAACATATAGAACATAATTCAACCAAACGTTCAACCCTTCATTGCTCTTGAGACAGACAGAACCTGCTCCTTTGATTTTCAGCCCTGAGTTTTTGATCCCATCTTTACAGATATGTTTTCTTCTGTTGAGAGTTTTTCAAAGAGGCTTGATTCTGAAATAATGTGAGAAGTAGAACCAGAATAAAGCATTTGAAAGTTTTCTAGGATTGAGTGAGATTGACAAAGAAAGCTGATGGTGATGTGATTCTCTCTGGTTGATTATATGTTTGTTGGAGTATGGGTTGAAGAGTCCAGCATTTGGAGACTGAGTGCTGAGCTTTTGGGTTGTGCTTGCCCTTCTTGCACCTGACTGCGCTTGTGTTGGTGGTATAAAGGAGGGTTGTGTTGGTTTTTATTTGGCTCATTGTTGTTCTGTCATTGGAGTAACTTCTCAAGTGGTTGATTAATATTTCTGTATTTATCAGCCTGTTTGAGTGGGTGATTTGTTGAATAATGGTTTCTAGGGTTGGAGGAAGTTTTTTGAGAATGGTGTATCCTAGAATGTTTTCAGGAATGGAAATCCCCACTTTGTGTAGTTAATTGATTGATCTCTTGATTTGGGTGATGGAATTCTGGATATTGTTCTGGTTAAAGGTGACACAATGAAACTCCTTGTATAAACTGCATCTGTTGGACACTTCAGACAAGGAAAATTACTTCAGAATTGACCTCCAGATAGCTTTGGAGTTTTCCTCATTCTTGTGTTTAATGATTTTTTCACGGATGGTGGGTTGTAGCTTGGATATTAGGATGATTCTGATTCTGAGGTTGTTGATGAAATTCAGTTTCTGGCCTGGGGAGTTGATTATATCTTTGAACCCTTTCAGTTAAGCAAAGTTTCCCATCCTTTCATTCCAGAGGGAGAAGTTATCCTTGTTCAGACATGTAATGCTTTCAATGGAGGTTTTTAGGATTTCCTGGGTCAATGATTCTGACATGAATGTCACTGGCTTTTAGGATTGAGGCTTTTTTCTCTGATTTATTGAGGTTTCTTCCTTACAGCTGTGCTTCAGCTTTAAATAAACCATTAGCAATGGAGGCATACTTTGACTGTTAAATGTGATGAAATGTGTGCTCTTAATTCTCAGTTTTGCTTTTATTTCTGTTTTGATTGCTCTTTCTAAAACCAGAAAATAATTTCCTAGAAATGGCTTGGTCAACACGCATCTGGGAGAAAAAAATAGGGCACATAATAATGATTGAAATCTGAGAGTATTAAGCAAATAAGGCCTTCATTTCAAGTCAGTGATGTTTAAGCAGCGAGTTATGACCAGAGGGTCTAGATGAGGTTCCTTTTTATTATTTCTGCCTAGGTCTTCCTTAGAGACTGTATTTCAATTTTGATTGTTGGTATGGGTCCTTCTATGTTCTTTGGTCTTCCTCTCTGTTACTCTATCCAACTAGGTCCTGGTCTGCAGGGGGGTCCTAAAGTTAGCTGGATGGTCAGATTGGTTCTTTTGTTGGTTTGCTTGAATGTTTATTTGACTTGGTATGTCTTGAATCCAGTTCTTTGTTTTGTTTGGTGTTGATCAGTCTGGGATTTTTTAATTGCTGCTTGGCTGTCTGGTCTGTGTAAAAGATTTAAAGAATTGAGAAACATAGACCAGGCTGTTCTATTCCAAATCTCAATGAAAAAATAGAAACTCTGAACAAAAATGGAAAAAAGATAGGAATAAAAAAACAAAGGAAAACAAACAGAGACTGATGATTCTAAAGGCCTGATTATGACCTTGAAAGAGATTAAGTAGAACATAGCAGGTGAGGCTTTGCAGATGACTCATCCGACCAAAGTATACTACCAAACGCACTGATAGATTAATTCAAGCTGAATTTTGAGTTAAAATATTTGGTGAAGTCTTCAGGTTTGGTGATTTGGTGATCCAAGTCTGATGAGAAGAGTTGGCCAAGTGGTTCAGTCTGAATCATAAGTTGTTGGTTAGGATATTATCCTTTGTCTTTTATGTTGGAGTTGGGTGGTTGCTTGAGAGTCTGGAGTGAAAGATACTACAGGTACACAAGAAATGTGACAGCTAGACACTAGAATGTTGGGCACACAAAAACTAGAGGTTTAGAGACATACAAGACTCAACACTCAAGATATGAAATGAAAAAGAAGATGAAAACAAAGCTGAAACAGAGAGGGAAACAGATAGAAACATCAACATGCCAGCTCAACTCAAAATCCAAAGAGCTCAGCTCCCTACATACCTGGCAAGTCTGAGTACAGAGATGTGATTAGCTGGTTTGGTTAGGGAGTCTTCCAGCATTTCATGGCAGGAAATAAGTTTTATGCTTATCAGTCCGTTGTTACAATTGTTTCTTATGCTCTTGAGTTTGATATCTATGTACTTTGCATGTGATTTGCAACCAAATTTATTAATTTTGTCAACAAGCCCTTTGTGGTCAACAAGGTGCTTTGGGGGTCCTAGAGATGACGTCCTCCAAATTTCTTTCAGAAGGTGGTGAAGCAAACAGCCTTTGAGATGACTTGCTGAGAGGGTGTTACATAATTATTTGGTGGAGGACAAGGCTATGCTATGTTTTTTTCTGCTGGTAAAGTAGATTGGAAATCCCTTGAAGATGAAAATGAAGCCTGTTTGAGATAGTCTAGTGGCAGGGGCATTTCTGCAGGTTGAAATTCTGTAAGTAACCAGACAATTTGAAATGGACTTTGATCAAACTTCCAGTTTTTAATGAATTTTCATCAGTAGGTACTGCCATACGTGGATTACCTCTTTCCAGTGAGTTATCCCTTGTCTCTTGCAGAAGCAAGCAATGTTTGATACAGAAAAACTGATATCAGGTCTTTCCAAGTTTGCTATGAAGTGCAGCCTGTTAGCTAGAGACTGCGCAAGCCCAGCACACGCGCACAGCACACCAAACATGGTTACCGTCCAGGACTAGGAACCACACCTACTTCCTCTCAGCTCTAGAAGGAACAACCCACTTTGCATTTTCAAGTCATCCAAACTCCCCCTCTCCCAACTCATCCTCCCATCCACTGGCCACTCTCAAGATTGAGCCCAACCCCACCAGCAAATAACCTGCAACTCAAATTGCAATCTCCCAGAGGAGCAAAGACAAACTACAGTGGAGCCCATAGGTTCAGTCTGATACCACACCTCCTTTCTGAAACTACCCACTTGAGTTTGCCTGCTGTTTGTTCAGTGAAGTTAATTACCACTGTCTTCAGTTGACTCCCGTCTTGTTTCTTTTCAGTACTCAATTTCTGTTACTCACACTATCATGTCTCATTCACTTGTTGATAGTTATACTGCTACAATAGTTTTATGTGTTAAAATTATGGCCAGCAATTAGCTTAGGCAAATGAGCAGTATTTAAAGCAAAATAAATGCTGGACAACTTGTGTCAATAATTGCTTGATGGGCTCTCATAATGGGGCAATACGTTGGATGATATTGTTGATGAATTTGATTGTATGATGAATGGATGATGGAAAACAGCAGGGAGAAGAGCTCCTTAAGTACAAAAGATTGGCCTCTTGTGAGCCCATGATACTACAAGCCAAAAGGAAAACTTTCCGCCCCAAAAGAGCTCTACAGGCCTTTTTACTTTGTTTGGGCTACATCAGCCCGCATGGAATCAATCCCTGTACCCTTACAACCAGCCTATTCCGGTTATTTCTGGTGTTTCCACCTCAATGGGGCTGAACCAGCCCCTTAACTGTTCAAAACCCTGGCTGGTTTTCTATTACAACCGGCCTGTTGCCTCAAATTCTGGCTGGTTGCCTCATGCAACCAGCCCCTGGCCATACACATGGGCAGGAGGGACCCAGGACACACCTGGGTCCAGTCTCAGACACACTTGGGGGGGGGGGGGGTGACCAGCAGACATGCTGCACCCCCCCCCTCTTTCTCACAGGTCACTGGAGGGGGCGGTCAAATCCCCCTACCAGGGGCCCTGGGGGTATCAACCCCCAGGGAATTGCTATGGTAGGTGGGCTGGGGGGTGGTCAGGTTCCCTCCAGCCCGTTGCTCCTCCCCCTTGGTAAAGGGGGGGGGGGGGGAGAGCACCCCTTTGATGGTGGGGGGGGTGGTCAATTCCCCCCCACCGCAAGTTGCATCAATGCAACCGGCCCAGCCACACCTTTTGGTGGGGGGGGTGATCAAGTCCCCCCCACCATGACCGGTTGCTGGCTGGTTCAACCCAGCCAGCCTTCCCCCTCCCCCTTGCAATGGGGAGCAAGGGGAGGGCAAGGAGGCGGGGCCATCAGCCCCAGCCCTGCAGCTCCAACAACCGGCCACCAACCCACACGACAGCCGCGCTGCCACCTATGACGGCCCTGCTTGGGCCGTTGGGCCCCGCAAATGGGCCTTAGGCAAAAACAGGGGCCCCAAGCGGGCCGCAACACGGGCAGCAGCCCCAAAGGGGCTGCAACATGGCCGGCGGCCCCAAGCCCAAAAACTAAGTAAAACATACTTTGGTAGGCCATCCTGTCTGGTAAAGTATGTCCAAAATAAACCTTGGGCTCAATTATGCCCATACAAGCCCATCTGACTGTATTTGCCCATATACCTCATTGGGCCCGTTAGGGCCCATGTACCAATAGGCCTGTTTCACGCGTTTTGAGGCCAGTTTCCCAAAATTAGTGACATCCACACAGGCATGTATGGTCTGTGTGAGTGTCTCATGGGACAAAGAGGCCCATCTGTGCATCCCATTTGGATTACACTTATTTGTAGCACAGGCTTAAGTGCATACGTATTTTAACACACCCCCTTAATCCAAAAGGGGTGACATACGCATGTTAGTTACAAATCCTTGATGCTTGTTCCTATCTTAAGCCTTAGTCAAGATATCCGCAATCATTGCTCCAGTGGGCATGTACCTCAAAACAATCTCCTTGCAGTTAACTGCATGGCGAATGTATTTATTGTGAACATCAATATGTTTTGTTCTTGAATGGAACACTTGGTTTTGCGCCAACGCAATGGCACTCTGGTTCTCAGAATACAACACAGCAAAACCTTGTGGCTTATGTGTATCCTCTAAGACTTTTATCAACCATTTTGCTTCCTGTGAAGCTGCTAAGTAAGCTCTATACTCAGAACTGTTGATGAAAGACTTATTTCCAATACCTTTTTGGACATCCATGACACCAGATTTTTACCTAAGAAGAATACAAAACCACTTGTTGATTCCCTAGTGTTTCCATATTCCCACCTTGCATTGGAATAACCAACCAAATCAAAGTTTTCTGAATTTGTAAACAACAGTCCCAGAATTTGCATTCCTTTAATATACCTCATAACCCTCTTAAACACTGACTAATGCCTCATGCTTGGCTTCTCTAAGTGTTGTGACAAGACACCAATTGAAAAAGAAATATTGGGCCTTGTACACTTCCCCAAATAATTAAGCTATCCAATAGCTGACCTGCAGTTGTTCCCAGATTGAACAAACTCCAGATACTCCTCATCTGTAGACTTCTCTAAAAAAATGTTTGACTGCATGGGAGTACCAAACTCCTTTGCATCCTTTAAGCCATATTGCTTAAGAAGAGCTGCCATGTAATGACTCTGGTCTAACTTAATACCATTCTCGCTCTTACTGAATTTCATTTCTAGCACCTGTTGCGCCAGACCAAGATCTTTTATCTTGAAATCCTTTTTGAGTGTCTCCATGACTCTCTCTTTACCATTTCCAATAATGATAATGTCATTGACCCATACAAAAAAATTGCATTCTTTCTTACAAAAAGACAAGGGTTGGCCTCAGAATTCTTGAAACCAATCTGTATCAGTTTCTCACTCATGGTATTATACCACAATCTAGCTGCTTTCTTCAATCACTAAAGGGATCTACACAGCTTGAGGACATATTCCCCTATATCTGCTGAAAGAAAACTTCTAACGGAGATTTTCTTCATGGTTTCTGGTTTAGCCTCTACTAACCATTCACAAAAACCATCAGGGATTGACATATAAACAGTCTCCTCCTCTCCAAGTTTTGCATTCAAGTATGCTGTTACAAAATAAGCTTGTCTGATTTCTTCACCCACTCCACTTCCAGAGTAATGATGTACCTACAGGTGGACAGCCTTCCAGTTGGTGAGAAAGTTTCTTGGTAATCAATACCCTCTCTCTTCTTGAAGCCATGTGCAGCGCATCTAGCTTTGAATTTTTTTAAAACTCCATTTGTGTCAAACTTCTTGTTTAACACCAATCTAGACCCCACAATGGTCTTTCCTTTTGGAACAGAATCCCGCTTAACCACTTCAAAGACACCATTATTTTCTAGAGAATCAAATTCCTAAAAAATAGCACTCTTCCAGTTGGCTCTCTCATCAGAATTCATAGCTTGGCCAAAGCTGTTTGGGTTAACCCTGTTACCCATTTCTGAACTCAACTCCAGGACTTCATTGTGCATACACTGTTCCTGAAATGTATCTTCCTCACATCCTGCAGCAGCATAATGGGACTTCCATTCCCCATACCTGTCAAATGGTACTCTAACCCTACCACTGCTTCTAACTGGAGGTGGAGGCTCATCAGGTTCCAAATTAACGGACTTCCCTGAAGCGGGCACTGAACCCTCTGGTGGCACGTCTGCCATATCTTCATCTTCTGGAACCACATGTTCCAATGCCTTTGCTGGTGAAATAGGTGCTAATTCTATTTCTTGCTGTGACTTATTAACAACAAAATCTTCACTCCTTTTGAGTGGAAAGGTACTTTCATCAAATTTTACATCCCTACTACGGATAACCTTCCTTGTCCCTGGACAATAGATCCTATAAAATTTAATTATTAAATCATAGCCTACAAGTGCCCCTGTTCTGGCTCTAGGGTCTAATTTTCCAACCATCTCATTATGGTGGACACTATAATACACCAAGCAACCAATTGTTCATAGGTGTGATGTTTTGTGTTACAACCTCCAAAACTGATAATGAGGACTCTTCCCATTAACACTTACAATGTTATGCAACAGACAGACTGTACACATCAACTAAGCCCATAAGAGCTTTGGTAGACCAGATTGAGACATAATAGTTCTGACCTTGTCCAGTAAAGTCCTATTCATTATCTCAACTATTCCATTATTTTATGGAGTACTTGCAGTAGTGACTATATGAATGATACCATAATCTTTCAATAACCTCTCAAACCCTTTACTCACAAACTCACCACTTCCATCAGTGATAACCATCTTGATCTCATTCATTAGAACATTCTGTCTCCAGACTTTGAAGATTACAGAAACCTCCTCTGTGGTCTGATCCTTAGATCAAATTGGTTTAACCCAAACATAATTAGTTGCAGTATCAACTAAATTGATTAAGTATCTTGCCTCATCAAGGGACTCCGGTGTGAATGGCCCTGCCAAATAAATGAAAAATTCCTCCCTAGGAGCATCAGTGCAATCTCTACTCTTTGAGAACACATTTCTAGTCTTAGCCCCCAAGGTAAAACTCTCACAGTTGCTGCCCTTTACCTTATTGCCACTTCTATTGTGAGAAACAGTGCTCAAAGCTGAGATTTTGAACAAGCTTGCACACAAAAGCTTGTTCCGAACCTGTCCACTAAGAACAGTTCTCCCATTCATATCAATAATAAACTTACCTTCTTTAAGATACCAAATCTTGAAAACGTTTTTCCACAACACTCCAAGGGACACAAGGTTATAAGGCAACTCTGGTACATAGAAATATTTCTCAAAAGAAATTTTGAAACCCAAGTGATTTGCAAGAATAACTTTTCCAATTCCTTTAATATGAATTACTCTGCTTTTCTGACCAATATTTACAACTCCATCATAATCACTAAGATTTGAAAATAAATTTGGTTAAAAAAACATGTGGTCTGTACAGCCAGAGTAAATCAAAACAAGAACATCCTCCTTCAATCCTCCCAATAGGAAAAGCTTTATCAGTTACTGATAAGTTCTCATCTTTGAAGTTTAGATTACTCACTTTGTGATCAATCAAGTCCATTTCTTGATCCTCATCAATTTTGGCCTTCTTGTTGGGATGTTTGTCCCCAACAACCATTTACATTGGAACATCAAACACCACCATTGAAACATTTTCAGTTGTGAGATTGACCTCCTTGCCATTCTCTTCAGACTTCTTGCTCTTCTTGGCCTCCTTGCAATCCTGAGCATAATGCCCCTTATTCTGACAATTATACCATAAGACCTTAGAAAAATCCTTTTGGGCCTTCTTGCAAGATTTTCCAGTCTTTCCAACAAGGGCTGTTCCCAAACCCCCCTTCATCTTGAACTGAAGATCATCCTTTTCAATCCTTTTAAGCACATCCTCCTCCCCAGGAAGAGGATCCAATTGAGAAATAATTCTGACTAAAGAATCAAACTCCTTTGGTAGCTTCTGAAGGATTAAGAGTGAAAAAAAATCAGGATCCATGTTAAGTCCTGATGACTTAAACTTTTCTATGCTAGACCTAGCCTTTGCAACAAACTGTTTAAAATTTTAATATTGTAACTTAAACAATTTATTGAAGGCTATACCCTTCTGGTGAACAGAATCACCAGCATGCTTGTACTTGAGCAACTTCCAAAGGATGCTGCCCCTTCTTCTCTCATTTTCCCTAAGAGTATTGGCAGCCCATGTCACATGATTCTCATCAAGATTCCTAAGGATGAGATGATAAGACTTTTTCTCCAATTCTAAACTGATCAAAGTGTCATCTGCATCAATTATTTCCCCAAAACAGATGTTATCCAGCTCACTATCCATAGAGACAGCCCAAGCATTATAATTTTGACTGTTCAGAACTATATTGGTGGATCTAAGATCATGGATATAGGACATCTTCTTGGAAAACTTGAGGTCTTTGAGGTTTTCCAGAGTAAGGTACAAGGGTCTAGATGGCTTGGAAGTAATGATGATGTTGGTACTGATAATGTGTTATAATTATGGCCAGAAATTAGCTTAGGGAAATGAGCAGTATTTAAAGCAAAAGAAATGCTGGACACGTTGTGTCAATAATTGCTTGATGGGCTCTCACAATGGGGAAATACGTTGGATGATATTGGTGATGAATTCAATTGGATGATGAATGGATGATGGAAAACAGCAGGGAGAAGAGCTCCTTAAGTACAAAGGATGGGCCTCTTGTGAGTCCATGATACAACAAGCTAAAAGGCAAATTTTCCGCCCAAAAAGAGCTCTACAGGCTCTACAGGCCTTGTTACTTGGTTTGGGCTACATCATCCCCCATGGCATCAGTTCCGGTACCCTTACAGCCAGCCTATTCTGGTTATTTCTGGTGTTTCCACCTCAATGGGGCTGAAAAATCCTCTTAACTGTTCAAAACCCCTGCCGTTTGTCTATTAAAACCGGCCTGTTGCCTCACATTCTGGCCGGTTGCCTCATGCAACCAGCCCCTGGCCATACACATGGTTAGGAGGGACCCAGGACACACCTGGGTCTGGTCTCAGACACACTTGGGGGGGGGGGGGGTGTGACCAGCGGACATGCTGTCCCCGCCCCTCTTTCTCACAGGTCCCTGGAGAGGGCGGTCAAATCCCCCTACCAGGTGCCCTGGGGGTATCAACCCCCAGGGCCTTGCTAGGGTAGGTGGGCTGGGGGGTGGTCAGGTCCCCTCCAGCCGGTTGCTCCTCCCCCTTGGTAATGGGGGGGGGGGGGGGGGGGAGAGTGCCCCTTTGATGGTGGGGGGGGGGTGGTCAATTCCCCCCCACCGCCAGTTGCCTCAATGCAACTGGCCCAGCCATCTCCTTTGGTGGGGTCATCATCAAGTCCCCCCCACCATGACCGGTTGCTCCTTGCAACCGGTCACTGGCTGGTTCAACCCAGCCAGCCTTCCCCCTCCCACTTGCAATGGGGAGCGAGGGGAGGGGGAGCAGCCAGGGCCGTTGGCCCCAGCCCTGTGGCTCCAACAACCGGCCGCCACCCTGAACAGCAGCTGCGCTGCCTCCTACAATGGCCCCGCGCGGGCCGTTGGGCCCCGCAAACGGGCCGTAGGCAAAAACAGCGGCCCCAAGCGGGAAGCAACACGGGCTGCGACACAGGCGGCGGCCCCAAGCCCAAAAACTAAGTAAAACATACTTTGGCGGGCCAGCCTGTCTGGCCAAGTATGTCCAAAATAAACCTTGGGCCTCATTATGCCCATACAAGCCCATCTGGCTGTATTTGCCCATATACCTCACTGGGCCCGTTAGGCCCCGTGTACCAATAGGCCTGTTTCATGCATTTTGAGGCCAGTTTCCCCAAATCAGTGACATCCACACAGGCCCGTATGGTCCGTGTGAGTGTCCAATGGGCCAGAGAGGCCCATATGTGCATCCCATTTGGATTACACTTATTTTGAGTTACTGAAAGATAACTAGATTGATATTGATCAAAGAGGGCTGAGCCAGAAGAGTCATCAGTTAGGAAACAACCTAAAAGGAAATGAAGAAAGACAAGAAAGAGAATGAAGATAACAAACATCTAGCCCAAGAAAGCTGTGGCAAGTGGTAGTTGAGTTGATAGGAAGAGACACGATGGAATAGAAGAACAGCACAATTGGAGAGACTTTGATGAAGAAAGAGAAGCTGAGGGTTTGTTTTAGCATGTATTGAAGAGTTGGAAATGGACAAATTTCTTACCAGTCAGTCCTGGATTGGAGAATGAGTCTTGAAGCGTTGGAATTGGAATGATAAAAAGCAAAAGAAAAGTAACAGAAAGAATAAAGAAATGAGAAGCAAAACAAAGAAAGATAAAGAGAAAAAGAAGAATGATCAAGGTTCGATTGAGTGCCAAGTGATGATCTTGAGAGTCAAGGTGATGAATTTGAGAGTTGAAGTGATGAGTTGATGGAGTTTGCTGATTGTCATACGTGGTGAGATCTGAGAGGAATTGAGATCCCCAGGGAGGCGCGTGGGGATTAGTGAAAGGTTGCAGGAGGTTTGGGGTGAGAATTATCACAACAGAGGAGCGCAGAACGCGGAAGAGGAATTTATTTGACACCCCCCGTGACTTGTAAGACTGGAGTTGGAGCCATAAAAGTGGGGTCTATAAGCTGGAGGAAGGAGGAAAGGGAAAAGAGAGGAAGAGCTTTTGTGAGTCCATTGGCTTTCATGTCTGAAGCTGGAATCAGTTTGATGATTAAATTCCCAAGATTGAGTTCTTCGCGAAGAGCCTTAGTCTTGATGTCAATATGGCAAGTTTTTGAGTTACACCCAAACTTCTTAAGTTTGTTGTATAGACCTTTGTTGTCTATAAAATGAAGACTGGGAGAAACATTTTTCTTCCAGAGCTCAGCCACTAGGTGTTGCATTCATATGGCTTCCAAGAAAGAGTTGGCAGGGGGATTCAATTTGGCTTCTGTTGTTGAGTGAGTTACATTGCGTTGTCAATAACTGCTCCAAGAAATTACATAGTTGAAGAGAAGGGAAAGATGACCAGATTGAGAGTGTCTTGTTTCCAAGTTCTTGCTCCAAGTAGCGTTGCTGTAACATTCAATTTGAGTTTTGGAGTTGTTTATTTGCAAATCGAGTTTCAAATTTTTTGTGGTGTGTAGATATTTCCAGCATCTCTTGACTTCCCTCCAGTGACTGATGCTGGGTTTTTTGCAGAATCAAGCAAGAATGGAGACCCCAAAGCTGAGGTCTGGACAAGTGAGACATGCAATGTAGTTGATGAGGAAGACGGCGGATTGATAGTTTATATTGAGCTACTTGAATCCTTCATGCTCCTCATCAGAGGCTGGCGTGAGGTTGAGGTTGGCAGAGAGTGGAATTGAAGATGGTTTGCAGTTGGTCATTTTTAATGCTTCCAATCTGTGTTCTATGTGTTTGGGTTGATAAAGAAGTATCTTGCTGCCAACTCGTTTGTATTTCATACCTAAGATAGTATTTGGATTGTGGTGACTTGAGTTGGGGAATTTTTTAAGGAATTTGTTTTGAAAATTGTTTCCAGGACCAACGAGTATAAGGTTGTTGACATGAAAAAAAAGAAAGGAGTTTGAATTGCGGTGAATATATAAGCAAGGGTTGGATATTGATTCATGGAACCCTTGTTCTTGAATCAAAGAGGCAAGAGTATGA
Organism: Puccinia polysora; assembly: GCA_025617555.3. Lineage (NCBI taxonomy): Eukaryota > Fungi > Basidiomycota > Pucciniomycetes > Pucciniales > Pucciniaceae > Puccinia > Puccinia polysora. The sequence goes on from CM062620.1 coordinate 14,305,461, forward strand.
AACCAGTTGGCCGGAGCTTGTTTTAGACCGTAGAGGGATTTTCTTAAGATGAGGAACTCCGACTTCCTTTTGGAGCCTTTAGGTCTTCTAATGATAAAGTTGTTGGTTAGCAGAGCATGAAGAAACGCACTTTTTACATTGAATTGAGTGATGGGATGAGAATGGAAAAGGCCAAATAGAAGAGAAATTCACAGGGAAGCCGCTTTACCAGTTGGAGAAAAGGTGTCTTGATAATCCAATCCGTAAATCTGGTCAAATCCTTCAACGCAGAGTTGACTCTTGTAGATGAGAGGGTCTCTGTGACAATTATCTTTGATACAATACACCCAGGTGGTGTTTAGAGGATTCTTGGGCTTGGGACCATCATAATTGTCCCATACCTTGAGTGTTTCAATCCCATTGAGTTCCTTTTCCGTGGAGGCGTCCCAATTGAGAGCGTCTGAGCATTTCTTTGCTTGTTTGAAGGTCTTTGGTACGTAGTAGTGATGGTAACCGTACTGTTGAGGAGGATTCAGAGTTGATCGTTCTTGGAGGGAGTAGTTAGGAATGAGTTGTTGGGTTAAATCTTTGGAGATGTCTGAATCCGAGTCAATTGGTTGACCATCATTGTTGTCAATAGTACTAGTAGAAGGAGAAACAAGAGGAGTAGATTTTTCAGATGATCCAACAGATTCATTTGTGGCATCAGCCGCGGTAGGAGCATTTGAGACAGTCAACAGTAGATCATCATCAAATTTGATTTGAATGGAATTTTCTGTTGGAGGAGGATCCGGATCATTCTTTTTTGAGGAGTCAGTCTTCAGTATCTTGACGTGCTTTGAGAAAACAATGGAACTGTCAGGTTTCATTATGCAATAGGACAGAAAGTTGGGGTTATAACGCACAAGGGTACCCAGAAGCCCTCAATCCTTAAACTTTTTGTTGCAATTAATTTGGTTGTCCAAATAGACTAACTTTGACCCAATAGGTTGGAAATAGCTGGTAGGGAGAGTTTTGCCAATGAAGGCTTGATAAGGTGAGGGAGCTTTGGGAGTTTTTGGAATGTGGTTGAGGGCAAGACAGGCCAACTTGGCAACTTCAGCCCATAGATTGAGCGGAAGTTTGGAGCCTCAAAGAGTGGCTCTGATGCATTCTGTAAGCGTGCAATTAGCTCTTTTGACCTTTCCGTTGTGTTTTGGGTGGTAAGGTTCTGAAATCAGATGCTGAATAGAGTTAGTTTTAAAGAAATCTTTAAGTTTGGATGAAGAAAATTCCCCGCCTCCATCAGTGCAAATAGTGGCGGGAAAGCAGTTTTGCTTTTGCTTTTCGTGGTTTAAGATTATTTTGAGTTGTTGACAAGCATTGGATTTGTGTTGAAGAGGTATTGCCAAGATGTATCCAGAGAAGTTGTCCACAATTGACATAATGTAATTCATGTCATTCCAAGATGAGGGGGTGATTGGACCAATCAGGTTAATATGAAGTTGTTCAAAGGGCTTAGAGGAAGAAGTCAAGGTTTTTTTGAAAGGTGTTTTGGAGATCTTGGAGAATACGCAGTCCTCACATTGGAAATCAGAGATAGCTTTGGATGAGAGTGATGGAAAAAGGTTTTTAAGGCAATATGGGATTGCATGTTCAAAGGATTGGTGAAGGCAAGTAATGTCACTGGGATCCGCATTTTTGAGTGCAATGTGGCAGAATTTGTGATTGTTACCGACACGAGAGGGAGGATTGAGGATGAAAAAATTTTCTTGAATGAACCCGGAGAAGGCCAGTTTTGAATTTACAGAGAGTGAGAATTGATTTGAGGAAGAGATGAGTTGACAGTTTTTCTTTGTGATTAATTCACCGGGACTGATGAGGTTCACAAGAGGTTGGGAACAAAGAAGCAATTCAAGAGTGAGATTACTGAATTTTTCCAAGAGAGTCTGACAGTACCCTTCCCCTTGATCTGAAGCCTTGTGCCTTCCTTTCCAGTGCTGATAAAATCTTCACCAGGAAGTTCTTCAAGTTGACAAAAGAAGTCGGGAGAGTTGAAAATGTGACAAGATGTGCCAGAGTCAAGGATAATTTGATTTTGAGGATTGATCTCCTTGATCCAAGTAGTAAGTAGGGTCACGTAGTGGGCTACCTCTTTGGTTTTTGAGTTAGAGTTGAGAGAAGCTCTCCAGCAAGCTTGAGATTCCTTCCACCATTTGGGAGCTAAGTGTTTGTGAAGATGCCAGAATTTATTGGCTGGGTGGTCTGGCAACATGGGATTGTGGAATCCTTTCTTGCATCTTTGGTCAGAAGGTATGGGTTTCTTGGGAATTTGAGAAGATATAAGAGCAGTGTTGCTGATTTTGGTCTCCTTGGACTTGACTCTGGTTTTTTTGTCAAGTTGGATAATGTGATTCAGAACAAGATCCATTGTGACTGTCTTGTCCAAGTGCATTATTTGTTGACAAAGGGAGTGGAGTTGAGGAGGAAATTGAAAAGGATAAGATAGGACAGAATATTGTGGGGAAGATTGATTCCAACATCTATCATTTTCTACAACAAGATTTTTGTTTCTGTGATGAAGAGATTAATCAAATTGGGTTTGAATTGATGATAGAGGAACTCGTTGAAGACACGCGCTCAATTTGCAGTTTGGGATGAGGAAAATTGTTCTTTGATTGTTTGCCAGAGAAGCCGGGAAGAGGAGATTTTTGTAGGATTGACAACATTATTGTGCGTCATGGAGTAAATTTGAGAGAGCAAAATCACCCAAGTTTTCATGTCATTGACAGCGTTAAGATTTTTGGAATTGTCTTTGAGTGCCTCCTTGATTCCCTTGAGCTCGAGCAACATAGTCATCTTGTCCTTCCAAATTGAATAGTTTTTGTTGGTCAAAATTGGTACGGCCTCCAATTCAGCCTTGAGAATTATTTGGCAAAAGCCGTCATTGCTGGATCCCTCCATTGGATTGGTTAGATTAGTTGGATCAATTTTGGCTTTTAACCGTGTTGAGTTACTGAAAGATAACTAGATTGAGATTGATCAAAGAGGGCTGAGCCTGAAGAGTCATCAGTTAGGAAACAACCAAAAAGGAAATGAAGAAAGACAAGAAAGAGAATGAAGATAACAAACATCTAGAACAAGACAGCTGTGGCAAGTGGTAGTTGAGTTGATAGGAAGAGACATGATGAAATAGAAGAACAGCACTATTGGAGAGACTTTGATGAAGAAAGAGAAGCTGAGGGTTAGGTTTAGCATGTATTGAAGAGTTGGCAATGGACAAAGGTCTTACCAGTCAGTCCTGGATTGGAGAATGAGTTGTGAAGCATTGGAATTGGAATGATAACAAGCAAAAGAAAAGTAACAGAAAGAATAAAAAAATGAGAAGCAAAAAAAAGAAATATAAAGAGAGAAAGAAGAAAGATGGAGGTTTGATTGAGTGCCAAGTGATGATCTTGAGAGTCAAGGTGATGAAGTTGAGATTTGAAGTGACGAGTTGATGGAGTTTGATGATTGTCATACGTGGTGAGATCTGAGAGGAATTGAGATCCCTGGGGAGGCGCGTGGGGATTGGTGAAAGGTGGCAATCAGTTTGGGGTGAGAAGTATCACAACAGAGGAGCATGGTACGCAGAAGAGGAATTTATTTGACAACTTATACGTAGCACACACATAAGTGCATACATATTTTAACATTATGAATGTGGTGAAATAAAGAGTCTTGATAAAATTTATCATGGTAGCAAGAGTCAACTCTTAACACACATAACTCTTGAGAAAATAACAAGACAAACAGGAATCAATCCCACAATGGCCAGCCACAAGGGTTACCCCCTCAACATTCCCCACTCAGATGATTCTGACAAAGACTACTCCACCAAAGCAAAAATTGTGAAACTAATCAACACAACTGGAACAACTGGAAGAGCGCATTCAAAGACATCATAATTGGGAAGGGACACAAAGAAATACTAGATGAAGAGTGGATAAAAGCCAACACTTGGTAAAAAACACATTTTAGGAAGAATGCACTTGCCCTCAGTCTACTTAGGACCTTGGTCAAAAAAGGCCCACAGTCTTGCATTAAGTCAAGCAAGTCCCACTTCACCAAGGCCTATTGAGCCCTAGCGGCCAAATGTGGCAGAAACTTGCTCATTGTCATTGGCAACGCACTCATCTGTCTTTTCAACCTCACTTACAAACTGGGAAAAAGACTACAAGAACACAGGTCTGCATTCAAGAATGCCTTCATCAACATATGCAAGATGATCAAGGGTCTGCAGCCTGATGAACAAATGATGAACTTCTCAACTGGTCTGGCCGCAATACTGCTCATAAAAATTCTTTGCCTTGACAAACTAATCTCCAGTCTTGTGTCAACCCTCTACAATCTTTGGCTGTTCACCGTCAAAAACGTGGCATCCAGAGTCCTTCTGGAAGACTCAAGGCGCGTTTCCAACTCATCCAAATCCACCTACTACGCACTGGGACCACAAAAGAACCCCAAGACAAATCCTCACGTAAACCTCTCCCACATCAAAGACGGGGGACAATGCCAATTAAAACCCCAAAACGCCGTACCAACCAAAAAAAATCCACAGGATCAAGACCAAAGGGCAATCTCTGCACAAATAGAAAGGCTGGATTGGGAAATTCAGCAACTCAAAGAATCATGCTCCCTAAATTATTTCAAAGAAAGCAAAGATGCTTCCAACAATGGAGCTCCCAAAGGAGATGTCAACCTATCCACCAAACAGCACAATGACTCAGAAGACTACGGCTTCCTAGTCCAAGAAGACAAGATTTACAGTCTCAAAAAAACAGAAAACTCACCAAAAAAACTGGTTTATGAATTGGGCGCCTCAAGATCCATGGTTTGAAACCTATCCCTAGTTCAAGACGCACACCCAATCCGCAAACAGCTCAACACATACAGGGGGAGCATATCCATCACCCACGTTGGTAAACTGAACATTGGAGTTACAACCATCCAGCCGGTATTCTACGCGACCAAAGGTCCTTGCAAGCTCATATTGGCTACGCAACTAGAAAACCATGGGCTAAAGTTGGTACACAAGCACCGCACTGTCCTGGTTAAACTGGGAAATCAAATTGTCTACCAATTCCCACGCATTGGTAAACTGTACGTGGCTCATCACAACCTGTCATCAATCATCAACTTAGCCAAAGTAACCAGTGCCAATTTTGACTGGCACATCACTCTTGGCCACCCCTCCAATGGCTACTTAAAAAAGTTCCTGTCATTGAATGACCTACCATCTCCGCCAACCTTTCCTACATCTTCTAAATTCAAGATCTGCTCACAATGCAAGATCCAAAGTCAACCACATTCCAATGCTCTACCTACCTCACTCAAGCTTTTCCACCGGTTGCATCTCAATGTCCTCCAAATGAGTCCACCATGCAAGCAGTCAGCCTCATACATCCTGGAAATCATCAATGACTTCTCACGCTTTAACCAAATCTAGGTCATAAGACACAAGTCCAATGTGGCAGACAAGATTGTCAGCTATGTCAAAAAGATCAAGAACCAGCTCAATTTCACCCCGGCCTTTCTACACTGTGACCACAGCGGAGAATTCATGTCGACCAAGCTCTCCGCATTCTTATCCTCAAATGGTATTGTATTGGAGCAGGGACCGGCCAACTCACCTCAGAAAAATGGGTTCGCTGAACTGTTCAACCAAACAATATTGAAAAAAATGAGGTTCATACTGACACAATCCTCAGTACCAATTAACTACTGTGACAAGGAAGCTTGGTACTCATCAATGCTCATCAATTTGCTGCCTTCTGCCGCCCTCAAATGGAAGTCTCCAGTCAGAATGCTGCTTGACACCAGCTCTACCATAGAGCCTGTGAGGAATATACTAACTCTAATACCCTTTGGAGTGAAGGTACACATGCACACTCATCAGCAGTCCAAGCTGGAAGTTTGTTTGAAGACAATTCTTTTTCTTGGTTACAAACCCTACTTGGATACTGGGAGGTTCATTGATCCAACCAAACAGCAGATCACGGTAAGCCAAGACTTTGTCCCTACCAGGGTGGCTTTCTCCTATGGCTCCGCGTTGTTGCTCAAAAAACCTCCTTCCGCCCTCCCCCAGGGTCTCACCCACACCTACACTGAATTTTTGCCCACCATGATGGTGCACATGCCTCCTGCAAAGAAGAACAGGCCCAACCAGGATATGGTTCCTGATCTGGAAACCCAAGCACTGAGTGCCCTGACCACTGGAAGCGCGCCCCTGGAGGATAAATCTGCAACCAACAGGGCACTGGCGCCAACAAACCTGGGAAACACAACCCGTGTGGACTGTGCCACCAAGAAAGGGTACGCATATGTACCTTACTACAAAAAATCTCCAAGCAACATATCCTCCAAAATCAATCACGCTTCAATTCTCTCCCACTCATGCCAAGGACGCCACAATGACCCAGACCCCAACGCAGCCAACAATGAACTGATGATGAGTGAAGTCATCCCGGTTGAAATGGCAATTTCATACCCGCAAGAACGTCCACTGTGGATTGATTCAATGACAGAAGAGAACAATTCTCTTCTCATGCACAAGACTGGAACACTGGTACCAAGACCATCCAAAGACAAGGTCATCAGTGGCATGTGGAAGTTGGTTTGCAAAAAGAAGAATTTGGGGAAGTCATTTGTCAAAAGTACTGGTGGGTGTGCTTTGGAAATCATCAGGAGCATCCCCAACACTATCTGGACACCTACTCTTTGGTCAGACAGAGCAAGTTGCTGAAGGTACTATTGTCGGCGGCGGTCCAAAAAAGTTGGAGCATCTTTCAGTTTGATGTGGAAACAGCCTTCTTTAATGGGGAAATTGACACAGTGGTTCATGTTGCGCAGGTTGCCAGATTTGAAGTTCCTGGGAAGGAAGACTAGGTCTGGCACCTCAAAAATTTGCTGTATGGGACAAAGCAAGCACCAAGGTGCTGGCAAGCCCACCTTTTAAAGACCCTATTAAAACTAGGAATGACTCCCTTGGCGGGGGAAAAATCAATCTTCCTCAACGCTTCAAAGACCATATGCCTCCACTGTTCAGTTAATGGAATTCTTTATGCTTGATTGCCTACAAAGAACAATGGAATAACAAATGAGGCAAGTAAACATCTTGATTAAATAGCAAGATTATAGATGAAAGACAACGGTTGAGTCTTACCCAGGATGTTTTCTCTAATATTGAGACGGACGTTGGCAGTGAGAAAGGAGAGGAAAGGAAGCAAAGGAATAGCACATGGAGAATAGAAAGGGAAACTGTGGAAACAATAGATAGAGAGGATGAGAATGTAGTCATAGGAAAATGAGAATCATAGATAAGTATCTCACATCTGATAAGCTTAATTTTTTTGAGAATGATGTTGGATTTGTTGAGCAGTGATGTGTTGAGTTTGGTTTTATCAAGGTTGAGAGGATTGAGAGTGATGCGAGGATTTGATTGAATGGGAGCAGGATGTTGTTGAAGGATCGTTGAAGGAAGCAGTTGTAGCGGTTGTAGGAGGGGAAGATTAAGTTGAAGGAGGAGTGGGATGAATCAGATGAGAATTTAGGAAGATTGATGGGATCAGGTTTGAAAAAGCGGGATTGGGATCAAGACAAGATGGCGGAGAAGGGATGAACAGATGCTTTGGATTTGGAGATCCAGCACCGGGAGCAAGCTGAAGGGCCCGACGTTCCTCTGGTGAGTAGGCAAGTGAAAACATCCACATTCACGTCAACAATGGCTTAGTGGTGGGGGAAGACCGTGGGGAGGTGCTGAAATCATTGGATTTGCTGGGGGGTTACTAGAAAATAAAAACCCAAGAATGTCCTGTGCAACACTTGGGTTACACAATGGACTTGAAAAACAACCGCTCAGTAAAGCTACATCAATGCAACTTCACAAAAAAGGCTCTTGCCAAATTTGGATTCAAAGACATGAAGATAGTCAAAGCTTCAGCTCCAAGAAACATCATTGAGGTAATCAACCAGGAGTCACCCTTCTGTGAAAACAATGCAAAAGGCACTAGGGAATCTCATCCACCTGGCTACCCACACCCAACCTGACATCCAATACACTGTTCACCTACTCTCCCAGCATGCAAAAAAACCAACACAGGCACACTGGAAAATGGTAAAGCACCTATTTTGCTACCTCAAGGGAACAAAGAATTTTGGTCTTTTGTTAACCAACTCAACGGACCAGGATGATCAGCTTTGTGGATGGGGGGATGCAAACTATGGCTGCACCAACCTAACCCAAAATTCCACCACTGGGTACATGATCACCCTGTATGGAAATCATATAAGCTGGACCACTAAGAAACAGACCATTGTTTCCCAATTGACCACCAAGGCATAATTTGTAGCCATGAACCATTGCGCCAAGCAGTTGAGGTGGCTCTCAACCCTCATCTTAAGCCTTGGAATTGCACTCAACAAACCCAAGATTAAGAACAACAATCAAGGCGCCAACTTCATAAGCAAGGAGGCGCAACTTAATCCAAACTGAAGACACACCAAAATCCGGTTCCAGTACATCAGGGACTTGGTACAGAAGTCCCTCATATTGGTTGAACATACACCCTTGGACAATATGATTGCCAACATTCTGACAAAACCCCTTGGCTATGTGAAGGTAATTCAGGCCAGGCTTCAACTCCACCTGAACTTGTTGGAGTCTAGGAGGAGTTTCAGCTAGAGGCTCCGCAAGCCTAGCACATGTGCACAACCTACCAACAATGGTTACCGTCAAGGACTAGGAACCACACCTACCACCTCTCAGCTCCAGAAGGAACAACCCAGTTTGCACAGTCAAGTCTTCCAACCTCCCCCTCACCCAACTCATCCTCCCATCCACCAACCACTCTCAAGATCAAGCCCAACCCCACCAGAAAACAACCCTTGACTCAAGTTGCAATCTCCAGGAGGAGCAAAGACAAACCCCAGAGGAGCCCATAGGTTCAGTCTGATACCACCTCCTTTCCGCAACTACCAACTTGAGTTTGCCTTCTGGTAATCAAGTGCAGGTAATGACTTCTGTCTTCAGTTAACTCCCATCTGGTTTATTTTCAGTGCTAAATTTCTGTTACTCACACTATCCTGTCTCATTCAGTTGTTGATATTTATACTGCTACAAGAGTTTTATGCATGTGGTGAAATAAAGAGTATTGATTAAATTTATCACATTCTACCTATTGGAGACCTATAATTCACCCCCAGCTTCCCAAATGCTTCAATTTCCTCCGGTGTAGCAGGCTTCAGTTGGAGACCTGAGGTAAATTGATTATTTAGAGGCTTTGCGTTGAGGAGATTCAATTATTCCAACCCTTTTTTGATGTGATTGGGTAGAGAAAGAAAGATTGAGTCAGGGGTCACCTCTAATTTCATTCCAAGTAGCGTTTCTACCTTGTGCGCTGAAGAATCTTTGAATTTTGTGAGGAACCAACCCTTAAAGTCTTTGGTGTTCCCCACAATGATTAAATTGTCTAAATGAAAAAAGAGAGAAGTGACCTTATCTTTGTGGAGGTAGAGAAATGGATTGCTGTTGCTTTCCTTGAATTAATTTGCCTTGATTCACTTATTCAAGGTTTTATAGAAGTTCAGCGGCCCTTGTTTCAACCTGTACAATAATTTCTTCAGCTTGAGGCATTTTGAGGTTCCCTTGGAGCCAGCTGGAGTCTTGATGAACATGTCCTCAATCAGTGGAGCATGAAGAAAGGCTCCTTTTACATTGAATTGAAGGATATTAAGTTTTTTGTCCACAGAGTAGCATAGTAGTGCTCAAGGAGAGGCCACCTTGCCTGTGGGAGCAAACTTTTCAAAGTAGTTGATTCCAATCTTTGGTTAAACCCCTGCACGCAGACACAAGCCTGGAGAGTGGTATCACAGGCGTGCAGGTCTTGTTTGAATCAAAAGACCCAGGTTGTATCAATGGGATTGGTGACTTCTGACTCATCAGAGTCTTCCCAAACCTTGAGTTTTTTGTTGATAGGGGGTACCCAAGTTGGATTGTTGAGCGCTTTGTGTATTTTCTTTGGTATATTTGAGTGATAGTACCTGTACTGTTGGGGAGGTTTGAGTTGGCTCCGGTTTTGTAGATTAGGTCTCAGTGTCTCCAATACTTTGGATTCTGAACTATCCAATTCCAAGTGGTCTGACTCCGCAACCAATTTGATGGATTGTTTGATGTCATCTTTGAGTTTATCAATTGTTGCATGTGTTCCGCCTTCAGGCCCCTCATTCTGAGTCAATTGAGTAGTTCCCACGGCTGCAGGCTTGTTTGCAGGGAGATCAAGGCTGGTTGTCAGTTTCTCCTTCAGGAACTTGATATGTTTTGTCTTGATGATTTTACCACTTCTGGACAGATTCTTGTAGGAAAATAGGCAAGGCTGATATCCTAGGATAATTTGTTCTTCTCCCTTTTCAATCAATTTCAAAGTTATTTTGGAGTTGCTGAGTAGATAGATCACCAAGTTTCCTATTTTCTGGAGATAGTTTGCAGGTAGGTCAGTCTTTTGGAGAATTTTCCATGGCGTTTCTCCACCTTTTTTGGAAGGAATTTGATTGAGTGCAAAGCAGCAGCTTTGAATAACTACATGCCAGTATTATTTGGGTATGGATGTGGAACTGAACACTTAGCAAACTGAATCCATGATGGTACAATTTTCACTTTCTTCCTTCCCATTGTGTTGAGAGTGGTACAGTTCACTAATCATGTGTTGTATTGATTTGCACCTAAAGAAAAACTTGAGGTCTTCATGGACAAATTCTCCTCCTCTGTTGGAAACAACTTTGGAGGGATATGTGAGTAGTTTCTTGGACTCATTTTCAATGACAAACTTAATGGTGGTGGAAGCAGCATACTTGGAAGGAAGGGGAAATGCAGAGAGATAGCCTGAATTGTTATCAACAATGGTGAGTGCAAAGCGCATCCCACCTTTGCTTGTTGGATTCAAGGTTCCCATGAGATCAAAACAAATTTGGTCAAAGACACTAGTTGCAGCTGCTTGTGTACTTTCAAATGGACTCTTGGCCATTTTTGCCTTGTTTCAAGCTAAACACTCAAAGTTACTTGAGAGAGTTTTGCCAATACTGTGACCCAGATGTTTTTCTACTCATTTGATGCTTGCATGACCTAGTTTTTTGTGAAGCTCTGTTAAGAAAGTTTGACAAGATAACAAAAGAGAGGCTGTGATTGGTTTGAGGGTAAAAAATTGATGAGGAGTAGATTATTCTCCATCACACCAGTCAGAATGGGTTTACCATTGAAACAGAGGGAAAAAGAGGTGGGTTTGGTTTTGAGGTTGACTTGCAATACACATCCTTTTTTTAGCAGGGCTCCCAGGGAGATGAGGTTGACAGTAACCTCTGAAACCCATGCTGCGTTGTCTAGACATATTCTTTTTTCTTGGTCCAACATTTCTGTGGTACCTAGGCCTTTGATTGGTAGTCCTTCTCCTCTTTTTCCTGTTTTGAGGGTATTGTCTCCTGAGTGTTCTGTTAAAGAGGAGAATAAATCCTTGTTTCAAAACATGTGTATCAAACGGCCGCTATCAAGAATTTATTGGTCTTCAGGGTCTGATTTTGCTTTGTCAGTTTCACAGTAGAACAAGTAGAAATGAGATTCTGCTTGTGGTTTATTCTTGGGTCCCCGTCTGGCTTTGTTTGGTGGGTTTTCCGGTTTCAGTTTGGGAAATTTGACCCAGAAAGAGGATTGAGAATGGGACTTCACTGCTGTATTGTTTTTCCGCATCTTAGGTAATCTGATTCTCTTTGTTGATTGGAATGGTAGAGGGCTGAGTTGATGTCTGCCGTCTCAGGGAGCTTGGCCTGAACTTTGTTCTTTTTTTGGAACAGATGATCAAGTACCAACAAGACAGAGAGTTGAAGTCCAGAGTGCATTATTTGATACTGTATGGCTTTGAGGGACTTGGGCAATTTGAATAGAATTAATTAGCTTAGAATATTGGCCAGAAGTTTGATTCCTAACTTTTCAAGTTTCCCTAGATCAGATCTTAGAGAGGTTACAAAGCTTTCACTGTCTTTTTGATTGAATAAAAGATACAGAAAGTTAAAGAACGTTCAAGCTCAATTGGCTGCTTGACTGGAGGAAAAATGGTTCTTAGTGGCAAGCAAGATCAGTTTGGTCAAATGTTCATTTTTGGAGTTTTTGATATTGGTGTGAGTTCCAGGCTCTAGCTTTGACATGATGTATCCAGCCATTTTTTCATCATCAGGGATTTCTGTAAAGGGATTGCTTGAATTGATAAGTTCAAGAATTCCTTGCATCTTGAACAAAGGTTCTATCTTTTTTTTCCAGATTGAATAGTTTGTCTGTGTGAGTAAAGGTGTGGATTCCATGATAGACTTCAGCGCCAAGCCTTTAAAATTTCCCTCTCCTCCATCTGGTCCAGGTGTTTCTTTAATTTGATTTTTGCCGGTTGATCTGGTTTGATCCATCTTGGGCTTTTAACCATGTAAAAGATTTAAAGAATTGAGAAACCTAGAACAGGCTGTTCAATTCCAAATCTCAATGAAAAGTTAGAAAATCTGAAAAACAATGGAACAAAGAAAGGAATAATAAAACAAAGAAAAACAAACAGAGACTGATGATTCTATGGGCCTGATTATGACCTCCAAAGAGATTAAGTAGAACAGAGCAAGTTAGGCTTTGCAGATTACTGATCCAACCAAAGTATACTACCAAATTTGCTGATAGATTAATTCAAGGTGAATGTTGAGTTGAAATATTCAGTGCAGTATTCAGGTTTGGTGATTTGGTGATTGAAGTCTGATGAGAAGAGTTTATCAAGTGGTTGATTCTGAATCATAAGTTGTTGGTTAGGAGATTTTCCTTTGTCTTTTATGTTGGATTTGGGTGGTTGCTTGAGAGTCTGGATTAACAGGTACTACAGGTACACAAGACATGTGACAGCTAGAAACTAGACAGTTGGGCGCACAAAAACTAGAGATTTAGAGACATAAAAGACACAGAACCCAAGATATGAAATGAGAAAGAAGACAAAAACAAAGCTGAGACAGAGAGGGAAACAGATATCAACATCAACAGTCTGAAAAAAATGTTGTTTGGTTGATGGATTTGAAGAAAATATGATGAGAATTGGAAGGGGAGTTGGTCCAGTTAGGTAGTTGTGTGGATTTAATCCCTGTGTGACTACCCTAAGTTGCTTGATTTAGGAGAAATTGGAACTGTGGCAGTTGAGCAGAAGCAATCAATTGAAACTACGGCAATTTATTCCAATTGGGATAACTCTGAGGTGGTCTAGAAATGTATTGTAATAAGCACAACTACCAAGAATTGAATGAATTTCCATTTTCTTCTTACTATTATTTTATGATTAATCAGATTCCAACAGAACCTTTCCCCATTACTTTGGACCCTTCAATTCATCATGCCTGTCATCCCAAAAACTTCATATCTAATCCAGTCCTTCAATTGTTTCTTAATTTCCCATCCTCAAAAGGTATATTGCATTTCTGTCTGATTTTGGTTAACTGCACCCCTAGTGCCTAATCCAATCCCTCACCCTCTTGTTTTGGTAGTCTGCACAATCTTCTGTTCTCCAACCTATCAGCTTTCTGCATTTGGAAATCCACATGATGCACTTTTCTATTTTTTTGTTCTGCACTTTTTTATTCCTAGTTTAAGCTCTACTCCTCTTTTGTGGCCAGACATGGTTGACTTCCTAGGTTGTGTCTATAAACTACTACCACATCTCCTCCAACTTAGATTCTGTCCCCAGGATCTTCATTCCCACCACCTACTACTTATCCACCTCATAACCCCTTGCCACTGCCCAACCTATCATTCAACCCCCCTGCCTTATAACACTCCTCTGCTAGTCAAAAAAAATATCCTCCTCTTCCTGAACATAATATGCCTGCAAAAATTGCCACTTCTTCCGGTCCGCTGTTTTCCCTGCAGGCAGTTTCACCACTGCTGCTTGTTTTTTGGCCCTACTGCTAGCCATCAGCAGCCTCTGCCTTGTCCTTGTCCTTCCTCCTCTAGCCAGGATTGCTGCAAGAGATCCAATTGTAACCCAATGGATGAGTTTTTGGCTCTGGAAAATGAAGATATCTGTTACAAATCTTGGAAACCTACCCTGGATTTTTTCACAGAGAATTCCCATGAATTATTGGGTGAATATCAATTTCCCCCCTACCACTTTGAAAATACCATTCAAACTTTATTTCCTGGGCTATAAATTCTTGGGGCTGGGGTAGCCACCACTCCATACATTTTCTTCTCTTGGGGGCCTCCATCCCTTTTACAGACCCTAATCATGCTTGTTCTCCAGTTCCTCCTTCTGAAACTTTCCCAGCTACTCCTCCTGCATCTTCCCTGGCTCCACCTCCAAGTCCTTCTCACACAACTTCTCCTCCTCCTGTCACCAAACAAGCACAAGCGCCAAACCAAGATCCAATTTCTATGTCTTGTTCTCTTATTTTTAACATGCCTGAAGGGAATACTCCTCCAATTTGACAATTATCCCTGGAAAATTTGGTGATACTGATCAGCTTGTCCCCCACAGGTGGTACATTTTTTTTCTCCTTTTTGTTTTTTTACCTCTTCAGAAACCACATCCAACACTGATAAAAAAGAAGAATACCTGCCTCAGCCTACCTGTCCAGTTTTCATCAACACTCCTTCTTGCTCTCTAACTCTTTCTGAAGAGATGAAGAATGACTATATTGCCATGAGGGATGAAAAGGTAATGGTAGCCTATGGAGGAGCCTGATGAGGAGGAATAATAAGGCTACCAAGAGCCAATAGAGAGGGGATAATTCTTGTATAGTCAAGAGGAACTGATCTGAAGAGGAGGAAGGGGCACTCCGGTTTAGTTGTCTGGTGATCAGATGAGTTTCATTCCTGGTCCAAGGGGAGGACCAGTATTTAAGCACAACTGGAGAACCCCAAAGGGGGCCTAGGGTAGCAGGGTTAAAACAACTAGAGAGCCCCCAGAAGGGGCCTGAGACAATAATAATAGCATAATAAAAGCAGTAAGATAGATCTAAGGCTGACTAAATTTGTCAGTTACAAAATATGAACAGAAAAATGACAACACACCACCTTAACTGACAAATTTAGGAACCAATTTTAGACCAATCAACATTTCAGAGATTCATGAGAATATAAGAAAAGAACATGAGAATGAGAGATATGAGATTTGAGAAAGGATGACAAGACACCACCTTGTCAGCATATGAGATGGGGAATGAAAGCCTATTTTAAGAGGAGCAACTAGGACTTCAGGCATAGTTTCCTAGCATGATATGGGAGGAATGATATTACTATTTTAAGAGGAGCAACAAGGACCTCAGGCATAGCTGCCTAGCATGATGGGGAGGATGATATGATGATAATGATGATAGATGAGGGTAATGGTAATGGTAAAGCTAATGATGATGTGATGGTGATGGTGATGGTGAGGGTGATGGTGATGGTGATGGTGACGGTGATGGTGATGGTGATGGTGATGGTGATGGTGATGGTGATGGTGATGGTGATGGTGATGGTGATGGTGATGGTGATGGTGATGGTGATGGTGATGGTGATGGAATGGATTGGTGGCAGTTGTTGAATAATGGTGGGTGATGATTGTCTTGAATTATAATGAGTGTGATTGTAGTAATGAAAGAGGGTGGATAATAGAAAGGTATATACAGATAGTATTGAACAAAGGAATGGGAGGATTCCAACACTTTCCCCATTAATACCAAGATTGTTTTCTCACATCCTGCTCAAATTTGCCTACTTCCATCTGATACAAAGAAATGAAGAACCAGGAAGTGATAAGATTGGTCTCCCCAAGGCTGCACTGGATGCCTATCTCCCCAAATCCAATGCCCAATTTTTTTTGCTGCTAAATTTTTTTCTGCTTCAAAGTGAGACATTTTCTGAGGAGGAAATTCAAAAATCTAAACACAGTATCATTTTATCTGCAATTTAAAAAAGGTTGGGCAGGGGAAGATTTGGATTTGAAGAAGAGGTGTGCAATAGTGGTTTTTACAAAGGTTGTGAGTGAAGAGATGCCAATCCAGAAATTCAGGTGCTTTTGGGCACTACAATACTACCTGTGGACTCTGAAGTTTCCTGGAACTTTTCCAGATTTTGTTGTAAAATGGGTTTGACAGAGAGTGTCTTGATTCTTCCTTCAAAACAGACAGTTGTGGAAGTGGGAATCCCTGCTGCTGCTTATTGTGTTCAAAAGGCAGGAGAACCAGGAGAATCCTTTGTGGATCTTTCAAAACAATCTGGGAAATAAGGGGGAAGAAGGGATTTCAAGAAGGGTTTAGGTACGGTTCTGGTGGCTAGGTATCACTTTGTTACCTATTGGTCAAACTAGCCATAATATTTCACAACCAGATATTACATATTTACTTGAAACCATAATTAATAAATAACTTGGGCGCAAAATTTTGGCAATACCACTATGAATTCTGACCTGTAACTAACTACACACTTAAAAAGTTTGGGAGTGGGTACAGAGTTGCAAAATATTTCAGTGGAGGAGTACCCATCTTCTGAGGGAATTGGGTATTCAAAAAAGTTGAAGGCAATCTGTTTTGAAATTTTCCTCTTACAATGGGTCCAATTAAGTCAGGGAAGTATGTGTACCTACTTGTGGCAAGGGATGACCTGTCTGGATGGGTGGAGGTAAAACCATTGGTAAAGTGTTCTTCAGAGAAGGTGTGGTTGTTTTTGGAGGAGGATAGGTTGGTTTGTTTTGGATTTCTTCAGTCATCCATGGTGGATGGAGGGGCATAGTTTAGGGGTGGCCCAAAGCATTTGGTGGTGGCTTTAGGGGCTAAATTTGGGAGGTTAGCAGAGTATTACCCAGAGGGTGCAGGGGCAGTGGAATGCAGTCATCAGCCTATCAAGCCTTCCTTGGCAAATCTCTGTGGGGAGGATAGTGATAAGTGTCACCAGGTGCTTCTGGATTTGTTATTTGAAGATTGGATCTTGGTCAAGAGTGGGATGGGATTTTTGGAATACAAGCTTCTTTACAGTTTGGAGCCAGTTTTCCCAGTTGATATTGAGATTCTGACTTGCTTTTCCATAGACTAGTGGAAGTTGAAGACACCAGTGGAACTATTAGAAGCACACACAGAAAAATTTTTAAAGAAGGCAGAGACCATTTAAACGGAATCCAACTAAAAAGAGCCAGGGTATACAAGGAATTTCTTTGTGTCACCTTTAAGCAAAACAATATCCAGAAGTTCATCACCCAAACAAAGAGATCAATCAATTAACTACACAAAGTGGGGATCTCCATTCCCAAAGAAATTCTAGGATAAAAAATTCTCAAAAAACTTCCTCCAACCCTAGAAACCATTATTCAACAAATCACCCACTCAAAAAGGCTGATCAATCCAAAACTAGTAATCAACCACTTGAGAAGGTACTCCAATGACAGAAAAACAATGAGCCAAATAAAAACCAATACAACCTTGCTTTATACCACCAACAAAAGCGCAGTCAGGTGCAAGAAGGGCAAGCCCAACCCTCAATCTCAGCACTCAGTCTGTAAATTCTCAACTCTTCAACCTAGACTCCAACCAAACAGATCATCAACTGGAGAAAACCACATCACCATCAGCTTTCATCATCAATCTCACTCAATCCTAGAAAACTGAAAAATCATTGATTCTGGTTCTACTTCTCACATTATTTCAGACTCCAGCCTCTTTGAAAAACTCTCAACAGAAGAAAAAGGAACTTAAAGATGGCATCAAAAACTCAGGTGCTGAAAATAAAAGTAGCGGGTTCTGCCTGTCTCAAGAGTGATTAAGGGTTGAAATTTTGGTTGAATAATGTTCTATATGTTCCCAACTTGTTCAAAAGTCCCCTATCTGTTTGTTGTCTGCTCCCGTAGCATTAAAATTTTATCTAAATACAATTTTACCTTCAAAAAAAACCAATTCTCTGTTTTCAAGTACAAAAGAGAGATTCTGAAGTGACACTATCAGAAAATACCTTCCAGTCATACCCATAAATAAAAAAGCAGAAAAAATAACTCCTGCATAAATCCTTGGGACATTCCATCTATCATAGAATCAGAATTAAGCTGTACATACCTATCAAAGCAGATAGTGTGTGTGATTCCTGATCTGTTAGGAAGATAACCAAGGCCTCTTTTAAAATCAAACATGGCCTAGTATTCAGCCCTTTGAAAATCTGGATCTAGACATCATTGGATTGATCACTCATGCCTCAATTGAGGCTCACGCAAAATCCTTCCTGTGGTTGAAAGCCACTCCAAATATTGCTCCATTATTCCTCTCAAGTCCAAAAGAAAAACCTTTGAAATATTTTCCCATATCATGGATCTAGAACCCAAGATATTTGGATAATATCCCAGCATTCTGCACTTCAAAAGAGGATGAAAATACAAAAATTCAAACTTCAATGAATACTGCAACAGGAATCCAATAAAGGCAAGATATTCCAACCCATATACTTCTCCACAAAACAGTCTGTCTGGAGACACAATGGAACCATAATTGAGTCAATCAGAACCATTT
Organism: Puccinia polysora; assembly: GCA_025617555.3. Taxonomy (NCBI): domain Eukaryota; kingdom Fungi; phylum Basidiomycota; class Pucciniomycetes; order Pucciniales; family Pucciniaceae; genus Puccinia; species Puccinia polysora. The sequence goes on from CM062620.1 coordinate 14,323,989, forward strand.
CCCATGAATCATTCCAAACAAAGAATCCATGGAAATTTTTTCTCAAGGCCAGAACCCTCAATCTGAATCAGAAACCCAGCAACAAGACCATAAAATCACTGTAATCAATCTAAAAAAACAAAACTCTTCCTCTATACTTCTTCCATCCCATTGGAAACCCTTTCCCCTTGCTGAATCTTTCCAAGAAATTCTTCTCAAAGCTTGAACTCAAGGGTGTAACTGGTGTCCTGATAGGCTTCAATGACAATTTGAGATCCTACCACATTCTCTCTGACTCCAGAAAACTTTTTGAAACCAAAAATGTCAATTTCCTCACCTTCATTCCTAGAAAAAACAATGAAAACCCTGGATCTTGAACTTGAAAACATAGAAAATAACAATCCCACCAGAAAAATAAGAGACACAAAAAATTCCTCAAAGTCAGAAAGCAAAATTGAAGCTTTGTGTGATAACAGTGAAGACAAACTCAGTGAAGGACAATTCATAGGAAATGATGAGAGTGTTTCAGAAGGCCATGAATACAATGAAGAAAGCCCCTAGAAATCACCTACTCCTGAAAGCCAGTCCATTTCTCCCAGATAACACCTGAGAGAAAGATACTAAAAAGTCAAAGCTGTTAGATACACATACCTCAGCACCCCTGAAAAGTTTTCTGAGGCCATCAAACCTGAATTTGAATTTGTTGAAAGGATGGAAGTATGGGAAGATGCAACCATATTTCCAGAATTATATCTGAAGACCATCATGGTGCTCAAGACCAAAACTGCCACTTCCTATTCTCTAGAAAAGAAGAAGGCCAGACTCTGAATTCAAGGCTTCAAAAAAAATTCCTGGTATTGACTAAAGAAATATTTTCTCTCAAACTGGAAAATTTACCACACTTCTGAAGCTCCTCATTCAATCCATTGAAGGAAGAATTTCCCTCAGCAATTTTCATTTAAAGGCTCCCTTCCTGTACACTGAATTCACATAATAAATCTATATCAAAATTCTTTCAGGATGTGAAGAGGTGGCTCCCTTCCTCAAGCTGAGAGAATATCTCTACATTCTCAAGAAAGACTTATAAAACTCTTACCAACTGGCTCAAATAAATTAAATAAATTTCTTCCAAGTACAACCCCTTCCTCTACATCCATCAAGAACTTAATTATTTTCTTTTCTTTTGTGTTGAAAACCTCATTTTAGATGGAAGAACCTAATAATTTAAATCCCTCTTCCTCAAACCCTTTCCAAAACCCTCTGCTTGCAGTCCAGAAACTCTCCTTGGTATGGAAATTTGAATTTCCAACTCCAAGACATCACTTTCAAAAAAGAAACTTGTTGAAAAGGACTCAGACTCCTTGGACTTTCAGACTGCAAACCTGATCTCACTCCTCTCACCCCAACCATCCAAATTCTGAAGGCAACTGCAGAAAATTGACCCCTCCAACTCCTCCAACTGGTAACTTTCCCCAGATAACTGAATGACCACTCTGTAAATCTACTTCCATTGATATAAAAAGAGCTTCCCCCACAAAATTAGCAGGATTTGTTTATAGAAAAGCACCACATACTATTTATGAAATAGATCTTGTAACCAATCAGCAATCCTCTTGTCCCAGTAATGTATCAACTTAGCCCTTGCCTTCTTCAGCTGGTTTGATTCATTTCAAATGGTCTCTGCCTGCTTCAAAAATTGTTCTGTGTGTGCTTCTACTAGTTACACTGGGGTCTTCAAATTCCACTGTTCTATGGAAAAATAAGTTAGCATCTCAATATCAACTGGGAGAACTGGCTCCAAACTGTAAAGAAGCTTGTATGCCAAAACGCCCATCCTACACTTGACCTTGATCCAATCCAAAACTAACAAAACCAGAAGCACCTGATGAAACTTCTCACCATCCTCCCCACAGAGTTTTACCAAGGAATTCTTGATAGGCTGATTCCCACATTCCACTGCACCTGCACCCTCTGGGTAATACTCTTCTACCCTCCCAAATTTATTCCCCAAAGCCACCACCAAATGCTTCATGTCACCCCTAAACTCTGCCCCTGCATCCATTTTGGCTAACTGCAAAAATCCAAAACACACTAACCAATCCTCCTTCAAGAACAACCACACCGTTGCTGCAGAATAATTTACCAATGGTTACACCTCCACACATCCCTTGACACAAGTAGGTATGCATAATTCCCTGCCTTTATGTCAACCATGTTAAGAGGAACATTTCAAAACCAAGTGTCTTCACCTTTTTGAATACCCTCTTCCCTCAGAAGATGGGTACTCCTCCACTGAAACTTTTGCAACTCTGTAACCACTCCCAAAATTTTTCAGTGTGTAGTTAGTTACAGGTCAGAATCCATAGTGGTATTGAAAAACGGTTGCATCCAAGTTGTTTATTAATTAGAGTTTCAAGTAGTCATGAGATATAAAGTTGTGAAAAAATATGGCTAGTTTGATAAATAGGTAGCCTAGTGATAACTGGCCACCAGAACCATACCCAAAACCTTCTTGAAATCCCTGCCTCTCCCCTATTTCTCAGATTGTTTTGAAAGATCCACAAAAGTTTCTCCTGGTTCTCCTACCTTTTGACCACAATAAGCAGCAGCAGGGAGGCTCACTTCCATAACTGTCTGTTTTGAAGGAAGAATCAAGAAACTCTCTGCCAAACACATTTTTCAAAAAACTCTGGCAAGGTGCAAGGAAACTTCAGAGTCCCCCGGTAGTCTTCTAGTTCCCAAAATCAACTTAATTTCTCAAGTAGCATCTCTTCAATCCCCACCTTTTCAAAACCCACCATTGCACAACTCTTCTACAAATCCAAATCTTCCCCTTCCTCCCCTTGTGTTACTTGCAGATACAATGATAACCTTTTTAGAATTTTTAATTTTCTCATCAGAAAATGTCTCACTCAAAGCAGAACAATTTCAGGTAAGCTAACCATTTGGTCATTCAAGCATTTGGTAAACTTGGATAGTTAATAATCTGTTCCAAGGCCCCTGCTTCAACCATTAACTCAAAATAAACCCCCCAAAAAAAAATTCTGCAGCTGATTCACTATCTTGAATACCCTGCACAGTCCCAGCTTTGGCTGGGAAAAATGAAGCTCCATCTTTAAGAAAATGACTCATTTTGAAATAAATGTTTTTTTCTTCACCTCATTCTTTTTAAACACTCCCCCTTCCCCAAAATTTCTATACTTCACCGCAAGCCATATCCCTCCCATGAAATAATCCAACCTCTTCAGCAATATACCTTTCCCCACAATCTGCTTTGACTTTCCAAATGACAAATTTCACTCCTCCATCCAAACCCATTATGCACCCTTCCTTGTAAGTTGACACAGGGGACTGGCTTTTTATTCAAACCTATTTATAAAAATTCTGACAAACCTGCATATAAACAGAAGATAAAATACATGAGAAGTATTAAAGGGTACCAGACCTCTAGGAACTTGTTTACTTAAGCACTTGTTATCTTTTTTCCCCCAGCTGATACTTTGTGTCCAATTATCTCTAGCCTAGGAATGCATATCAAAAAAATTCTTCCCCAAAGATTTCAGACCAGCCTCTTTGATCCAAAAAATTACCCACTTCAAATGATGCGCACATTCCCACACAAACCATCAAATTCCCAGGTTCTTTGCCAGCTCTGCTTTATAATCACTTTTGGGTACTTTGATCCCTGTCTTTTCAATGAATATCCACACGGTTTGTGAAATTTGGTCTTGTAGAACCCACAAACTATGAGCCTGATACATCACTGCTGAAGTAGTTGCTACTTATGGTAGTTTTGTCAGCTGGTGCCATCCCAATCTGGTCTCACACACAGTCATTGGTTGCATGTTTGGAAGAAGTTCTAACTGGTTTTATCCCCCCTTAAAATGTTTCAACTTTCATATTATTCAAAAAACAATCAAACTTTTGAGGCAGCCCTGCTTTCCTAATGGTAACATAGTTTAACCACTGAAGTTTTTGCAAAATCTGCAGATTAGTCCCATTGTGATTTAAAAACAAAAAAATAGAACTTGATTAGCTGGAACACAACTGCTCATATAAACCTATTCCCAGAAATTGCTGAACTAGTTCTGTAAAAGAATTACATTCCAAAACTGGGATAGGGATGGGATTGGCTTGCCATGGCTGGCGCTCTACAATTGGAATTTGATATGGGTATCCAATTCTAAGCTTAATAAGCCCAAATTCTTCTTTCCCTAAGGCCAAAGCTTTCCTTTGTAAGACCACCACCCCTTTAGGAACCCTAGTTTGGTCTCTGATAACCACCCCTCTATCCCAAAATTGAGTCCTTCCATCCACTACTCCATAATTCTCTCTGTTGTCTTGAATTTTTCTGGAAAAGGGTCATTGATGTCTTTTAAGAATTCCAATACCCTTGATTGTTTGAAATTTTTGATTTAATTTTTGAGGCATTTGTGTTTTCTGCAGTTGGAATTTATTTTCACTGCTTTATATTTTTCTCTGCAACACAAAAACTGTTGCAAGATCTGTGTCCTCTTGCTATCTTTAATTCCCAAGATACAACCTGAAACAGATTTCAGTTTTCTCAAACATTTGGCACAAGTGTAGATAATTTTTCTGACCCTTTCTGCTGATGCATATTGCAAAATAATTGCTTTCTCTGATGGTTTTCCTGGTACCAATCCTAATAATCCCTCAATGGAAAAACCCCATGATTTTATCCCATAGCTTCCCACAACTTTCCATTCCTTCTCCTAATTATTCAACTTCCCAGACAGATGCAGAGATTATTCTGCACTGTTGACATCACCAGCCCTCAAATTTCCTGCTCTTCCTTGTTTGGTTTACATATCATATTTTTGAATTTTCTGCTGCTCCTGTCCGCCACCATCAACATTTCTTCATGGGAGGTGTTGTTGTATTCAAGTGAGGCCTGGAAGGCAAAAAGAAAAGGCCAAAACAAGAGAATGACCACCCTACTTTGAAACCAAGTAGGAAATAAGCTGATGCACCTTAGCTACCTTGGAGGGTTCCTGCTCCACAACTCCTTCTACCGCACACATGTAACTCCTAATGTTTGCACTCCAATATCCATTTTCCTCCACATCATGCCTGCTTCTCTTTCCAGCTTCAAGGGAATTTTTTTAACCACTGATCTTCCACTAACCATTTCCCAGCACCTCTCTTCTCCAAAGCCCAACTGCAAAAACCCCACATACACATAATTGGACTTGCCAGCTCTTCCACTTACGCTTCAATGGCCACCATTGTGACTTGAGATTTTTTTGGGTGTTGAACACCTTCTTGTGCCAATTGCATGTGTTGCCTCAGAAAAGCAATAATTTCCGCTTCCACAATTGGTGAGATTGCCACTATTTTGCTTATTGTAAGACTAACTGGAGTTTCTGGGCCATCAATCCTCTTTGCAATATCTGCAACCCTTTAATAAGATGGTCTCACTCTTACAACTGATGTCACTCCCATGTCCTGTGTTTTCAGATCCACTTCCATTTGCTCTTCTACCCACACTTTTTTCTTTTCAATCTGCAAAATCCACACTTTGGCCACTAAGTTTGTTATTTCCCACCCTGGTTGGCAGAAATACACCCCTAAGGACACTGTAGCCTCTTTCTGTTCTTCCTTGAAGAGTTCTTCCGCCACAGCTAGCACCTGGTCCCATAGTCCCTTGAGAAAGCTTCTCCATTTACCATCATGAAGTTGGGCCCATAAAATTGTACTACCATCCTCCTTAGGTTGGTGGTTAGATCCTAAAAATCCTTTCTTGTGTGCCGATGTGTTTAAAAGTAGCAGAATCTTGGTGGTTGCATTGGCACCATCATCATTGGCATCATGGGTTGCAGAAGAATTGTTTTTGGGGCCATTTATCCTGGTGCAATGACTGGTGGTCCAGCTGAGTTAACTGGGGCTTCTTTTGAAAAATAAAAATTTAGCTCCTCCATCATGTTACAGACCGGCATGGTTTCCGCATCAGTTAAAGGGGCCACTCTCTGGTTTTCTTTTTCCATTTTTTTTTGTAACAGGATCCCTAGGTGTTGTTCCTTCTTGAATGAGTTACCTCAACTCCAGTTCCCTTTTCACAATCCATTTTTGTATCTGCATGTTTTGTAGGAGAGGAAATCACCTTTCATGGGACCTCCCCAGAAGTTTCTGCTTCTATTGGTGTCAATAGGTGTTCATTCTTAGTTCTTCATGCAATGCAGAAAGAAATATTTTCTTTACTAAACCTGTGTTCTATGCAAAAATCTTTTTCTGGACTTGATAGTTTAAGAATCTGTCAAAAATGGAGCCATAAGTGTTCAAATCCCTCTGCAAGCTTAACCCTCCTGTTGAAAGTGCATCAGATTTTCTATTCTCTGAATCACTCTTCCAGAACCTCTGCTCCTGATTTACCTATTTTTCCATCATTTCATCCCACAGCCACTCTAAATTCCTTCACCAATACCCTTCCATGTCCTCCACATCCTCCAGATTCCCCTCCTCTGTAATGAATTTAACCACTTGCAACAGGTTTTACTCCCCTGTTGCTCCTTCACTAGCTGCCACCTTCTCAAACCAGTCCAAGAATTGGTATTTTCTTCATTTTGGAACCAAATAGCATTTTCCCCCTAAGTTTTATCTTTAATCCTATGATTCAAACATGATGAGAGCTCCCAGAATTCTCTGTTGGAACTCTGCAGGAATTTCTTGCCCTTGGTGGGGATGGGGGCAGTCCGCCACTAGCTACGCTAGCCACCAGAAAAAGTATTTAAAGAAACACAAATTAGCATGAAGAATATAATAGAAAGAGTTTCCCAATGAGAACCCCAAATATGTGGTGCAGAAAACCTGGCTTGTGATGGAATAGGGCCTGCTCCAAAGTTCAGGTAACCCTTCAAAAATCTTCTATTTGCTGTGTCTGCTAGGGCTCTGCCTCTTGTATCAGTAAATTAAAAAAATCTTCACAATTTAGAGAGGGTAAGACTCTTTAATTTGCTGTAGTAATTTATAAATAAATAGGCTCTGCAAGCCTTTGAACACTTCTTCTGCAATTTGTGGGCTAAAAATTGTAATCAATCTCTTTTTCTTGTATTTTAACCCCTTCATTGTGTTCTCAATTTTTGATGACACCTCATCCTCTCATATAAAATTGTTAAGAATGTTAAGAATAGGCCCTCTATAAGTCTCTTTCTGTTTCAAATCCAGAAGCGCGCGTACTTGATGGATGAGTGTGAACACTCCACTATGAGATATAACCAGCCGGGAGACACTCTTGACTGACTCCCTTATCTCAGGAGAGAGGTTGGGGGCTTTGAGGGATCAATCTCAACTGGTGCTTAGTTCTTTCCATAGCAAGAACTGATTCTTGTCCCTGATCTTTCTTTCTCCTTCTTTTTCTTTTTCTTTTGATTTTTTATTATTATTTTGGTTTCTATTCATTCAACTTTGCCTGCGTATACTTGACCCAACTTCCCTACATTTTCTAATCTCTTCTCATCTCAAAATATCAACCTCATCTCACATTCACTCTTGGTCTCATCTCAAATTCCCAATATTATCTCTTCAGTCAAATATCCTCTTCCAAGAATTGTTGCCTGGTAAGAGTCTTCTCCTCAAGAATATACAAGTTGGCAAGCTCTGACAGTCTAGTGTTGCGGGTTGTAGTCTCCTTTCTGTCTACTTGTGTCTCATTGGTTCTTTTTGTGCTCATCTCCTCTCCTCCGTCTTGAAAATAGTGCTAACTGTTGGTATTTTTTTCTCATTCTCTCCATCTCCTGTTCTATTGTTGATGATCTAAGAGTACTTCTTCATTTCTCTAACTTTTTTTTAAAGTCTGCTGGTTTTTAGTAATAAGAAATTGAACTCTCAACTTAACAAAAATCCCATTTTACAGTAAATACAACAAAAAAGCAGTAGAGTCCTTGAAATACCCCTTCACACCTACTCTCAAACGCTTGTCTTCAGTTATTTTTCATTCTCCTGGAAAACTTTCCCATTGCCTCACAACTTTTAAAACCTCTTTTGACTAATTTACCACACCAAGGTAGACCCTCTATATGGCTTAATTTTCTGGTTCCCTTGAACATTTCCCTGTGGTAAAATCTTGCCAAACCTTCCATGATTTAATTCCATTCCATCAGAACATCAATTTTATGATTACCACCATCCCAAAAATTTCATATCCCATCTGGTCCTGCACTTGTTTCTTGCTTTCCCATCCTCACTAGGTCTATTGTATTTTTGACTACATATGGGTAACTGTGCCCTAGTGCCTTTTCCAATCCCTCAGATTCTGACTTTGGTAGTACACACAATATTTTTTTTCTCCAACCTATCAGCTTTCAAACTCTGGAAATCCATGCAGAATGTGCTTGCCTCTTTTATTTTTCTGTGCTTGTTTATTTCTGGTTGAATTTCTACTCCTTCATTGTTGCTGGTGTGGTGGTCTTTTATAGATGCAAGTCAGAATTGGCTGCGCACTGCACACTCAGCAGTAGCGGCGGGCTCAGCAGGGGAAGCGCACTCAGCAATGGGCATGGCTTTGCTGCAGCAAGTTGCGCTGCAGGCTCAGCAGCAGTCAAATTGGGATCATCATCAGGAGATGGGGGATGGATTGGATTGGATCAGATTGGACATATTGCGCGTTGCAAGATGCAGATGTATCTTGGATATCTGGAATGGCGCGTTGGGCAGATGCAGACATGCATGGGGGCTCAAAGTTGGGCGCGTTGGGGGGATGAAGAAATGCGTGGGGGGCTCCAAGTTGGGCGCAGCGCGAGGGCCCCATCATGAGAAGGACAAACCAGGTGGATGTAATGGAAGGTGGGTAATACAGATGGATATGGGATATGGGATGTGAAGGATGGGGTTGACGCTAGGGTTCTGTGCTTAAGGGTTGTATTTTATTATTATTGCTTTTTTCTTGTTGTACTTAGGTTAGGGTTGAGGGGTAGGCTACTTAAGCCACACCCTCAACCCAGTTGGAAGAGGGGGATTGCATCATTGGATCACAGAGGATCACATTGGTTGTCATAGGTTTTGGAAGGATCTTTAATCTCAATTCTCTATCTCTCAGTCAAAGGGTGAAAATTTGCACTCAGGGTTTACAGACGCAAGGGATAAATAACTTTGGAACTTGGGAACCATTAAAGGAGAAGTCCTCTTCTGAATTCCACATCTGGGGGTCTGGCCTGGAAGTAATCTTTTTTTCCTTGTCTCTTAAAACTAACTAGGGAAATGTCCCAGTACCACCCATTGACAATTGCGGGGTCATCTAATGTTACCCACACTCCTCTTCCTCATCCTCATCCTCCCGCTTCTTTGAAGCAACCCCAATCAGGGGTGGGATATGGTGTCCCTCATTCCAACAATGGCGCCACTCACAAGCCAGTTTGCATCAGGCCTCAGGACTATCCTCAAATATGGTCAAACACTGAGGACATTGAGCAATTCTTGCACAATACAAAGGAATTTCCAACATGGAAGGTGCAACAGGTTTGGATAAGGCTTGGCTTGTTGTCCTCTTCATTGCGGACAAAGAGAAGCTTTGGGATGTGGAGGAGATGGAGGGGTATGAGGGTCTCAATTGGCCAAAACTGAAGTCGGAAATCTTGGCGCAGTGGGGAAGGTGCAAACCTTAGTTTTGGGAAAGCAACTTCAAGCACGCTGGGGGGGAAGCAAGTGCAAATGGCGGAGTTTGGACGCAAGTGCAATTGGTGGATTATGTAGCAATGTTAAATTGGATCTATTGCTACCTGGAAACAAATGAGGTGATATTGGGGAAGATGGGCGCAATGAAGAGGGCATTTTTAGGAGGACTCAGTCCCCCACTTCATGGGCGGGTGCAGCGGCACTTGTATGACAACAACCTGGTAAAGAGGTTGTTGGATGGGAGTATTGCTTTTCTTCTGGACATCCTTGTCATTTTTTGTGCGTTGGAAAGCAAGCTGGACTTGGAGGAACTGATGGAGTACATGGTGTGGTGTCTAATCTGGGACACCTCTGGACCAGTGCAGAAAAAGTAAAATTTTTATGAACTTTTCTACAGCCTCCATTTAGATCAAAAAAAAAAAATTGATCCAGAATGATTCCCATATCTAGTTCCCAAACTTCCAGCTCTCACTCTCCTAGTCTTCTACAATCATCTATTGGGTTCCTAGCGCCTGGTCCTATGTTCAATTTGCCTTTGATTTGTGCTGCTACCCACGCTTTTGGAGAATGCGGGGATGAAGACCAGCTTGGCTTGCAGGCTTCTATCTGGCACCGGCACCCCCAATTGGCCATCAACCTCCAATCTAATTTGCGTTCAACCCCCAATCTCATCAGCCATTGAGCTCCCCAAAACATCCCAATCTTGCTCTCCATCCTTGCCGCCATTGACCAATGACCGCAAGCAATGCTTTTGGTTGTTGGTGAGCTCATGACCAGCCCCCCATCCTGCCTCCAATCCTCCCTTTGAACACCCATCATCTCTGATCCCCTGCGTGAGATTGGTCAGGGGAATAATCCGCCTCACCTGACCCAATTGGTCATCCCCATGACCAATCTCACCTCTTCCTTGTCCTAGCCCTCTAGGCAGGATCTGCTCCGGTCTCCCTACTTCAAAATTGCCAATGATCTTCATCATCACCCTTGGCGCTGTCATTGGCACCAACGATGGCATTGAAAGCAACAACAACAATGGCGTCAATGCTGTCATTGATCTCCCCCCCTCAGCTTTTCCTTCATCCGGCCGGCTGTCCTGGTTGTTGCTGACTTTCTTGCCAGCCTGTGAACGCCATTAATCCATCATCCAAAGACTGCAAGCAATTTTTGCAATTGTTCGATTCCTTTCACCAACCAATCATCCAACTCACCTTCCCCACATCATCACCGCTTTGATCCAAGCCCTTCATCCATCAATCATCTTCCAAGATTGTGCAATCAACCGTTGGAGCTCTCACTACCCTCACCAATGCCTTTGCCTGTTGCAATGGCCACCATCCCCCAACTTCCTTGATCATTAGCTGATCATCCTTGACTACCCAATCCTCCCACTGGGCTTGCAAACCACTCAAGCACACCAATCAATCCCACATACAACACCAACAGATCAGCGGACAGCCATTGCTTGCTCATCCTCCTCCGCTGAACCCGCAAGCAAATGCTGTTGCAGGTGTGCGTCCTTGCTTCTGTTGATCACCTGCAAACTCAACCCACCACCCGCTTTTTTCTGTGACGCAGGCTTCCTTTTTTTTATGTCACTTCATTTTATTATTTATTTTCTTTTACATATGCCATGTGATCAAATTTTTTTTGTCTTGTACAGCCACCCACAGTTATCTGGTACCCTTCAAGCGCTTGATTGCGGAGAGTTGGGCAGGTTCATTGAGAACCTGGAGGTTGGTTGGGTTTGAGTTGACCATCCCCAATCTTCTGCTGAAGACCAGAGTTATTAGCTTTTGGGCATTGTTTACATGCAACAGCTTTGTTCTTTGAACTTTAAGCAAACTTTAGCTTCATTTGTCCAAGTTTTTCCCACATAATCTTGGCTCAGATAGTGCTGTTCCATTGCTACCAAACTACTATCATCTTAATCGTTTACTACTTGATTCCTCATTTACCAGGTTCTGGACCTTGATCCTGGTTAGATTTAAATATTTTTGTAACACTCAGGAGGGCAGCCTAAACAGCACCTTTCCCCTCCACAGAACTGCCACAGCCTAGCACCGTTTGGAGTCTTACATTTGGTCCCCCCGGCTGGGATTGAACCAGCAACCTTTGGATTTACAGTCCGAACTTGAAGAATCAACTCTCAAATCGGATCCAATACTTTTCTTTTTTTCCTTTTTTCTGTCATCATCCAGATCTGATCCGTGGAGGCAACTTGTTCCAGAAGTAAGTCCTCCCAATTGTGCACCATTTGGGCAGGATTTGTGTTTTTTTTGTGAAACTCTACCCTTGCCACGCTTGTGAGCCACCTTGGAACTCTGCTTTTTGGATCCCCTTAGGAACTCTTTCTTCAAAATGGAATCTGTTCCCTCCACCACTGTTTGGTCCAGGATGGTCAAGATCAAACCCCAGAACAAGAACCTAGGCTTCAATGGAAAAAACGTGAAACAATTTTTGGACTCCTATGAAATGGCTGCTGAAGTGGATGGTGCAAGTGAAAATGATATGGCCTATCAGTTACAATTTTTTATCTCCTCTGATGAAGTTATGGAAGTGATTGAATCTTTTGATGGATTCAAAACTCATAAGTGGAGGCTCTTGAAAGAGGCTATGTTGGCTTATTTGGGGAAAATAGATGTGGCTAGGTTTACCTTACAGGACTTGGATTCTCTGGTTTCTCAATGGATCTCCAATGGTGGTGTCTCTTCAGCTTCTGATTATCAGTCTTTCAGAAAGTCTTGGGATCCTATTCAGTCTTATCCTATCAGGAACAATCACATTGACACTGTGGACAAAATTTCAGTTTGATTTTTCCAATCTTTTTTGCCAGGGTTGCAGGAAAGTATTAGGGATGAATTGGTCAAGTCTGGATCCATGATCACTACCAGGGATAATTGATTCAAACTCCCTGTCTTTCTGGTCCTTAGGAATATGGTTGACAAAGTCATGAAAGGTCAAACTGCTTTAACTTTTGAAAAGCCCAGGATCACTGAACCAGTCTATGCTCCTTCCTTCCAAGAATCCAACAAAATCATGAACAAGATGGAAGCAAATGGCAGACCTAAATCAAGCCCTCAGGAAAATAAGGATAATGCTACCATAGATGAGATTACTAAGCTACTTCTGGTCTTTGAGAATAAAATAGATCAGAAAATATCCTCTTTAGCTACCCCTAAACCTGCTAATTCTGTTCCTAAATCCACCTTAGTCTGCTATTACTGTCATAGAGAAGGCCATGGTACTGGTAGATGTCCTGAACTCCAGAAGGAAAAGGAGGATAAATTAGTAGAGCAGAAGGGAAATAATTTCTTTCTTCCTAATGGTGCTTTGATCCCTTTTGACTCATCTTGTCCAATCCGTCATTTGGTGGCTTCTTACCAACCACCAACTCCCAAGAAGGCATCTCTGGTCTCCTTGGATTTTCAATCATCCTGTGGCACTCTTCAACCTTGTTATCCTCCAGCTATCACTTCTTCCAGATTCTCTGGTGCTTATCAATCTGATCCAGCTAGGAAACACCATGAGGAACTCAAAACTCACAAGTCTACTCCTTTTCCATCTTCAATCCTTTGAAAAACTTTCAAACGTCAATCTTTGCCTGAGCCTCCTTCCTCTGATGTGGAAGACATGGAAGTAGAAAGGGAACCACTCATGGGAAGTTTCCAGGACCACTCTGATCCTTCTCCTCATCTTCAATCTTGTCAACCCCCTCAATCCTCTGATCCTCTTCCAGTACCTGTTGTCTTTTTGATGTTCATATTCTGTAACTAACAAATTTAGTTACCTTTATCTCTAACTTACTTTTTCCATTAAATAACTACTCATGTCTCAGGCCCCCTCTGGGGATCTCTAGTTGTCACTAACCTGCTGTCTTAGGCCCCTTTTGGGGGTTCTCTACTTGTGCTTAAATACTGGTCCTTACTTGGGACCATGAATGAAAAATCATCTGATCACCAGACAACTAAACTGGAGTGTCCCTTCCTACTCATCGGATCAGTTTCACTTGACTATACAATTATTACCTCTTCCCCTTTGGTTCTTTGTAGCCTCATCATTTCCTGTTTATCTCTCTTTGGCATCATAGCCTTCCTTCATCTCTTCACGGTTAAAAGCCAAAAGCCCCTTCAACTTAGCTACCCGGTCAACTTCATTGTTTGAACTGGTACCATCCTCCCTCCATCCATTTCAATCTCTCCTTACCCTTGGACCATCAAGGTGCAATTTTAAACATGTACATTGACCTCAACCACTTCAATCCCCTTCTTCAGCCTCAACTTTCCATTGAATCCTTACTCAATTGATTTTGATCCATCATCCATCAATCCCTCCAACCCTCCTCTCCATCTCCTGCCTCAAATCCCTTCAAACTAGTCTATTGTTGTTACATTGATTGTGATTGTCCCCAACTGGATAATTTGATCTCCTAATTGGACAAACTCAAAACCCACTACCCACATGGCTTTTTCCAAATCTTGGATACTTGCCATCCCTTGATCAAATGTTCATCCAAGAAACCCTTGCTCCACAATCTGTTGAAAATCCTCAGCACCTCACCCACCAATTGGCTCCATGTCATCTCTACTGCCAATCCTGGTATCCGCACGGCCGGGATCAATCTCATCAAGCTTCATCCAAACCCCTCCATTCTGGCCTACATTCCACCCCTTGGAACCTTGATTGATCTCACCGAATCAAATACCCCCAACTTCAATCATCTCTTTTGTTGGGAAAACTGCAATGAGATTTTTCAACTTGAAGAATTCAAACCTTGCATCAGGCACCTCCCATCCAAACCCAAAGACCATCAGGAATTTCAACCTCTGATCCTGATCTTCAAAGCTCTCACTCAAACCTGTGTTGATCTAGAAACCATCAAAGATTAACTCAAACCTTGGTACTCAGACCTCACTCAATAAGAGGATGATTGGGATCAAGCCATCATGAAATCATCCATTCCGCTCTAATTGCTGGGATTATCTCTCTGTCTTCTCAGCATTCAACTGTCAACCAGACCCTCCACCCTCACGCGCTTGCTCTCAACATCCTTTCAATGATCCAATCTTGCCCAATCTTGCTCGCACCTTGAACGCGACCTTTCTTGCTTCAAAATTCCCTCCCTTGCTGCCTCAATTGCGGCCTCATTGCTCCCTTGCTTGATCATTGACTTCATCACCCCATCCGTGACCTTGCTCTTGATACCTCTTGCTGCCCATCTCCACCTTGCTTGCAATTCTCATCCATCAACACAGATGCTTGCTCCCTCTCATCATCATCTTCACCTTTGTCATCCAAATTGCTCTCACTCCCATTCATCAAACTTTTGGGGTGATCCATTCATTTGGCCCATCCTGTCACCCTCTCCATCCTGCAATTGCTCCATCTCATCCAGTTCATCCACTCCACCTACTATGCCATCAGCCCTCACTCAATCTTGCTCTTGATGGTCAATTGCAATCTGTTTTTCATCTCTTCCTCATTGTTACAACTTTGATTGCAACTTTGTTTGATTGCTTCCAGACTGTTGACATTGCCTTTTAAACCCTCTGATATCAATTCCAACATTGCTTGCCCTCATTTTGCTTCATTGCCCACTCAATCTTCAACACCATTCCCGGTCCATACTCAATCTCTCCACCTTGAATTCCTCCTCACCCTTACCGTTCCATTCATCTCATCCACCTTGATTGCAACATCAGTCATGCTCCACTCCTTGCTTGTCCACCACTTGTCTTGCTACCTCAATGGCAACCTTGATGGTGCCCTCCATTGCTGCTCACCTCTGCTTTTACTTTCTTGCTCACTTAATCTCACTTGCAACTTTGATTGCCTCCCTTTTGCTACTCACCTCCGACATCTTGCTCAATCTTGCATCCATAAACACCTGCAACCTTGCTTGCGTTTCATCTCCAACTTCTCCTACTGCTTCACTCGCCATCCATGCTCATTATCACGCATCCTCCCTTGTGACCTGGCTCTTCCACCTCTCAATCTTGCTTGGTTGCTTCTCATCCCCACATCGCTCCATTGCTCCATCTCAACTGCTTGCTTGCTCCCATCCATCTCCTCCGCTCCGCCTCCACACTCAAACTCACTCCATCTCCAACATTGCATCCTACTCTACAACAACAACTCACCCATCATCCTCAACCCACATTTCAACTTGCTCCTCCACATCTCCACCATCAACCATATCAACTACCACCTCACAATATCATGATCATCAACCTTAAACATTAACATCAACATTCCTTCTCATCTAGTATTGAACAGGCTGGTGTGTTGGAATACTTCCCTTATTTTTGTTCAATAATATCTCTATATCTTCCCACTCTTCCACCTTCTATCTTTACTACAATCACATTCATTACTATTGAAAA
Organism: Puccinia polysora; assembly: GCA_025617555.3. Lineage (NCBI taxonomy): Eukaryota > Fungi > Basidiomycota > Pucciniomycetes > Pucciniales > Pucciniaceae > Puccinia > Puccinia polysora. The sequence goes on from CM062620.1 coordinate 14,339,972, forward strand.
CTTTCATCCCCACCATTATTCAACAACTGCTACCAATCCATTTCATCTCTATAAATCACCATCACCATCACCATCACCATCACCATCACCATCACCATCACCATCACTTTCACCATCACTATCACCATCACCATCATCATCAGCTTTACCATCACCATTACCATTACCATCACCTTAAACATTACCCTCATCATCATCATCATCATCATCATCATCATCATCATCATCATCATCATCATCATCATCATCATCATCATCATCATCATCATCATCATCATATCATTCTCCCCATTAAGCTAGGCAACTATGCGTGAGGTCCTTGTTGCTCCTCTTAAAATAGGCTTTCATCATGCTAGGAAACTATTCCTGGGGTCCTTGTTTCTCCTCTTAAAATAGGCTTTCATCATGCTAGGAAACTATTCCTGAGGTCCTTGTTGCTCCTCTTAAAATAGGCTTTCCTTCCCCATCTCATATCCTGACTAGGTGGTGTCTTGTCAATTATTCTCAAAATCTCATATCTCTCATATCCTCTTCTCAATTCTCATAAATCTCTGAAATGTTGATTGGTCTCAAATTGGTTCCTAAATTTGTCAGTTAAGGTGGTGTGTTGTCTTTTTGATGTTCATATTCTGTAACTAACAAATTTAGTTACCTTTATCTCTAACTTACCTTTTCCATTAAATAACTACTCATGTCTCAGGCCCTCTCTGGGGCTCTCTAGTTGTCACTAACCTTCTTTCTGAGGCCCCTTTTGGGGGTTCTCTAGTTGTGCTTAAATACTGGTCCTTCCTTGGGACCATGAATGAAAAATCATCTGATCACCAGAAAACTAAACCGGAGTGTCCCTTCCTCCTCATTGGATCAGTTTCACTTGACTAAACAAGTATTACCTCTTCCCCTTTGGTTCTTTTTAGCCTCATCATTTCCTGTTTATCTATCTTTGGCATCATATCCTTCCTTCAACTCTTCAGTACCTGCCTCACCTGATCTTCCTCCCTCCACCCAGCCCAAAGTTTGGTTTGAGAGGGGCATTTCCAAGGACTTCCCTAATGCTGTGGAAGGAGTATTAAAGAAAATTTCCAATCTCAAAATCACTGATCTGTCTCTGGCTGAACTGTTGTCTATCTCTCCATCTGTGGCTGAAGGCATGAAGAAATGGGTTTCTTTTTGACGTGTGTAAATTGGTCCGGACAAATTGAAGGTCTCTTCTGGCACTTTGATGGAGGACTCTGGTGGAACAAATCCCCCTTCAGATGCCAATCTGTATTCCTTCCCTCTTGGATTTCTTCCCTGCTATCTTGGTGAATTGGCTAAAACAGTTTCTCTTCTTGTGGATTTGGGTTCTCAGCTCAACTTAATCTCAGATGATATAGCCTGAAAACTCAAGCTTAGCCCAAGGGTCAGCTTTACTTCTGCGGTTTATGGTATAGGGAATCAGTCATGTGAACTGGTTGGTATTTTTGAGGATTTTCCTGTTCAAATTGGTCAAAATATTTTTGGAACTTGTCACTTCTGGATCACCCGTTTGGAAGGTCTTATGATCCTGGGCCAACCATTCTTAATGGATTTTGGTGCTACCCTGATTTTTTCTGATCAAGTAGGGGAGAGAATCCTTCTCCCTGATGCTGATGGCATAAAAATTGAAATTCTGCTTTGTTCCTTGGATTCTGGTTGTTGGGAAAAATATTTTCCTGGTTTTTCTCCCAAAAAAGTTCAAAAGGGAAAGCAGAAGGACAACTCTAGTTCCTCTCAGCCTCATTTTTTATCTGAATAGTTGATCCTACTGATAGTTGTAGTTCCTCTCAGTCTCAGACTTCAACTTATGGATCAACTTCAACCTTAGAGGCATATTTTTTGTTTTCCTCATCATCTCTTCCTCATCCAAATAAGATCAAAATTCAAAAACATAAAAATCCAAAAATTTCAAAAACATTTCTTCTCTCTCTGGGTCTGTTGTATCTTCTTTTCCTTTTTACCTTCAGCTTGATCAATTATCCTCTACTCCGTTTTTGAATCTCTGCAAAGAGTCTAAACTAGATCTCAATCTCAATTCATTTCTTGGTGGTTTTGGTATGAAGGAGTATGGCCTTAAGTGGAGGCAATGTGGGGTAGAATTAATTCCTCCCTATTGTGAACCATCAGGGGCCTCTACTACTGTCATTTTTGAAACTCTACCCTGTGCCGCACATGTGAGCAATGCGTTAGCTTTTGGATCCTCTTTTATGGGAAAGGAACCTTTCAAGGAAGAGGCTGAAAATCAAACTTGGAAGATGTTGGAACTTGGCCTCAGTTTTCATAGTAAGGTCTCACTGGTCAATGCTTGGAGGAAGAAAGGATTCCTCTATTTTTCCACCAAGTATAAACCAGTTGCAAAAAAGGTTCAACCAGTCAACCAACCAATGCCTCTCAACCTCAAACCTCCTCTTATGCGCCCCCCTCTATCCTGCAATCCTTACTGTGGTTTACCTCAATCTCTTACTGGTCCATTCATCCCCTCTGGTTGTGTCACTGAAGAATGTCTGAAAGTGGTCAACTTTGGTCCAGATGGATGGCTTCTTCCTGATGAGTTGAATTTGATCAAAAATGTCTTAGCCCTTAGGGAAAAATCTATTGCTTTCTGTGAAGAAGAGAGAGGCCCCTTGAAAGAATCCTATGGCCTCCCTTACATTATCCCTGTAGTAGAACATGATCCCTGGCAAAAGAAGAAGATCCCAATCCCTGCTGCTAAAGTTGACAAATTCATCAAGTTGGTCCGCAAACGAGTCCAAACCGGTTTATACAAACAATCAAATTCTAGCTATTCCACTCCTGTTTTCTGTGTTCTCAAGAATAATGGTAAACTTAGAATAGTTCATGATCTCCAGCCTCTAAATAAGGTTACTATTAAAGACTCTGGTATTCCCCCTGCTACTGAACAATTTGTGGAATCCTTCTCTGGGAGAGCTTGCTATGGTCTAGGTGACATTGTGGGTGGCTATGAAAAACAATCCTTACATCCAATTTCTTATCCTCTCACTACTTTCAATACTCCTCTTGGTTTTTTCCAACTTACTTGATTACCTCAAGGTTCCACCAATTTTGTTGCATTCTATCAGGATCAGATGGTTTGGATCCTCCAGGATGTAATCCCTGATCATGCTGGTATCTTTATTGACAATGGCGGGTTTAAAGGTCCAGTTTCTGATTATAACAATGAGCTCTTACCATGGAATTCAGGAATCCGTTGATGTATCTGGGAATATGCAGCCACTCTGGAAAGGATCCTGTTTCAAATTGAGGAGTCTGGTCTCACTGTCTCTGGATCCAAATTGGATCCCTGTGTCCCTGCTTTGGAAATTGTTGGTCATGTGGTCTGCAAGGAAGGAAGAAGGATGGCTCCATCCAAAGTCAACAAAATTATCTCTTGGCCTACTCCCATCAATCCAACTGAAGTCAGAGGTTTCTTAGGTGTTGTAATCTATGTTTGGATCTGTTAAAATGCGGATGCACTCAGGTAATGTGCATAGGAGTGTTTAATCCAAATGGGATGGAAAAATGGGCCTTCACGGCCCATTGTACATCACGTGGGCCACGTGGGCCTATGTGGGTGTTATTGCTTTTGGGCATTTGGGTGCCAAAACACGTTTTTTTGGTCTTTTGGGACACGGGCCCTCACAGGCCCGCCAGGGTGGATGGGCCACCCAAGCCAGATGGGCTTATTGAGGCATAAGAGGGCCCAAGCTTTATTATGGACATACTTGGCCAGACGGGCTGGCCCGCCAAAATATGTAATTCTCACAATTCGGGCTTGGGGCCGCCGCCCCTGTTGCGGCCGCTGCCCGCGTCGCGGCCTTTTTGGGGCTTCCTGTGTTCCTCGGTGCGGCACACGCGGGGCCCAACGGCCCGCCACGGGGCTGTCACACGGCCAAGGGATCCTGCGTGGGCCCGGCTGGTCGCGCTAGGCGACGAGCGCCACAGAGCCGGGGCTTGCGGCCTCGGCTCGCTCCCCCTCCCCTTGCTTGCCCGCGCAAGGGGGATGGGGGCGAGCTGGCTGGGTTGAACCAGCCAGCAACCGACCGCAACATTGCGGTTGGTCAGGGCAGGGGGGACCTGACCACCCCCTTGGCCTCCATGGAAAGGAGGTGGCGGCTCTGGCCGCAAGCTGAGCAACCAGCAGGTGGGGGGGAGTTCATCACCCCTCCACCATTGAGAGGTTGAAGGGACCAATTAGGGGTGCTCTCCCCCCCCTTTACCAAGGGGGAGGAGCAATGGGCCTGGGAGGACCTGATCCCCTCCCAGGCCAACTTACTTGACAACACCCTGGGGGTATCAACCCCCAGGGCCCCTGGTGAGGGGATTTGACCGCCCCCACCAGGGATTTGAGAGAAAGAGGGGGGGGAAAGCATGTCCGCTGGTCACACCCCCCCATGTGAGTCTGAGACCGGACCCAGGTGTGCCCTGGGTCCCACCTGGCCCATTTGAGGGGCCAGGGGCTGGCTGCATGAGGCAACCAGCCCGTAAACAAGGCAATAAAGGTCATCATGGCTGGTTTTAAAGTAAAACCCGCCAAGGGGATTGAACAGTTAAGCGGCTGTTTCAGCCCCATTGAGGTGGAAACACCAGAAATAACCGGAATAGGCTTGTTGTAAGGGTACAGGGACTGATGCCATGTGGGCTGATGTAGCCCAAACCAAGTAACAAGGCCAGTAGAGCCTGTAGAGCTCTTTTTGGGCGGAAAATTTGCCTTTTAGCTTGTTGTATCATGGGCTCACAAGAGGCCAATCTTTTGTACTTCAGGAGCCCTTCTCCCTGCTTTTTTCCATCCATTCATTCATCATTCCAATCAAATTCATCCAAGATATTGCCCCATTGTGAGAGCCCCATCATACAATATTGAAACCCAGTGTCCAGTTTTTTTTTTTTGCTTTAAATACTGCTTGTTTGCCTAAGCTAATTGCTGGCCATAATTCTAACAGGATCTTTATCCGTTATCTATCCAAAATTTGCATTCCCTAGCGTCGCTTAACCAGGAAGGATTCTGAATGGTTTTGGACCTAAGCTTGTGAACAATAATTTCAGGTGCTCAAAACAATTGTTGGAAAAGACATTTTCTTGAAGAAGATCACTTATGGACCTAGGGCTGGCAAGATCAAGCTTTCTGTGCACTCTAGTTATCAATCTGTTGGGGCTGTCCTTACTCAGGAAGATGAAAATGGTTTGGATTGTCCTGCTCTGTATGAATCTCTTCTTTTTTCAAAGGTGAAATCCAGGTACTCCCAGCCAAAACTGGAACTTTCTGGTGTGTCCCAAATGTTGAAGAAGCTCCAAATTGTTCTCTGGGGTCACAACTTTGAGTTACAAGTTGATGCACAATCCATTATCAAAATGATCAATGCCCCCAGTCTTCCAAACGCTCCAATGACTGGTTGCGTGGCTTGAATCCAGTTGTTCTCTTTTGATATTGTTCATAGGCCTTGAAAATCTTTCACCATGCCTGATTGTTCATCTCAAAGACCTCTTGGAGATGAAGAATTGGATGTCGAGGTGGATTTTGACCAGGAGGAACCATTAATTTGTCCTTTCTTCACCTTTTACTCTCAAGATTATTCTGGCTTCCAACAACGCTTCTGGCTCAAATTAGAGAGGTATCTCTCCACTCTCCAAAGGCTTCCTGATCTCTCTGCTAAAGATTTTCAATCACTCAAAAGGAAGTCCTCCAATTTCTTTGCCAAAGGTACTAGGCTTATGAAAAGAGGCAACCCTTCTGCTCTTATTGTGGTCACCATCCCTTCTAAACAAGATTTGATCCTTGAAAGTCTCCATGAAGGCCTTGGTCATTGTGGGGAAACCAAAACTTATTGTTGAATATCCAAAAAATTCTGGTGGGCATCTTTGAAGAAATCAGTCTCTCAATGGTGCAAGAGTTGTGAAGTATGTCAGAAATGTGATCTTAGGCGCCCAGCAGAAATTTTTTATCCCACTGGAGAGTCCACTGTCTTTGGAAGGATTGCTATGGATGTGGTTCACATTAAGGCTGGTGGAGCTAAGTACCTCATAGTGGCTAGAGACAATTTTTCTGGATGGGTTGAAGCAAAATTCCTTAAGAACCTCAGCCCTGAATCAATAGTAGCCTTTCTCTATGAGACTTGGACAATGTGTTATGGCTTGGCTTGATCTTATTCAACTGTAGGTGGCTCTGAGTTTGGCGGCAAACTGGCTTAAATGATCCAATTGCTTACTGGTAAAAATAGGGTGACTACTCCTTATTATCCTGAAGGTCAAGGCATGGTGGAAAGAGGCCATGCTCCTTTGAATGCTTCCCTTTTCAAGCTGGCTGGTGAAAGTGGAAAGAATTGTTGCAAATTTCTTCCTCTGGTCCTCTTCTCCAATCAAATTTCAACTAAACAAACCACTGGCTACTCACCTTATTAAATTATCTTTGGACAAAGGGCTGTTCTTCCTCTTGATCTGGAAATGGAATCTTTCTTAGGTATTTTTTGGGAAAAGGTTTCTTCCACCACTGATCTATTAGTTTCCAGATCCAAGCAACTGGAGCAAAGTGATGATGTTTGTGACAGAGCTTATCAGAAGATGATGGAGTCAAGAGAAAAATCAGTCCAGTATTGGTAGCATAAGCACTCCAATCAAATCAGGGATCCCTTGAATCCTGGGGATCTAGTCTTAGCTTATAATCAATCCTTGGAAACTGAGTGGGGAAAGCTTTTCTCTAACCGCTGGAATGGTCCTTATTGAGTGGTCCATCAAGTCAGAGGTGGATCATATGTTTTGGAGGAGCTTGATGGTACTCAGATGGCCAGAAGGTTCTCTGCTGATCAGTTCAAGAAATTTCATTGTCGTGGAGGCAACTTGTCCCAGAAGTAATTCCTCCCAATTGTGCACCACCAGGGGTCATCTGCTGAATTTTGTTGTGAAAGTCTACTGTATTCCACATATCTGAGAACCTGGGAGGCCTTCTTCATTCTTTTATCTCAGCCACTTCCAGGACCTTTTCTTTGGATGGATCAAGCTCCCTTTTCAATCACCCTCAAGATCAAAACAGGCGTTTTTCTGTTTTGATTCCTCAGTTTCTTATTTTATATATATCATCAAAGATACTCAGACGCAGACTAGGGACAGTCTTTAAGTTGGGGAGAGATGTGGTGCCCAATCTGGGACACCTCTGGACCAGTACGGAAAAAGTAAAATTTTTATGAACTTTTCTATAGCCTCCATTTAGATCCAAAAAAAAAAAAAAACTTTTTGATCCGGAATGATTCCCATATCCAGTTCCCAAACTTCCATCTCTCACTCTCCTAGTTGTCTAGGGTCATATTCTGGGTGCCTAGCGCCCGGTCCTATGTTCAATTTGCCCTTGCTTTGCGCTGCTACCCACCCTTTTGGAGAACGTGCCGATGAAGACCGGCTTGACTTGCAGGGTTCTATCCGGCACTGGCACCCCCCATTGGCCATCAACCTACAAACCCATTTGCCATCAACCCCCAATCTCATCAGCCATTGAGCTCCCCAAAACATCCCAATCTTTCTCTCCATCCTTGCCGCCATTGATGGACAACCGCAAGCAAGGCTTTTGGTTGTTGGTGACCTCATGAACAGCCCCCCATCCTTCCTCCAATCCTCCCTTTGAACGCCCATCATCTCTGATCCCCTGAGTGAGATCGGTCACGGGAACAATCTGCCTCACCTGACCCAATTGGTCATCCCCATGACCAATCTCACCTCTTCCTTGTCCTAGCCATCTAGGCAGGATCTGCTCCAGTCTCCCTACTTTACAATTGCCAATAAACTTCATCATCACCCTTGCCGCTGTCATTGGCACCAACAATGGCGTTGAAAGAAACAAAAACAACGGCCTGAATGCTGTCATTGATCTCCCCCCCTCAGCTTTTCCTTCATCCGGCTGGCTGTCCTGGTTTTTGCTTACTGTCTTGCCAGCCCATGAATGCCATCAATCCATCATCCAACAACTGCAAGAAACTTTTTCAATTTCCGGATTCCTGTCCCCAAGAAATGATCAAACTCACCTTCCCCACATCATCACCGCTTTGATCCAAGCCCCTCATCCATCAATCACCTGCCAAGATTGGGCAATCAACCATTGGAGCTCTCACTACCCTCACCAATGCCTTTGCCTGTCGCCACGGCCACCATCCCCCAACTTCCTTGATCATTAGATGATCATCCTCGACTACCCAATCCTCCCACTGGGCTTGCAAACCACTCAAGCACACCAATCAATCCCACATCCAACACCAACAGATCAGGGGACAGCCATTGCTCACTCATCCTCCTCCGCCAAACCCGCAAGCAAATCCTGTTGCAGGTGTGCATCCTTGCTCCTGTTGCTCACCTGCAAACTCAACCCCTCACCCGCTTTTGTCTGTGACGCAGGCTTACTTTTTTTATGTCACTTCATTTTATTATTTATTTTCTTTTACATATGCCATGTGATCAAATTTTGTCATATTTTCTTGCCGCTTGTTTTCTTTCCTCATCTCTCTTGTTTTCATTCAAAAAAAAAAACTTATTTTCCCGCTCTATTTGTAAATCTCTTTTTTAAATAGTCTACAGAGCTCTTGTCTGAAAAAGGAGGTGATCTCCCCTGCCTTTTCCAAGAATCCATGGGAGTGTTTGCATATGTCCCCCCCGTTATCATTGAAATCTGATCCTCATCCTCATCCTGGGTATATCTATGATTGCCCCCTGATCCATTGATCCTTAGTATCTGCCCCTCTGTGGCCTGATCCTTATCACCAACCAATAGCCTTGCCAGTTGAAGAGAATTCTGTCTGTTGGAATTCTTGTGTGTTTTATACCACTCCTTGATCCCTTTCACTGACCATACTGGTCTTAATCCCTCCTTGATCATCTTTCTGGAGCCAATCACAATTGATTGAAGAGGTCTTATTAAGCTTAAGACCAGAAGTGTTATACCTCCCTTATTTCTTTGGAGTTGCATCCTGCCAGCCTATTCGTGAGTTCCTTGAAAATTGTTGAGGTTGTCCTTTCTTCAAATCAGTTTACTGTTTGCTTTTAGAGCTTCTTAAACATAGTGCTTGGTCTTGTACAGCCACCCATGTTTATCTGGTACCCTTCAAGCACTTGATTGCGGAGAGTTGGGCAGTTTCAGTGAGAACCTGGAGGTTGGTTGGTTTTGAGTTGATCATCCCCAATCTTCTGCTGAAAACCAGAGTTATTATCTTGGGGGAGTTTTTGACATGCAACAGCTTTGTTCTTTGAACTTCAAACAAACTTTATCTTCTTTTTTCCAAGTTTTTCCCACATAATCATGGCTCAGATAGTGCTGTTCCATTGCTACCAAACTACTATCATCTTTATCCTTTACTCCTTGATTCCTCATTTACCAGGTTCTTGACCTTGATCTTGGTTACATTTAAATATTTTTGTAACACTCAGGAGAGCAGCCTAAACATCACCTTTACCCTCCAAAGAACTGCCATGGCCTAGCACCGTTTGGAGTCTTACAACGGCAAGGTTGTTCCCAACAGGGCCAAAGAAGTTTGCTTCCCACACTCCAGCGGCACCATCACAAGCTCGGGTTGTGGGCCCCTCAAAAACAGAATGCGCTCAGACCACACAACTGATGACAAGCCCAGAGGTTAGCAAAATGACGGGATTGATGAAGAATTTATGGATCTTTCTGAGTCAAATGTTGTCTGGGTTTCTTGATTGGCCTCCTCATCTTGGGGGGCCGCTTCCACCATCAAATCTGCCCGCGTTGGGGTTATTCAATTACTGCAGGGACAAGGGACATTGGCCATTGGGGTGAAATAACATGACAAAGGACCTCAAGGTGGGATTGGTTTGACTGGTGGGAGTGGGATTCATGTTCTCAATGGGCAAGCCGATTTCCTCCAAACCTGGGAATCAAATTTTCATTGAGCAAGTGCGTGCGCAAGGACACAAATTGGTGTTAACTGCTCAAGCTTTGCTGGGGATTTTCACTGATCCTGGGGTATGGCAACCACTGCGCGTGGAAGCAGAAGTGAGGATGTTAGCAAAGGAGGAGTTGGCAGCGGGGGAAAAATGGATGTGGATTTTAAGGAATGAGTACTGCCTGCAGCTCCTAAGCTGGTTGCCCACGTTCCTGCAACAGATGGACAGCCAGTGAATTCTGCAAGGAAGAAGAAGGTGGTGGAAATTGTGCGCAGGGTTATGGGGAATGAAATGCTTATTCCCTTGACCTTGAAGGAGTTTGCAGCAGTGTTGCCGGTGGTAGTAGATGAGATGGTTCAAGCACTGAAGGATTGAGGACACAATAGGATCCCTCCAACGGTACAGAGGGTGAACTTGGCTTGGGATGAAATGGAGCGCAAGCTCGTGGGGATGAAATCAGTTTTAACTCCACTGGCTTACGTTTTGATGAATATTGCTGGAAGGAAGATGTGGGCGCTGGTGAATAGTGTTTCTATGGTGAACCTCCTTTTGTCTAGATTGGTTGATGAAATGGGATTTGTTCGGCGGAAATGAAAAATGGAGCTTTCTGCGCTTAACAGCAGGGTTTTTTGCATGGATGGGGTTGTGGAGGAGGAAGAGTTTGAGGTTGCAAGGCTCCATAAACCACTTTCTTTTCTATTGGTTGATTGCGGGAGGTTATTTTAGGACAGCCATTCATGCTTGGGTTCCAAGCGCTGTGGAAAATTTAGAGGTTAACCCTCAAAAAGTTGTCCCTTGGTTGCGGAGTCAATGATTCTAGCGTCTTTAAGGTCTGAGGATGCTTCCTCCAGAGAGCAAGAAGGGGTGTGAGAGAGATAGAGAGATGTTGATGATGATTTTCTTCCTCTCCCTCCTCCTTTACCCCCCTGCCAACTTGCGCTGAGGGAGGTGGCCTTTTATGTCCTCTCCCTCAGCCCTGACCTAGGTACAAGTACAACAACAATCTGGCAACAATTGAAGAAGAAACCCTAGACCTGTAACCCTAATCCAATCCTAAACCCTACACCTGTAACACCCTATCCCTTCAGCCCCCCTACCATTAAACACATCCGGTTTGTCCTTCCATGGCGCGGCCCTGGGCCACGCGCTACTCAAAGTTCACCGCACTTGTTTGTATCCACCCAAGGCGCCATCTGAATATCCTGGCCCCGTGACCGGCTTGCGCTTGCACACGGCCTTCCATGCACATAGCCCCGCAATTGCCCTGCTCTTTCCTCCCCAAACTAACAACCTGAGAACATGGTTGGTAATAAGTTGTAGATAAATTTCTTGAGAACTATAACCAGCTTGGGCTGAGAGATCAGGAATGGAAAGGAAGAAATATATCAGACAGAATCTTAAGAGAGATATAGAAAGCGTGAAGAAGGAAATGAAGAGTCCTACAGCGTAGATCAGAGAATGTATTCAAGGTGACAGCTTCGAGTTTAGAGGAGATCTGTAGGCGATGAGACAATTGAGAAGGGAAGAAGAAATAGAAACAAGGAATCCAAGGTGCTGGAGAAGAACTGTTTGGATTATCGAGTTAGATTGACTTCAATAGAGTTTTTTATGGAAGTTGTCATCTTACCGGTCAGAGATTGGCGAATTCGGTCTGAGGCATTTACTTGGTGGAGGGAGGATGATCGTCGAGAGGATTGGAAGAGAGAGAAGAATGAGAATAGAAATAGAAGGGAAAGATAGGCGGGAGAGACATAGAAAGGTGAGATCAAAGAAGAAAGAGGAGGATTTCTGAGACTTGAGAAGATCCGGAGACTTGCTCCGTCCAAGATGTACGAGAAAGTTGCATCGGGGTGTCCGTCGTAGGTTCAGTGCGCATCCGCGCCCAGGGGCGCGGTTGCGCGGTCAGAAATAATGGTAGTGAGGAACTCTGCGCGGAGGCGCAATAAGAGAGGATAGGTGGAAGACACTTGAGGAATATTCAACACCCCTCGTGACTGGTAAGGTGGCGTCGGCATAGGATTGACTGGGTTGATTGGGGAAGATGACTTGTTGAAGAAGATGAAGGGCCCCCATGGAGGTGGCTTTAGTTAGAGAATCTGCTATCATTTTGGCGGTGGGAACAAGATGTAAGTCGAACTTGGCAAGAGAAAAATCTTCCCGCAGGCCTTTAGTTTTGATGTCGATGTGTTGTGACTTGGAGTGTGATCCAAATTTCTTTATTTTATCATCTAAACCTTTATTATCTATGTACATCGTTGGTTTGTTGGAAGTAGAGCCGTGTATTTCTTCAACAAGATGGGTGATCCACTTCAATTCAAGGTAGCAATCAAGTAGGGCATTGAGTTCAGACTCAGTGGAGGAATATGTGACGTTTCGTTGCCTCGAGGAGTTCCAAAGGACCGGACTACCCTAGTGTAAGACTATGTATCCAGTTTGGGACTTACGAGAAATAGGGTCATCTCCCCACGTTGCATCACTGTAGCTTGAGATAGATTCCTTGGTTGACTTGTACTTAAGAGTCAATTTGAAGTCCTTTGTGGTCTTGAGGTACTTCCATACTTTCCGTACTTCCTTCCAGTGACTGAGGCCCGGCTTTGCATTAAATCTTGCAAGACTGGAGACAGCAAAGGAAATGTCCGGGTGAGTATATTGGGACAAATGATTCAGCAATCCGATTGCAGATCGGTAGTTGATATTCAGTTGACTGAACTGCGCGTGATCTTCATCTGAGGCCGGTTCGAGATGAAAGTTTTGAGTGAGAGGCGTATTGATGTTTTTGCAGTCGGTGAGACCCAGTTCTTCAAGACCTCTCTCGATATGTTTTGGTTGGCTTAGGAATATACTATCCCCGTTGAGTTGCATTAACATTCCAAGGATTGTATTTGGTGAGTGACAAGAAGAGTTTGAGAATCTTTCTAAGAAATTGACTGCGAATGAGTCAGACCTTCCTACCAGAATTAGATCATCAACGTGGAAGTAAAGGACTTCCTCTGATTTAGAGTTGAGATATAAACAGGGGTCGCTGGCGGATTCGCAGAAACCTTGGGACTTGATCCAAGCGGTAAGTGTGTTGTACCAATTTTTAGGTGATTGACGTAGCCCATAGAGCGATTTTTTTAATTTGAGATAAGGAGATTTTCGGTTTGATCCTTCGGGAGTTCTGATTATTACCGTTTCATTCAGAGAAGCGTGGAGAAAAGCTCCCTTTACATTGAATTGAGTAAAGGTCATTTGATTTTTCAAGCCGTAGATTAGAGCAAGACGAAGGGATCCAAGCTTCCCTGTTGGAGCCCAAGTCTCTTCAAAATCTACGCCTTGAACCTGATCGAATCCTTGCACGCACAGGCGCGCTTTATATTTGACGGGTTCTCCGTGGCAGTTTTCTTTAACCTTGAATACCCAAGTCGTGTTTAGTATGTTGTCTGGTTCCCCGTAATATTCTTCCCAAACTTCTTGCATTTCAATTGATTCAAGTTCTTCTTTGGAGGCTGTTTTCCACCTAGGCCACTCAGGGCATTTCCTGGCGGCTTTATAAGATGGAGGTTTGTAGTAGTGGTGGAAGCCGTATCTTTGAGGTTTTTGGAGTTTGTGTTGCGGACGGAGGTTGGGCCGATGACGAGGTTGTTCAAGTTCAGGATGTGAAGGAGGAGGTGGAGATTCCGGAGAGGATGGGAGAATGTCTTCTTGATCCGAGTCCGAGTCAGAGTGTTCAGGGGTAGACTCTCTAATTAGGTATTGTTTTTCATTGGTTGAGACGTCAGTTCCGTATTCATTTGAATCCGGTTGAGAGAAGATGTCAGAGCCTTGTGGTTCGTAGAAAGGAAAGTCATTGAGCTGATTCTTGAGGAACTTAACGTGCTTGGTTTCCACGACGGTTCCAAGCGTGGTTAGGACCAAGTAGGAATGGAAGATGGGGTTGAATCCAATGAGGACTCCTTCTAGACCTTTTTCATCAAATTTTCTTCCTTTCTGAAGACGATTGGCCAGGTAGATCACAGAGGAACCAACGGGTTGTAAGTAATTAGCTGGGAGAGTCTTACCGAACATGAGTTCCCAGGGAGACGATTGGTTACCTTCTTGAGGGATTTGATTTAACATGAAACAGCAGCTGCGTGTCACTACGTGCCAATAGTTTTTAGCAAGGCGGGAAGAGGAGAAAGTGGACCGGGCGGATTCAATGATCGTCCTATTGGCTCTTTCAACTCGTCCGTTGTGTTGTGGGTGATATGGCTCGGAGGTGCGGAGTTTGATAAATTTCCTTTTTGCAAAGTCTTTTAACGTAGAATTGCAGAATTCAGTTCCTTTGTCCAAGTAGATCTCGGTGGGGTAGTAATTCAAACGCTTATATTTGGTTTCTAGAAGATTGATGATTGTTTCAGATGTTTGGTCTTTGGAAGTTAGAGGAAAAGATGCGAGGTAGCCGGTATAGTTGTCAACCAGATTGAGCAAGTAGTGGTGGCCGGCCCTTGACTGAGGGGTGATTGGACCGACTAAGTCGAGATGGATTCGTTCTAAGGGCTTACTAGCAGGAGTGGAGGTGTTTGAAAAAGGAGATCTAGTAATTTTTCTCTTGATGCAGTTATCACATTGAAAGGCCTGGAGTTTGTCATTTGAGAAGCGGTCTTTTAAGAGAGGTTTAAGAGTGGAGACAGACGCGTGACCGTACATCTTGTGCAATTCGGATAGAGTATATGGTTGAGAGGTTTGACTGGCGAAGTTCACTGTGTTATTTTGGCCAGTCGAGCATGGTTTTTCAATGACAAAGAGATTATCTCTTATCGATCCCTTCAGTACAATTTGGTCCTCTCTGGTTACCTTGAATGTATTTCGGGTTTGAGTGAGATTACATCCCTTCTTTGCGAGGAGTCCAGGACTGATCAGGTTGACAACTATGTCGGGTACGTAGGCGCAATCTTCGAGCGTGATCACAGAATCGTTCCATTCAAGTTTGACCGATCCAATCCCTTGTATTTTGAGATTAGCTTCTAGTTTTCCGGTCTTGATTTCCTCAGGATCCTCTTGTATTTCTATGGAAGAGAAGAACTTCAGATCATTAAAAATATGTACGTTAGCTCCTGAGTCTAAGAGCAAATTAGGGTTATTATCTGAATTAATCCATAGAGTCAGCAAGGCGTGGTAGTTGATTGTTGGATTCTTCTTGTTCTTGTTTTTCCACTCGTTTTGTTGTTCGATCCACCACTCAGGTGCAATCTCGGGGTGTAGATGGAAGCATGAACTCTCCGCATGAGGGGCGTTGGGATTGTGATATCCTTCACGGCATCTCATCTTAGCTTTCTTCTCGTCCTTGTAGCTCCTCGTCTTAGTTGAGACTAATGAGACATCGGTAGATGACTTATTCGGATTGGACTGTGCCTTTCTCTCGTTGTGGTATTGGATGAGGTGATTGAAAACAACGTCCATCGTTAGATTCTTCTCTATGTGCATAATTTGTTGCTTGAGGTTTTCCAATGTAGGTGGAAACTTGAATAGTAACAGGTACGCCAAGATATCATTGGGTAGCTCGATCCCAACGTCCATCATTCTTGTGATGGCTTTTCTCATTTTGGTGATGAAGCTTTCGATAGCATTTTCGCGGAAGACGGAGTGGAGGAAGTGATTGAAGACTCTTGCTTGGTTAGCTGTTTCTGAGGATGCAAATCTTCTCGTAATTTTGGCCCATAAGAGTTTAGAGGAGGAAATGTTGGTGGAATTAACTACATTTGCATGGGTGGTACTGTCGAGCTTGGATAGTAGTATCGCTCTGATTTCTCAATATTGTTTTGACGACAGAGGGCCCGAATTTCGAGTTGATAGCGTCCTTGATATCTTTGAGATAGAACAACATTAACATCTTGTCTCGCCAGATTGAATAGTTCTCTTCATTCAAATGCGGTATGGCGTCGACCGATGCCTTGAGGGCAACTTGATGGAAGTAATCGTTCGCTCCGGCTGGTTCGTTCATGCTTTGGTTGGTTCAATTCGTAGGAGGGTGCTTCGGCTTTTAACCGTAATAAGTTGTAGATAAATTTCTTGAGAACTATAACCATCTTGGGCTGAGAGATCAGGAATGGACAGGAAGAAATATATCAGACAGAATCTTAAGAGAGAGATAGAAAGCATGAAGAAGGAAATGAAGAGTCCTACAGCGTAGATCAGAGAATGTATTCAAGGTGACAGCTTCGAGTTTAGAGGAGATCTGTAGGCGATGAGACAATTGAGAAGGGAAGAAGAAATAGAAACAAGGAATCCAAGGTGCTGGAGAAGAACTGTTTGGATTATCGAGTTAGATTGACTTCAATAGAGTTTTTTATGGAAGTTGTCATCTTACCGGTCAGAGATTGGCGAATTCGGTCTGAGGCATTTACTTGGTGGAGGGAGGATGATCGTCGAGAGGATTGGAAGAGAGAGAAGAATGAGAATAGAAATAGAAGGGAAAGATAGGCGGGAGAGACATAGAAAGGTGAGATCAAAGAAGAAAGAGGAGGATTTCCGAGACTTGAGAAGATCCGGAGACTCGCTCCGTCCGAGATGTACGAGAAAGTTGCATCGGGGTGTCCGTCGTAGGTTCAGTGCGCATCCGCGCCCAGGGGCGCGGTTGCGCGGTCAGAAATAATGGTAGTGAGGAACTCTGCGCGGAGGCACAATAAGAGAGGATAGGTGGAAGACACTTGAGGAATATTCAACAGTTGGGCTGGCTACATTCCTAAGTTTAATATCTAAGGGGGTTGCGGCCCGTCTCCTTACTCAGGCCCGACCCGCAGCCGCATGCTGGCCCCACTGCGCCTACTTCTGAGCCTTGAAGCTGCTTCTTCTAAGCCCACAGCGGCCACTGCTGAGAAAGCACGCACCCTGACTTCTGAGAAAAGCACACACCCCAACTTCTGAGCCTGGCCTACCAAAAGCTGAGCGCTGTGGAGAGAATAAAGGTTATCCCCCTATAATTGTCCCAAGGTTTGGAAGTTAACCGTTCCCTGTGTTTGAAAGGAGATGAGGATGTCCAAAGTTGCACTTAAATAAGAAATAGAGATAAGGAGATAAGAGATAAAGAAAAGTAGAGAGAGAGAGAGAAATCACCAATCCTTCAATCCTAAGAACTTTCCACCTGGATGTGTATCTGGTATGAGTTCCTTTAATCTCCTGGTGAGATGAGTGATTCAGCCTGATGATGTGATGTGATTCTTCCTCCTCTGAATCTATGCATGCCTCCTCCCTCCAACCCGGAGTTGAGAGTGAGGATAAGTCCTCCCTCTCAACCCTAACCTAAGTACACGCGCAAATAACAGTATGGCAACAAAACAGAAAACAATCCCAAAACAGAAACCCTAGCCTCCTCTCCCCACCACCTCCGTACCAAACTCCCCCCATTTTCCGTACGCCGTTCTGTCCATCCGGTTTGTCCTTCTCATGACGCGGTCCTCGCACCGCGCCCTACTTGGAGCCCCCCGCGCCTGTCTGTATCCATTCCTCCGCACCCGTCGTGGGTGTTTGGTAATATCCAGAATGATCCGCGCCCTTGCGCGCGCGCTCATCCGTTCCTTCATAGCCCGCGGATTGCTCCGCCCCTACGTATCCAAACCGGGGCTCCCGCAAACCTAGTCAAGCGCACTACCTTCCAAATCCAATCTCCGGGACGGATTGCTGCCCACGCCGCATTCGATGCTGAGCCCAACCCGTCCACTAGGTGCAGAGCCAAACAGCGGCTGCTGCTGCTGAGCACTCTGTATACCCTAGTGCTGAGCCCGCTTGCCCCCAATGCTGAGAGCGCAGACACGACGCAGTTCCCAATCTGTGTCTATAAATTGACACCACATCCCCCCCAACTTGAGTTCTGTCCCCAGAAGTTTCCCATTGCTTTGCCATACCACCACCTCCGCTACTTCCGCTCCACCCCCACCACTTCCCACTACCACCTTCCCCGTCTCCCCTCCTCTCCATCACCATCATGCTCCCATGTGAGTTCTGCGCCCAGAACGGGAACGCTTGTTTGATCATCCCCGGTTGACACCCTGTGTAGCTTGCCGTTGCGGCCATTGTCGCTGCTTGCTTAGCAACAGCATCCCTCAAGCTCCCCCCCAATCCGGCTCACCTCCATCCCGCCGCCCCCGAGCTCCGTCACCCACCACTTTGCACGTGAGCCGCGACTTGGAATCACCTCTCCGCTGGGCCGGACCTCCGCAACGGGGAAAATACAAAACTTTGGAGGAATGGCGCGTGGGGACCCGCGCTTGGGCCGCCGCTGTCAGCATGAACCAAACGGTACCAGACCCAAGACTCTTTGGAAGACCCACGGCCACACCAGCACCCTCTCCTCCTCCTCCGCAACGGCCGACACCGCCCGCGCCACCAGCGGACTGGGATGAGAGGCCTACAACCCCCAACCCCCCTCTGCCTCCGTCACCAATTGTTGTCCCGTCATCACCTCCAGCTGGACCGAGCCCCCCTGTTGGTTCCCCGGAGCCCCCATCTTCACCAGCCGCTCCTCCCCCCAGCCCCCCCAAGATCACAGAGATTCCGATTGTAATGGCGCTCCGGGTGGCCGGCTTCAAAGCTTTTGCGGAAAGGTCAACCACAATGCTCCGGAAATTCCTCGCAATCCCCGGCGCACAATCCTTGGAATCCCGGCGCGAACTCCTGGCGTCTTTCTGGGCTTTACTGGTGTCCTCAAGGGCAGAAATGGAGAAAATGATGAAGATGGCTTAGGCGCATCACCCCCCCTTTTCCCCTTCTTCCTTTCCCCTACTTCTTCTCTTCTTGTTGCTTGTACGGCGCTTCCCTTTTCCATTAAGAAAATACATGTCTCCGCGCGAGGTCCTAACCTTCTGAGAAGAAGTGCGTGGCCGTGCTTTGAGAGAGTGAGTCTGAGATTGAGTCCGCGCCCGCGCGCTTGCTTTTTGAGCAACCGTAAGTGACTAGCCATTCCAAAAGAGGCACCTGGACCGCCCCAGACAAACTCCCACACAGTTCCCCATACCCTTCCTGCATCAAACACAACAACCAAAACACCAGCGCGCGCCACCGTAAGGGAAGAGAGAGAGAAATAGTAAGAGAACGGACATTCTGGGGTGTCTAGTTGTCCCGGCTGTGAACCGGCTAGAGAACCCCCTCACCAAATCAAGCTTAGCCCCATACCAACCACCCATCCTTGAGATATCATGAGAGAAAGAAAAAGAGAAAAAGAAACCAACAGAGAAGAAAAATAGAAAAGAACCCCCTTTTTTCGTGCGACGCCCGTAGACCGCCCGCAAATCGCTCTTTGTTCCGCTTCCCCCATCTGCGGGATTGCCCACGCGTCCCAGTTCTGCAGGGCTTGTCCTCGCGTTTACGGACCCGGATTTGTGCCGCGCCCGCGTTTCCTGCAAAAACCCCAAGCCAGCAAAGACCCCACAATCCAGATAAGAAAGAAACATAGAGAAAAAAACATTCTGGGGTGTCTAGTTGTTCCAGCTGTGAACCGGCTAGAGCACCCCCTCACCAAATCAAAACTTATCCCCTACCCCCTCTACCTCCCCCCCCAACTTGGCCACTGTCCCCAGCTGGTCGCAACCGCCTACTCCGTCCGGTTCCTCCTCATACTCCAACACTCTCCTCCGCTTTGCCTGCCCATGATTGCAGATAGTTGTCTCAAACCTCCCGCCCAACAAATCCTCTACTGTCAACGCCTCCGTAATCCTCTACTGTCAACTCCTCCGAATCCTCTACTGTCAACGCCTCTGTTCCCGTTCCCGGATTGAAAACCATTTGTGCTTGAAACCCAAACATGAACAGCCTTCCCAAAATCACATCCCCACAATCAACAAAAAGAAAAGAAAGGGGCCTGCGGACCCTTTCAACCTCGACCTCCTCCTCCTTGACTACTCCATCCACACAACACTCCCCTCCGTTAAGCGCCCGGAGACCCATTGCGCATTTCGGCCAAACCAACCCCAAATCATCCACCATCCGCGATGGCAGCAGGTTCACCATTGAACCGCTTTCCACCATAGCCCACACCTTCCTTCCCGCTATGACCATTGGAACGTAAGCGAGCGGAGTCAAAACCAATTTTGACTCGCACTCCCCGCGCCCCTCCTCCTTCCGCGCCACGTGAACCCGCTGCATTGTCTGAGGTACCCGGCCCTGACCGCAGTCCCGCAATGCCTGAACCATCTTGTCTACCACCACCGGAGACACGGCCGCCAGTTCCCGCAAGGTCAGCGGAACCGGGGTCCTGTTACCCATCACCCTTCGCATGATGTCCGCCGCTTTCTTCTTCCCTACAGGGTTTGCTGCCGGTGCCTTGGTTCCAGGCACGCGCGCGGCTGGTTTTGGAACAGCCAACGGGGGTCGCTCCTTTGCGTCCACCTCCATTTTATTGGAGACCGCCACCTTTTCTTCTGTTGCCACTACCCTTACCTCAGCTTCCACCCGAGGTGGTTGCCACAATCCGGGACCGGTAACGATGCCCAGTGACGCTTGCGCCGTTGTTCCCGCCTCCTGACCCCGTGTGCGCACCTGCTGCATTGCGGTCGGCTGGCTTGGCTCCATCGGAATCTGTTTGCCCGTTGGAAACATGTACCCCATCCCCGCCGTTCAAACCAATCCCGCGCTGAGATCCTTTGTAAGCTCCTCGCACGCCAATCACCAATGACTGTTCAGCCCGCAGTGCAAGCACCCCCTCGGCACAAAGGTTCCGGGCGGCCGAAACCCTTCCACCATGTGAGGTGGAGGCCCTTGTGGCTGCTGCTGGCCCATACGGCTCATGCAGATCTTCAGGTCCTTCATCAGTTCAGTAAATTTGCTTACGGGAGGGGCTGGCGCGGGTTGAGGAACCAGAACACAAGTGGAAGTAGGTGGAACTGGGGCTGGAAATTGCGCCAGAGCCGGAACCTGGGGGGCTGATTTCTTTGGTCCCCCTGGGAAGGACTTAGCCGTGTCCTTGATAAGCTCTTCTAAGTTGAGCTCACTCTCCACAGCCCGGCAAATGACAGCCAACTCCAGAAGGAGCACAATGCTCCCGTCCAATGACCGCTTTACCAAGTTGTGATTGTAAAGATGCTGCTGCACCCTTGCCCGGAGTTGAGTGCCTAAATCTCCAAGGAACGCGCATTTCATGGCCCCCATCTGTCCCGTCACCAGCTTGTTCTTTGACAAGTACCAATAGATCCGATTGAATGTCAAGGTGTACTCCGCCAGCTCCACCCGCGTTCTGACCCCTCCGCGCCCGCTTGCCTCTGAGGCCACGCGGTCAAAATCGCTTTCCCGGAATTGAGGTTTGTGCCTACCCCACCGCGTTAGGATCTCCGCCTTCAGTTTTGGCCAATCTTGATTCTTGTAGCCTTCCATTTCCTCCACATCCTGGAGCTTCTATTTGTCCATAATGAACAGGACAACAAGCCGGGCCTTATCAGCGTCCGACGCACCTTCCGCATCTGCAATACCTTTGTTTCTCAAGATGAAACGCTCCACATCCGCGGTGTTGAATCAGATGTGAGGGTAGTCGCGCGGCCTGATGCAAACCAGACGAGTGGGTTCATGGTCACTGGAGACCAATGGGGGAATGGCGTAGCTTGTCCTGGGTCAAGCAGAGGGAGGGGGAGGAAGAGGGATGGAAGACAAGAGTGGGGTCAGAGTACCGGACCCAGAGACGGAAGGAGAAGGAGAAGAAGAAGGAGTGACTGTAGGGAGGTGTCACAAGGGCTGCTGACATGCAAGCAGGGCTTGGCACAGAGGGGTCTCTACCCACAGTAGGCTTGGGGGCAAGGTTACTGAAGGAGGCTAACAGGAGCAGAGGAGGATTGGTTTGAATGGTGCTGAATGACACTTGCTGGGAAAGATCTCCTAGTAAGAAGTAGTAAAATGATTTCTTGGGGGAAGCATCAGGAAGAGGAAAGAGGAGGCTTATTAAATAGACAAGAGGTTGGAACTACAACAGAGGTACAAGTGATTGGGGCTCAGACTACACACATGATGTCATGGGAACAGTCTAAGTAACAGAGAGGGATGATCAGGGATGCTACTACATTAGGTTAGGCTGCTTCTACATTGGGACAAGGTTCCAGGTCTGAGCTGTCTAAGTTGGGAGAGTACATTTGAAGGATGTACAGTGTACATGGGAGTCATGACACTATGTACTAAGTCGAGAGAGTATGTAATACAATCTGCAGGAGGATGTACATAAAGATTCCCAAAGGATAAAACACACAGACGAGGTATGGGTTAGACAGAGAGATAACCCAAAGAGGTATGGGTTAGACAGAGAGGTAACCCAAAGAGGTATGGGTTAGACAGAGAGGTAGAGTAGAGCCTGGTAGATTGAGTATGTGCAAGCCTATGGAGTCTATATGTGTATAGTATGAGGTTAGACTATATGTAGATATGTACTGCATGAAGATCCTGAGGTATATAGTTACTGGAGACATATTGATGTAAGTCTCCTGAGCCCTGAGGTTGAAGTTACTAAGAAAGTAGATCAGGCCTGAGGGTAAGACTGAGGTTAGACTGAGTTTGGTGTCAGTATGACAGTACCCCCTGGTGAAGAAGAGGGCATCTCCTGATGACCATAAAAAGGAGAAGTTGAAGAGGCCATCCAGGTTGTCCTTCAGCCATGTCTAGCTTGAGTTTTCCTTCCCCTTACCCACAACCATCACCACCATCCACCCCATTACCACCTTTATCTCCTTACACCAGATCACCTACATCAACCTATCCAATGGAGAAGACCAACAATTATCATCCAATCCAGCAATACTACCCAAGTTGTGATAGGTGCGTCAAGCTTGGAAGAATCTGCACCACCAGTATCAAGAAAAATTCTGCCAAATGTGAAAGCTTTAGGAAGTATGGAAGAATGTGTGATATGGATAAGCAAGGCAGAAAGGCCTTGGGGCCAACCTTATGGGTCCTGGAGAAGAGTCAACCTTTTGAAGTGAAAGAGGCTCCAGATGATGATGCCATGACCTTGGGTTACTCATCTAGACTTGATGAATCTTCAGGTAAGTGCTTCTGTATTTAGTATTGGAGGTGCTGGAGTGCTGATAAAGGTTTGCAATAGTCCTTTTGATGCAGGAGAGATTGAAGAAAACGCAAGAAAAGAGGGAGGCCCTGCGTTGAACCGGTAATTTGGCCATAGATGGTACCTTGAGGCGTCCGTAGGAGGAGTTTGGTGAGGCATTTATACAATGGGGAACCCCTCACGTAGATTTGGACGAGGAGGTGGTCGAGGTCCCCCCAAAAAGGGTACAAAAAAAAGATATTTTGGAATCCGTCAAACCCGTCGAAGGAAATCGTTGAAGCGTCGAAGGGGTTGGTCGAAGCGTTGAAGGGATTTGTCAAAGCGTTGAAGGGGTTTGTCAAACCGTTGAAGCAAGTTGTTGAAGCGTTGAAGCTTACCGTCAAAGTGTCGAAGCCCACCGTCGAAGTGTCAAAGCAATTTGTTGAAGCGTCGAAGCCCACCGTCAAAGCGTCAAAGCAAACCGTCAAAGCGTCAAAGTGGAGATGATGATGAAGACGCCAAAGGGAGTTTGGAGATGGAATTAAGTGATATGGATGAAGATAAAGGAACCACCAAAGAGATTGGTAAAGGAAAAGGAAGAGAGATCATTGTCAAAGAAGGGGGCAGATCAGATGACTCTTTGGAGTTAGAAGATTTGAGGAACAAGATGAAGTATTTGGAGGTGAAGATGAAGGTGGTGGAAGACAGAAGGAATAGAAGGAAAGGGATTGAAAGAAGAGGTGAAACTTAGGTCTGGTTGGAGGAGTTAGAAAGTGGGGAAAGGTTATTGGAGATGATGGAAGGAAGAAGATTCAGAGAAGATTCTTTTTTAAATGAAGATCAAGTTAATCAATCTTTGGAGATTTATAGTAGGAATTCTAGGACTTTAAATTCAAATTTTCAGGAAGGTTTAAAGAAGGGTTGGGGTAGTGAGATAAGAAAAGAGAAGTATGGGTTTTTAGAAGCTAGAAAGAAAAAATTTTTAGAGATAAAGAAAAGACTAGCTGATATTTTGGCTTTAGCTGGGGATACTTTTGAAGTAGGGACTACTATAAGGGGGCCAAATTCTTATCAAGTTGCCAAGTTAAAATTAGTAAATACTTGGATGTCTAGAGTAAAAGAGTTGGAAGAATTGATGTGTGAAGCTATCTAAAAAGTTGTTCATATAAAATTTGTTTTATTTTATTATTATTATTTTTTTTGTTTTTATTTATATTTTCTTAGACGGGAGTAATTGATCTTTTCTTTTTTTTTGCTAAGGTTGAAGAAAGGGAAAAAGGAGAAAGAATCTTTATTTTTTATCATGTTATTGATATATATATATATATATATATATATATATATATATT
Source organism: Puccinia polysora (assembly GCA_025617555.3). Taxonomy (NCBI): domain Eukaryota; kingdom Fungi; phylum Basidiomycota; class Pucciniomycetes; order Pucciniales; family Pucciniaceae; genus Puccinia; species Puccinia polysora. The sequence goes on from CM062620.1 coordinate 14,364,185, forward strand.
TTGAAAAGGAGAGTAATTTTTGTATTGTTTTTATTTTAAGGATGACTTTGGTTTTGAGGGATAAAGTGTATGGAAGTCTTGAAGTAAAGTAGGGCAGTTGGTAAGATTAGAGTGAGGTTCCCAAGTAGTGCGTTCCTTGTCATTCTGGAAGCCTCTCCATTAAACTAAGTAAAATAATTTCCCCCTCTTAAGTTTGGAATCCAATATCTGAGACACTTCCCATTCTTCTTCACCATCAATTTTGACTGGCTCAGTTGGTGGTTGGTGCCTAGAGGATAGTGAGTTGTCCTGATATGGCTTGAGTAAGGAGGAGTGGAATACAGGGTGAATGGTGGACCATTGTTAAGGGAGTTAAAGCTTGAATGAACTTTTTACAATCTGTTCTGTAATCAAAAAGGGACCTAACAATCGCTCTGAGAGTTTATGAGTTGGACGATTAGTTTTGATATTTTTAGAAGAGAGCCAAACTTTGTTTCCAACAGCAAATGAGGCAGGAAAGTCACTTCTTTTTAGGTCAGCATATCTTTTGTAGGTTTTAATTGCCTTTTCTAGTTCAATACCCAATAACTTTTGATTCTGGTGAATCTGGGTTATGTAGTGGCTGGCAGGTTGATAATCTACTACATGGAGACTGTCAAATTTGGGATGTTGTCCATAGATGGTGAAAAAAGGAGATTGCTTAGTAGAAGTGTGAGTGGAATTATTGTAAGCAAATTCAGCAAGGGGGATCCAGGTATCCCAGTCGTCTTGGTGATAACTGACATACATCCTAAGAAATTGTTCTAGGATCTGATTTACTCGTTCCGTCTGTCCATCTGTTTCAGAGTGATAAGCTGTGGAAAGATTTCTTTTTATCTGTAATTTTTCACATACAATTTTCCGGAAGGAAGAAACAAATAAAGATCCTCTGTCACTGACAATGTCAGTTGGGAGGCCATGTTTAGTAAAAACATGAGAAATTAGTAGGTTAGCCAACTCCACAGAGGAGATATCAGTTCTGGTTTTAATAAAGAGTGAAATTTTTGAAAAAAGATCAACCACCACAAGGATTGAGTCAAACCCATTGGATAGTGGTAGTTGTGAGATGAAGTCCATAGAGAGTGAAGTCCAGGGAGAATCTGGAATTGGTAAGGGTTGGAGGAGTCCAAACTTTTTTTGGTGACTGGCTTTGTTTCTGCTGCAAAGGTAACAAGAAGAAACATAATCTTTGATAAAGGAAGTCATATTTTCCCAATGGAAATCTCTTTTGACTAGCTCAACTGATTTGTCTTGTCCAGGGTGGCCAGAGAGAGGAGAGTCATGTCTTTGTCAAAGTATTTCAAGTTGGAGTTGTTCATCCTCCTTGGGGATTGCTATTCTATTTTGGAAAATAAGGAGTCCAGTGTCTGGGTCTATAAGGTAACTCTTTACTTGTTCCTTTTTATATAGCTTCTGAATAATCTGCTGGGTTGATTTGTTGGAGATCTGGGACTGAATTAAGGTTTCCCATTGTTTTTCAACCTGTTTTGCAGAGATAAAGAAAATTCTAGAAGGTTCAAAGTAAGTCTGTTTCAAGAGTTGTTTGACATTTACTGGATTCTTTTCTGCATAGGGCATCCCCCCCTTGGGATAAACGTTGTCTCAACGTGACAAGACATCAGGCACTATCAATTGCTTTCCAGGTCTATAGACTATAGTGAAGTCAAATTAAGACAGAAATTCAGCCCAATGGGCTTGGAAACGAGTCAAGACTTTGAAGGTCATGAAATATTTAAGAGATAAGTGATCAGTGAGACTTCAAAGGGAGAAGAAAGACTGAGGAGGTAAGCTCTCCAGATCTTGATGGCCCATAAAATGGCCAGGAGTTCCTTATTGTGGATTTCATAGTTCAGTTCAGCACTACCCAATTTCCTGCTGTCAAAAGCAATTGGGTGTTTGGATCCATCAAGAGAGACTTGGTTGAGGACAGCCCCTAGGGCATAGTCACTGGCATCAGTCTCCAAAAAGGTTTGTAAGGAAAAATCAAAATGTCTGAGTACAAGAGCTTTAGTAAAGGCTACCTTGAGGTCCTCAAACTGCTGCAGAGCCCCTGGGTATAAAGGAAAGATGGGGTCTGCTCCAGTTAGAGCAGTGAGGAGGTGCACCTTTCTGGAATAGTTAATGATAAACCTGTGATAAAAATTAGAAAAACCCAAAAACTGTTTCAAGGCCTTTTTTTTTGTTGGTGGTGGCCAGTCCAAGATCTTCTGGACCTTGGATTTGTCCATTTCAATGCCACTTCTGGAAATGAAATATCCTAGGTAGTCCACTGAGGAGGCATGAAATTCACACTTAGAAGCTTTTGCATATAAGTTGTTCTTCCAAAGTCTGTTCAAGACTTCACACACATGAGCTGTATGTTCTGTTAAGTTTTTGGAAAAAATAAGAATGTCATCGAGGTATACCACCACACAGATGGTCAGAAGGTCTGCAAAAATGTCATTAACAAGACATTGAAAAGAGGCAGGGGCATTGGTGAGTCCAAAAGGCATTACCAAATATTCAAAAATCCCAAACTGAGTTCTGAATGCTGTAAGATGTTCATCCCCTTCCTTAAGTCTAAGGAGATTATAAGCACCCCTGAGGTCAATTTTGGAAAAAATGGTAGAACCAGAAAAGGCTGTTAATAAGTGAGTCATGGGAGGAATGGGATACCGGTTCTTTTGAGTCACAGAGTTGAGTTTGCAATAGTCAACACACAATTGCAAACCACCATCCTTTTTTCTTACAAAGAGGACAGGTGCTCCAGTGCTGGAAGTGCTGGGGCAAATGAAACCTTTCTCTATATTTTCCGCTATATAGGCTTGTAGGGCCTCCTTCTCATGGTTACTAAGGGAGTAGATAGGCCCAACTGGAGGCATAGGGCCTTCCAGTTTGATATGATGGTTGTAAGCGCAATGAGGAGGGAGTTTATCAACTTTGACCTTGGAAAAAACATCTAAAAAGGTATGATAAGCATCAGGAACTCTCTCCATCACAGTTTCAATTTCATCAGTTTCCTCATCTTCATCCAAAACTTCTGCAGTAGCCTGCTTTGGGTCAGAGTCAGAAGTGGAAATAATCATACGCAAAACTTGAACGGATAGATCATTCTCCATATCCTCCAAGAATTTCAGAGAATGTCCAAAGAATATCCTGTTCACAGAAGTAGTTGTTGAACTCAAAGGGAAGTGTTTTGAGTGCATAGATTCTGAAAAGGGGACAGGAGCAGTGACCTGCAGGTTCACTGGTGGAAAGGAAGTAGTGGCCAAGGAGAGTTCAACGGAAGAGGAATGATCCAAAGTTGGTTGGTGTCTTGGGGTGATCAATCCCAGTTGCCAATTTACCTCTGGGCTCCAGAAATGGAGGAAGTCAATACCTAGAATAATGTCTTCTTTGGGGGGAGTATCAACAACCAAGAAATCCCATTCTAAGTTGGGAAAAGAGGGCAAAGAGAAATTGAAGGAAACCTTATGGGTGATTTCCTGGGAAGGTGAGTCAGAAGGACTGAAGATAAATAGGAAAATAGGAGTGGTCAGGGGTTTGAGTGATAGAGAAAACTTTAAAACCATAGATTTTGAAATAACAGATTGAGTTGCTCCAGAGTCAACAAGTACACTGTAAGCCTGGTTATTGGTCAAGCAAACAAAAAGTAAGTCTTTGGAAGGAGGGTTAGCTTCTTTTCTTTCCAAAGTTTGTACTCAAATATTAGGAGGGTGATGGTCAAGGAGTACCCCATTCCCATCACCTAGTCTTTTCCCTGTTTTGGCTTCATAGTATTGGGTTTCTGGCCAGGATTAAAATCTGGAAGTTTCCTGCAGAGGCTAATTTTGTGAGTTCCTCCACAGTAGTTACACAAACCCTCTCTTTCTTGCCTAGCTTTTTCTTCAGCCTTGAGGTGTCCATCCTCTCCTACGTTGGGATTGGGGACATAGGTTGGAGTAGAATTAGTAGGGGTTGGCTTGGTCTTCCCCTTAAACCTACCTGGTTGGCTGGTCTGTTGAGATTTCTGAGGATTTGGAAGACTGGGTCCAGGTCTTGAGGTCTGAGGGAGAGTGAAGGACTTCTCCCGGATCCTTTCATGGTAACGAGTGTCATACTTAAGAACAATATCCATTAGGTCTTGCAAGGTTTCTTGAGGTCCATCATAACCAGCTAGTTGGTCCAGTAATCTGGCTGGGAGACCCTGTCTAAAATGAAAGAAAAAGGCTTAATCACCCCACCCAGAGACCTTGGTCATAAGTGTCCTGAATTCAGTGATATAGTTAGTAGCCTAACCACTGACTTTCATCTTAAGGAGGGTTAACTCCTTCTCAGCACACTGGATTTCTAGACAATCCCCAAAAAGGGTATGAAGCTTTTGAGTGAATAGAAGCCAGGAGTTAAGTATGAAGTCTGGCTCATGATTACCAATGTGAGCATGATAGGGTTGGATCCATTGACTGGCATTTCCTGAAAGGTAAGAGACTGTAAAAAATACTTCCTTTCTGTCATTAGCAAAAACTCTCTCATCATTTGCAAAAATGAGTTCAAAAGCTTGAAGGAAAGGCCTAAGCTTGGTTGGGTTAGTTCCATCAAATTTATCTGGGGCATTGATAGATGGAGATTTAAAGTTAGCATAGGGTCCATGGTCAGCAGGTTTAGAAAGATGAGTCATTGCGGTGGTCATTTGCTGAAGAATGGCCAGCAGGGCAGGGTCAGTTGAAGGAGCCTGAGTGGTGGAAGGAAGGTTGGTGTGTGGGAAAGGTGAAGGGACTGCTTTTGCATTAGAAGTTTGGCTAGGATTACCCTCTGGGGATGGTGAACACAGGCCACTCAAGATTCTGGAATAAAATCCTGAGTCTTCATCCTCTTCATCTTCCTCACCTTCTCCTGGGATTGGGACCATGCTTGCATCATAGGCAGGAGAGTCCAAACCATGGTAACCTGGGATTGGAAACTGACCTGTGATCCTGTGGAGGCTAGCATTTTCAGAAGAAGGAATAGTAGAAAGGGATACTTGGGGAATGGGTTCCAATAAACCTGTATCGATAGGAGTGGAAGTGGTAGCCACTGGTGCAACCAGGTTAGAAAAGGTCCTACCTGTTCCACGGGATCTAGGGGTAGAATGGTCAGTAGGTTCAGTGGTACCTCTCCCCCTAGAGCTGCGGGTGACTTCTGGGCTAGAAATGTGAGAAAAAAGAGCACGTTGTGGGGGAATTCTTACTTCTAAGAATAATTAGTTACCCAAAAGTTGTTCTTCACCTTGGAGCAAGAATAAAATGATTAAAAAGGGATTTTTTTCTTCCTCTGATTACCTTTATGGGACAGTCAAAAACTGGTTACTATACCTTGTCTAAGTGTCAAAGTGTCGAAGTGTTGAAGCGTCAAAGCGTCAAAGCATCAAAGTGTCAAAGTGTCAAAGCGTCAAAGCGTCAAAGCGTCAAAGTGTCAAAGCGTCAAAGTGATACTTGGAGGATGGAGATCTGGAGCTCTGAGTAGGTTTGACAGTAAGGTAAGGGAAGCAATGAAAATGGCCACAAATCAAATAGCCAAGTTCAAGGTTGGGACAGAAATAAAGCAAACAAAAATTGCCACAACTCAATAGCAAGATTTGATGCTGTCTAAAAGGATAGGGAGGGTGGTTGGTGAAGAAGGGGTTATTGGGGAAGAAATCAGTTTAATGTCACAAGGGCTGCTGACATGCAAGCAGGGCTTGGCACAGAGGGTTCTCTACCCACAGTAGGCTTGGGGGCAAGGTTACTGAAGGAGGCTAACAGGAGCAGAGGAGGATTGGTTTGAATGGTGCTGAATGACACTTGCTGGGAAAGATCTCCTAGTAAGAAGTAGTAAAATGATTTCTTGGGGGAAGCATCAGGAAGAGGAAAGAGGAGGCTTATTAAATAGACAAGAGGTTGGAACTACAACAGAGGTACAAGTGATTGGGGCTCAGACTACACACATGATGTCATGGGAACAGTCTAAGTAACAGAGAGGGATGATCAGGGATGCTACTACATTAGGTTAGGCTGCTTCTACATTGGGAAAAGGTTCCAGGTCTGAGCTGTCTAAGTTGGGAGAGTACAGTTGAAGGATGTACAGTGTACATGGGAGTCATGACACTATGTACTAAGTAGAGAGAGTATGTAATACAATCTGCAGGAGGATGTACATAAAGATTCCCAAAGGATAAACCACACAGACGAGGTATGGGTTAGACAGAGAGATAACCCAAAGAGGTATGGGTTAGACAGAGAGGTAACCCAAAGAGGTATGGGTTAGACAGAGAGGTAGAGTAGAGCCTGGGAGATTGAGTATGTGCAAGCCTATGGAGTCTATATGTGTATAGTATGAGGTTAGACTATATGTAGATATGTACTGCATGAAGATCCTGAGGTATATAGTTACTGGAGACATATTGATGTAAGTCTCCTGAGCCCTGAGGTTGAAGTTCCTAAGAAAGTAGATCAGGCCTGAGGGTAAGACTGAGGTTAGACTGAGTTTGGTGTCAGTATGACAGGAGGTATGAATAGGAAATTGCGCCCAGTTACCTTTGAAAGACAAGAAACGGAAGGTTCTTCCCGGCCAGACCCCCAGATGTGGAAAGAATAAAGGTTATCCCCCTATAATTGTCCCAAGGTTTGGAAGTTAACGGTTCCCTGCGTTTGAAAGGAGATGAGGATGTCTGAAGTCGCACTTAAATAAGAAATAGAGATAAGGAGATAAGAGATAAAGAAAAGTAGAGAGAGAGAGAGAAATTGCCAATCCTTCAATCCTAAGAACTTTCCACCTGGATGTGTATCCAGTATGAGTTCCTTTAATCTCCTGGTGAGATGAGTGATTCAGCCTGATGATGTGATGTGATTCTTCCTCCTCTGCATCTATGCATGCCTCCTCCCTCCAACCCGGAGTTGAGAGTGAGGATAAGTCCTCCCTCTCAACCCTAACCTAAGTACACGCGCAAATAACGGTATGGAAAAAAAAAACAGAAAACAATCCCAAAACAGAAACCCTAGCCTCCTCTCCCCACCACCTCCGTACCAAACTCCCCCCATTGTCCGTACGCCGTTCTGTCCATCCGGTTTGTCCTTCTCATGACACGGTCCTCGCACCGCGCCCTACTTGGAGCCCCCCGCGCCTGTCCGTATCCGTTTGTCCGCGCCCGTCATGGGTGTTGGGTAATATCTGGCATGATCCGCGCCCTTGCGCGCGCGCTCATCCGTTCCTTCATAGCCCGCAGATTGCTCCGCCCCTACGTATCCAAACCGGCGTGCCCGCAAACCTAGTCAAGCGCACTACCTTCCAAATCCAATCTCCGGGGCGGATCGCTGCCCACGCCGCATTTGATGCTGAGACCAACCTGTCCACTAGGTGCGGAGCCAAACAGCGGCTGCTGCTGATCCAGCAGCTGCCACTGCTGAGAACTCCGCATACCCTAGTGCTGAGCCCGCTTGCCCCCAATGCTGAGCGGGCAGCCGCGACGCAGTTCCCAATCCGTGTCTATAAATTGACACCACAGCGCGCAGGCCGCAACACAGATCCTGATCCAAGGTTATATAATGACACCACATCCCCCCAACTTTAGTTCTGTCCCCAGAGGTCTTCCCATCACTACCTCAACCATCTTTGCGCCCTTTCCCCTACCAAACACCCTCCTCTTTGTGCATTCTCCTCCACTCCTTGCAATCCCTTTCACTTGCCACCATGATACCCTGCAAGTTCTGCGCCCAAAACGGGTTGCAGTGCTTCCTAATTCTGGACCATCACACCTGAACCAGCTGCCGTTGCAGCCATTGTTGCTGCTTGCTCAGCAAGGGTACGCCCCGGGCCCCTCCCCAATCTGGTTCTTGTCCAAGGAGGTGCAAGAGGCCTTGTCCTGACCCATTTGCGATCTTGGATGGTGATAAAATCTTGGAGGAATCATGGACTCCGCTGGGTTCACCACTTTGCTGCCCTCCTTCAAGTGAGAGTTGCAACTTGGCTTTGCCTTTCCGCCGCGCCAGGCCTCCCCGCAAGGAGGATTATTCAACCTTTGCGGCCTACCAAGCCGCAGTCCTTCACTGGGCCAACCAAGCTTGAGTCAATCAAGGATCAAGGGACCCGCGCATCAAGGAAATGCTCAGACGGTGCGCGGCTCCTCCTCCGGCTCCTCCCTCAGCTCCTCCTCTGGCTCCAAATCCCAACGCAAGGCCATCACTGGTTCCAGAAAAGAGGTCTACAACCCCAGAGGCCACTCCTCTGCCGTCCCCAATCCTGATCCCATCATTTCCTTCAGCTGGACCAAACCCCCCAATTGATACCCCAGGGACCCCCTTGTCTCCTCCACGTTCATTTGGATCAAGCCCTGCTCCAACTCTGGCACCCCCTTGCAGGACTACTCCTGAAATTCCAGACATCCCCACTGGGCTAGTGCTAAGGGAAGTGCGCTTTGAGGACTTTGCGGCTAGATTGGACAACCTTCTCCGGCAATTCCTTTTGGCTCTGGGCGCCCATCAAGCAAAATACCAACGCAAGCTCTTGGCGGTCTTCCAAAGACTTGTGAACACGGCGCAGTTGGAAATGGTGGAGTTTATGGACCTGATCTAAGCGTATCACCCCCCCTTTTTCTTTTCTCTCTTTTTGTACCGCGCCTTTAATCTTACTCCAAAAATAAATCAATACAAGTGTGCGCGCGCATCCTATTACTAAGTCTTGTGAGAGAAGCCCTAATTGAGTGATAAAGAGAGAACTGAGATCCAATCCTCCTTGCGCACAATCGCGCAACCCCGAGTCCTGCCTACGCACTTTGCCTTTTTAATTAAGCGGTTGTCCAAAAGGTACCTGGACCTCCCCAGACAAACTGCCACACAGTTCCCCAAACACATGCTACAAAAAAAATAAACCCCAAGCTGACAACGCCCGCGCACAAACGGAGAGAGAGAGAAGCAATGTGAAAACAAACATTCTGGGGTGCCTAGTTGTTCTGGCTGTGAACCAGCTAGGGCACCCCCTTACCAAATCAGGCTTGTCCTGCTATCACACCAACCGTATAACCATCCATGAACCATCACACCCGTCTGTAGAGAAAGAAATAAATAAAAAGGAAAACGGCCCTGATCAAAAGCAAAGAAAGAAATTCTATTTTTTTTTTTGCAGATCTATTTTTCCTGCCTCCCGTCTGCAGCGATTGTCCTCGCATGAACAGACTTGGCATTGCGGCACGCCCACATTCCTGCAACAAGTAAACCATAGCCGGTACCAACCAAAGCTGAGTCCAAACCACAAACCAAGAAATAAGAAAACAAACATTCTGGAGTGTCTAGTTATTCCGGCTGTGAACCAGCTAGAAAACCCCCTCACCAAATCAACCTTTCACCTAGCGTCACCCCCAACTTGACAGCTGTCCTCAGCAGTCTGAAACCTCCCACTCCTCCAGGGCTGCGTGTCGCGCGCCGGTTCCTTGTTTTCCAAACAGTCCACATTGCTGACCAATCCTGGACCCTCCTCCTTGTCCCCAGATCCCATGCCGTCACTTGCAAATTAATCAGATAAAGTGGAACTGCACGCAAAGAAGCACTTCACGTGTGATTCTGCGGCTTTCCGCTTAAGCAGGGTCCCATCCAATTCTTTGAGCTGTTAACTGCTGCCCAAGAACTTGGAAGCCACACAATACGGACCGTTTCACCAGTGTGAAAAGAGCCAACCCCACTGGGATTCCAGACTATGGTTATACAGTAGCACCAAGTCCCCCTTCTTTAGTGGTTCACGGAGCCAATGGCAACAGCGCTAGTCCCAGTAGCGGACAGACGCCATCTGGGTTTTCTTTAGCCATTCCGCTGCCTTTGCCAAAGTCTCTTTTCTCCTAAGAAGTTGTTCAGCCCGCGCCTCAACAAGATCTGCGGGGGTCTTGACCTTCCACCAGTCTATGCCCAAGAACGTGTCCAACTCAAAATTCACCAGAAGCACGGGCCGCTGCCCGTATAGCAGCTCATAAGGCAAGTAACCTGTCAAATGCTTTACAGAGATCCAATTGGAAAAAAGAACCATTGGGAGCGCCTCCTGCCACTTCTTTCCATTCTCTCCGCACATCTTCACCAGGGCTTCCTTGATGGGCTGATGTCCCCTTTTGATTGCTCCAGCACCCTCTGGGTAATATTCCATTACGCACCCAAACTTTTCGCCACAAATCCGCACCAATGTCATCAGGAGGCCCCAAAACTCTGCACCCCCATTGACTGTGACCAAGCAAAGCAATCCGTAGCGCACAAACCAGTCTTCTTCCAGGAACTGAGGGACCTTTTCCGCTTATAATTTCACCAGGGGAGGCGCTTCTACCCATCCCAACAGATCATTGCACGCAACCAGAAATTATGCAAAATTCCCCGCCTTAATGTGTACTTCATCCAGCCAAACGCACCCAAACAGAGCGTCCTTGCCCATTGGGTGACCAACTTCCTTGGGAAATCTTGAGCTCTGCCGCTGACAGGCCTTGCACAATTTTACCCAATCACGTACCATGTGTGCAATCCCGGGGCACCAAAAACCTTGCATTTACCCTCTTATGCGTCTTGATCTTGCCACGGTTACCAAGGTTGTTGTGCAGACCTCTCAGGATCACTTCTTGGTCCACCCTAGAATTTTCCACAACCAGAGGCATGGGAACGCTTTGCCGCCACAACTGGCCATCCTGAAGGTAGAAGCTTACTACGTGCCGCTTCACCCACCGGACAACCAAGCCTGCAATGCCCTTGGGGTACCGGAGATCCTGAAAATAAGAGCACAATACTGCATAATTCCTTGACTGATGTAATGGAAGATGAACCTCTACCTCCACCACTCCCACTCAAACAACCAGAGATTCCACGTCCAGAGGTTCTGCTGCTTTTTATGGGTCCTCCCAAGGGTACCGCAACCGCGCGTCTGGAATTTTGAACGCCTTCCCTGGTACGTGCACCACATTAAAAGAGAATAACTGAAGGAAGGCCACCCACCTGGTCATGGGCATGTTTGGCAACGTTGGTGAGTTAATCATTTGGGCTAAAGCCTCTGCATCCACCAAGAGCTTGAAATGCACTCCCCACAAAAGATGTCTCAGCCTTTGCACAATCTTGGTGACACCACACAACTCCAGCTTTGGCTGAGAATGGCAGCCCATGGTTGCGGTAAAGGTGACCGACTTGTAGAGCACCAGCCTATCTTTCCCATCCTCCTCCTGGGTCAAGACCCCCCCGTTGTAAGACTCCAAATGGTGCTAGGCCCTGGCAGTTCTGTGGAGGGGAAAGGTGCTGTTTAGGCTGCCCTCCTGAGTGTTACAAAAATATTTAAATGTAACCAAGATCAAAGTCCAGAACCTGGTAAATGAGGGACCAAAGAGTAAACGATAAAGATGATAGTAGTCGGTATCTGGGAAAACAACACTATCTGAGGCAAGATGATGCCGGGGAAAACTTGAATAGAACAAGTCAAGGATTTTTCAGAGCTCAACAGGACAAGGCAATTTTAAGTAACAACGCCCACAAGCTAATAGCTCTGGTTGTCAGCAGAAGCTTAGGAAAGATCAACTCAATCCCAAACAACATCCAGGATCTCAATGAACCTGCCCAACTCTCCGCAATCAAGGGCTTGAAGGGTACCAGATAACTGTGGGTGGCTGCACAAGACAAAGCTTAATTGTTTGATGAAGCTCTAGAAGCAAAACAATAACTGATTCAAACAAGAATAACCCAACACTTCTCAAGGGACTCAAGAGTAGCATGGCGTAATTCAACTTCAAAAGAAGTGAAAGGAGGTTTAACACTCCTGGTTTTAAGCTGAATAAAACCTCTTCAGTCAAACGTGACTGGTTCCAGAAAGATAATCAAAGGATGATCAGTACCAGTATGGTCGGATAAAGGGATAAGGAGTGGTGTAACACACTCAAGAATTCAATTAGACAAATTTTTCTTCAACCAGCAAAGCTATTGGTTGGTGATAAGGCTCAAGGATCAAGGGGTTTGAGTATGGAGGCTCAAGGATCAACGGGCAATCATAGATATCTGATGTGATGATAGGATTATGCTGATGTGCTCATGTTTTGCTTCCTCCTGTTCCAAAAGGCAGGGGAGAGCCCCTCCTTATATGGGCAGGAGGCCCTGTTAGACTATGTACAACAGATTCTACAAATAGAGCGGAAAAAGGAAGAAAATCAGGCCATCCCTTGCATCCGTCCGCAGATGGGCGCGAGCAAAAATACCAGAATCACCCACCCCTCGTCTGAAGGCGGACGGGGTGGGAAAGGAAAATGAACCGGACCGCGGCGGATGTCTGCGGGCGGTAGTCAACACTCTCCACCCCTGGGCCAAAGATGGAAGGGGGGTGGGAGAGTCCCACGAAGGGTGACGGATGAAGTTTGTGAGAGCGCGGATGGGCGGATAGGAGATTGGCTTGAGGAGATTAAGTAAATCCTGAAATGCTTGAGATTGGCGACTGATAGATTGAGTGAGGTGGGAGATTGATGGATTGGAGGATTGGAAAAGTGCTTGGAGGTGCGGTCAGGATGGGTTTGGTAAGTCATGGATGATCAACGCGCAACAATGACAATGAGGATGAGCGATGCGCGACAATGACAATGAGGATGAGCGACGTGCAACAATGATAATGAGGATGAGCGAAGCGCAATGATGATGACAATGAGGATGAGCAACGCGCGATTAGGATGATGATGAGGATGAGCGACGCGCAATGATGAGGATGACAATAAGTGTTGCGCAATGAGGATGACGATAAGTGTTGCGCAATGAGGATGATGATGAGCGTTGTGCAATGAGGATGATGATAAGCGTTGCGCAAGGGTGAGGATGAGGATGAGCGACGCGCGAGGACACAATTTTTTTTTCCAAGGTGTCCCAAATGGTTCACCACATCTCTCCCCAACTTACAGACTGTCCCTAGTCTGCATCATAATTTTGAAAACATGAAAAAGAAAATAATTGGCCGTTTCTTGATCCGGTAAGTAAAAAAAAAAAAACGTTGAAACCCATCTTGATCCATCCAAAAGAGCCTTAATGTGGAGAAGATAAAAGAAAAGGTGTCCCAGGTGCTCACAAATGTGGCATAAGGTAGAGTTTTTACAACAAAACACAGCAGAAGACCCTGGTGGTGCACAATTGGGAGGACTTACTTTGAACCCATATTGCCCCCACAACAATAAAATCTCTTAGCTTGATCAGCAGAGAACCTTCTAGCCAACTTTGTACCATCCAGTTCTTCCAAAACATAAGATCCACCTCTAGCTTGAAAAACCACTCTATAAGGACCATTCCAAAGATTCAAAAAAAGTTTTCCCCACTGAGTCTCTAAAGATTGATTATAAGCCAATACCAGATCTCCAGAGTTTAAAGGGTCCCTGATTCAATTTAGATGTTTATCTTCCCAATACTGAACTGATTTTGCTCTTGATTCCATCATCTTCTGATAAGCTTTGTTACGAATATCTTCACTCTTCTCCAGTTGCTTTGATCTGGCAACTAATAGGTCAGTAGTTGAAGAAACTTGTTCCCAAGAGATGCCCAAGAAAGACTCCATTTCAAGATCAAGAGGAAGAACAGCCCTCTGACCAAATATGATTTCATAAGGAGAGTAGCCAGTGGTTTGCTTGGTGGAAATTCAATCAGAGAAGAGGACCAAGGGGAGAAACTTCTGACAATTCTTGCCACTTTCACCAGCCAGTTTAACCAGAGCAGCCTTCAAGGGAGCATGGCCTCTTTCCACCATGCCTTGTCCTTCAGTATAATAGGGAGTAGTAACTCTATGTTGCCCAGGGAGCAATCAGATCATTTCAGCCAGTTTTCCACCAAATTCCGAGCCACCATCAGTAGAATAAGATTGAGCCAAACCGTAACACATTGTCCAATTCTCATGAAGGAAAGCTGCCACAGATTCAGAACTAAGGTTCTTAAGGAATTTGGCTTCAACCCATCCATAAAAATCATCTCTAGCCACAATGAGGTACTTAGCACCCCCTGCCTTGATATGAACCACATCCATAGAAACCCTTCCAAAGACAGTGGACTCCCCAGTAGGATAGCAAATTTCAGCTGGACACCTAAAATCACATTTTTGACAAACTTCACAACTCTTGTACCATTGAGAGACAGATTTCTTCAGAGATGGCCACCAGAATCATTTGGATAATCGTCAATAAGTTTTGGTTTCCCCACAATGACCAAGGCCCTCATGGAAACTTTCAAGGATCAAATCTTGCTTAGCCGGAATAGTAACCACAACAAGTGCACAAGTAGTTCCTCTTTTCATAAGCCTAGAACCTTGGACAAAGAAACTAGAGGACTTTCTTTTAAGGGATCAAAATTCTTTGTCAGAGAGATCAGGGGGTCTTTGGAGAGTTGAAAGGTAATGCTCTAACTTAAGCCAGAAACCTTGTTGGAAACCAGAGTAATCTTGGGAGGAGAAAGCAAAAACAGTGTGGACCAAGGGTTCTTCCTCATTGAAATCCATTCCAACATCCGATTAATTGTCTCCAATAGGTCTTCTAGATAAACCATCAGGCATAGTAAAAGATTTCCCAGGCCTATGGACAATATCAAAAGAGAAAAGCTGGATAAAAGCTACCCAGCAAGTCATTGGAGCATTTGGAAGACTGGGAGCATTGATCATTTCCACAATGGATTGAGCGTCAATTTGCAATTCAAAATGTTGTCCCCAGGGTACTTTTTGGAGTTTCTTCAGCATTCTGGCCACACCACAGAGTTCCAGTTTGGGCTGAGAGTATCTAGATTCCACATCCAAAAATAGAAAAGATTCATAAATAACAGGGCGGTCCAAACCATTTTCATCCTCCTGAGTAAGGACAGCCCCAACAGATTGATAACTAGAGTCAACAGCCAATTTTATTTTGCCAGCTCCAGGCCCATAAGAGATTTTTTTCAAAACTATGTCATTGCCAACAATAGTTTTGAGCAACTGAAAAGATCTTTTGCAATCTTGGGTCCAAATCAATTCAGCTTCCTTTCTGGTTAGACAATACAAGGGTGCACAGATTTCGGATAGAGAGGGAATGAATATCCTGACATAAGTTACAACACCTAGGAAACCTCTAACTTCAGTTGGATTTATTGAAGTAGGCCAGGAGATGATTTTGTTGACTTTAGAGGGTGCCATCCTTTTTCCTTCCTTGCAGACTATATGACCAACAATTTTCAAGGCAGGGACACAGGCAGCAAGTTTTGATCCAGACACAGTAAGGCCAGATTCCTTGATTCAAAACAAAATCCTTTCCAAGATAGTAGCATACTCCCAGATAAATCGTCAAATTCCTGAGTTCCAAGGTAAGAGCTTGTTATCATAGTCAGAAACTGGACCTTTAATTCCACCATCATCAATAAAGATACCCGCATTATCCGGGATTTTGTCTTGGAAGATCCACATCATCTGAGCCTGATAGACTTCAACCAAGTTGGTGGCACCTTAAGGCAATTGAGTCAGTTGAAATTGACCAAGAGGAGTATCAAAAGTAGTGAGCGGCCAAGAAATAGGATGCAAATATTGTTTTTTGTAACCCCCCATGATGTCTCCTAGACCATAACAGGCTCTCCCAGAGAAGGATCCAACAAATTCTTCAGTGGAAGGAGGAACACCAGAGTCCTTAATAGTAACTTTATTGAGAGGTTGGAGATCATAAACTACTCTAAGTTTACCATTACTCTTTAGAACACAAAAAACAGGGCTAGAGTAACTGGAGGTTGACTGTTCATATAGACCGGTACGGAATCGTTTGCGCACCAACTTGATGAATTTGTGGACTTTTGCAGCAGGAATAGGGATCTTTTTCTTTTGCCAAGGATTGTGTTCAACTACAGGGATGACATAAGGGAGACCGTAGGATTCTTTCAAGAGAACTCTCTCTTCTTCACAGAATGCAACAGATTTTTCCCTTAGAGATAAGATATTTTTGATCAAATTTAACTCATCAGGTAAAAGCCATCCATCTGGACCAAAGTTGACCACCTTCAATTGTTCTTCAGTGACACAACCACAAGGTACAAAGGGGCCAATAAGGGAGTGAGATAGACCACTATAAGGATCACAAGATAGAGGAGGATGCATGAGAGGAGGATTGAGATTTAGAGGCATGGGTTGGTTGACAGGCTGAACCTTTTTTGCAACTGGCTTATACTTAGTGGCAAAAGAGAGAAGTTCTTGTTTCCTCCAAGCATTCACCAGCAAGACCTGAGTACAACAATTGAGACCAGATTCCAACATTCTCCAAGTTTGATGTTCCATAAAATTTTTGAAATGTGCCTTTTCCATAAAAGAGGATCCAAAAAATAACGCTTTGCTCACATGTGTGGCACAAGGTAGAGTTTTGAAAACTATGGTAGAAGAATGCCCTGATGGTGCACAATTGGGAGGACTTACTTTTACCCCCAAGTGCCTCCACTGAAGCCCATACTCCTCCATACCAAAACCATTAAGAAAAGTATTGAGATAAGGATCTAGTTTATAATCATTGCAGATAATCAAACCAGAGCTAGAGGAAGATTGACTGGTTATAAGAGTACAAGGAAAAGAAGAAACAAACAGAACCAGAGAGAAGAGAAATATTTTTGGAATTTTGTGTTTTAACAGGTTTTTGATTTTGGACTTTTTCAAGATCAGAAGGAAAGGAAGAAAGAGATAAAAAGGATGAAAAATATGCCTCAGAGATAAAAGTTGGCCGTATAGTTGAATTCTGAGGCTTAGAAGAACTACAACTGTCAGTATTACCAACTATTCTGCTAAAAAATGAGAGGAGTTAGAACCAACTATTCTGCTAAAAAATGAGAGGAGTTAGAAGAATCCTTCTGCTTCCCCTTCAGAACCAAGTTAGGTGAAAAACCAGGGAAATCTCTTTCCCAGCAACCAGAATCCAAAGAACAGAGAGGAACTTCAATCTTCCTACCATCAGCATCAGGAAGAAGAATTCTCTCCCCAACTTGATTGGAAAACATCAGGGTGGCTCCAAAGTCTATTAAGAAAGGACTACCCAAAATCATAGGACCTTCCAAACAAGTGATCCAAAAGTGACAGGTTCCAAAAATATTTTGACCAATTTGAACTGGCACATCCTCAGCAATACCCACCAACTCACAAGATTGATTCCCAATTCCATAAACCGCAGAGTTGAATCTGACCCTTGGACTGATATTGAGCTTGCAGGCCATTGCATCCAAAATTAAGTTTAGCTGGGACCCAGAATTCACAAGTAGAGAAACTGTTTTGGATGAGTCACCTAGAGAGCATGGTAAAAATCCAAGAGGACAAGAATAAAGATTTGAATCAGAAGGAGGATCTTTTCCACCAGAGTCTTCTATCAAGGTCCCAGAGGAAACTTTCAATTCATCAGGACCAATCTCCACATGTCGCCGAGAAACCCATGTCTTCATGCCTTCAGCCACAGATGGTGAGATGGAAAGGAGTTCAGCCACGGTTAGATCAGGGATTTTAAGATCAGAGATTTTCTTTAATACCCCCTCCACAGCATTGGGGTGGTCTTTGGAAATTTTCCTTTTGAATCAAAACTTGGGTTGAGTTGGAAGAGGAAGTTCAGGTGAGGGTGGCACTATAACTGGATCAGTTGGTGAAGGTGATTTGGATGGCGGGGGAGCAGGATCAGAGTATTCTGGGAACCTATCCATGAGGGGTTCCTTTTCTACTTGCATGTCTTCTACCTCAGAAGAAGGAGGCTCCAGGGAAGATCAACGTTTTACCGGTTTTTGAAGAATTGAAGATGGAACAGGAGGAGCTTTATGATGTCTGGGTTCTTCATGTTTTTTCCTAGCTGGATCAGATTAATAAGTTCCAGAAAATCTGGAAGAAGAGACAGCAGGAGGATACCAAGGTTGAAGAATTCCACAAGCAGATCAAAAATCAAAAGAGGCCAAGGATTCCTTCTTGGGAGCAGAAGGCTGGAAAGAGGCCACCACATGACAAATTGGAAAAGATTAATCAAAAGGGATAAGTGCACCATTAGGAAGAAAGAAGTTACTCCCTTTCTGTTCCACCAACATTTCCTCCTTGTCCTTCTGGAGTTCAGGAAAGCGACCAGTTCCATGACCTTCTCTGTGGCAATAATACCAAACTATGGTTGACCTAGGAACAGAGTTGGAGGGTTTGGGGACAACCAGCGAGGAGAGTTTCTGATCCATTTTATTCTCAAAAGCTTGCAGGAGTTTGGTGATCTCATTGATAGTGGGTGTTTCCCGGTGGGTCTGAGGATTTGGTTTAGGTCTGAAATTTGCTTCCATCTTATTCATGATTTTGTTAGATGCTTGAAAAGAGGGGGCAAGGACTGGTTCAGTGATTCTAGGTTTTTCAAAGGTGAGAGCTGTTTGACCTTTCATCACTTTATCCACAGTATTCCTAAGGACCATGAAAGCAGGGAGCTTGAACCAATTATCTCTCGTGGTGATCATGGATCCAGATTTCACCAATTCATCCTTAATTCTTTCCTGCCCTACTGGATAGAAATACTGAAAGAATTGCACTCAAATTTTGTCCAACGTATCAATGTGATTGTTTCAGACAAGATAGGATTGGATATGGTCCCAAGATTTTCTGAAAGCTTGATAATCAGAGGCTGAGGAGATACCACCATTGGAGGTCCATTGAGAGACTAGGGCATCCGGATCTTGGAGAGTTAACCTAGCTATATCAATTTTGCCCCAATAGGCAATCATTGCCTCCTTAAGAAGTACCCAGTCATGGGATTCAAATCCATCAAATGATTCAATCACTTCCATGACTTCATCAGAGGAGATAAAGAATTGCAGTTGATAAGCCATGTTGTATTTGCTGGAACCATCTACTTCAGCAGCCATCTTGTAGGAATCCAGGAACTGTTTGACATTTGTACCGTTAAAGCATAAGTTCTTGTTCTGAGGTTTGATCTTGATCATGTTGGCCCAAACAGAGGTAGAAGGGGTACCAATAGATTCCATTTTGACAAAAGATTTCCTAAGGGATCCAAGAACAGATTTCCAAAGTGGCTCACAATTGTGGCAAGGGTAGGGTTTACAAAAAAACGACTAGGATCAAACCCCTTGATGCTGCACAATTGGGAGGACTTACTTCTGGAAAAAGTTGCCTCCACGGATTGGATCTAGATGATAACGGAAACACAGAAAAAAGAAAAAGAAACAGAAAAGAGAAAAAAGATTGGATTTCAAGGTTGATTCCACAAATCTGGGACTGTAAATCCCAAGGTTGCTGGTTTGATCCCGGCCCAGGGGACCAAATGTAAGACTCCAAACGGGGCAGGGCGTTGGCAGTCCTGTGGAGGGGATAGGTGCTTTTTTAGGCTTCCCTCCTGAGTGTTACAAAAATATTTAAATGTAACCAAGATCAAAGTGCAGAACCTGGTAAACAGGGAACCAAAAGTAAGAGGATAAAGATTTTAGTTGTTGGTAGCTGGGAGACAACGCTATCTGAGGCAAGATGATGTTGGGGAACACTTGAATAGAAGGAGTCAAGAATTGTTCAGAGTTCAACAAGACAAGGCAATTGTGAGTGACAATGCCCACAAGCTAATAGCTCTGGTAGTCCGCAGGAGCTTAGGAAAGATTGACTCAATCCCAAACAACCTCCAGGCTCTCAATGAACCTGCCCAACTCTCCGCAATCAAGCGCTTGAAGGGTACCAGATAAATGTGGGTGGCTGAACAAGACAAAGCTTAATTGTTTGATGAAGCTCTAGAAGCAAAAAAATAACTGATTCAAACAATAATAACCCAACACTTCTCAAGGGACTCAAGAGTAGCGTGGCGGAATCCAACTTCAAAAGAAGTGAAGGGAGGTTTAACACTCCAGGTTTTAAGCTTAATAAAACCTCTTCAGTCAAATGTGACTGGTTCCAGAAAGATAATCAAAGGATGATCAGGACCAGTATGGTTGGATAAAGGGATCAGGAGTGGTGTAACACACTCAAGAATTTGACTAGACAAATTCTTCTTCAACCAGCAAAGCTATTGGTTGGTGATAAGGCTCAAGGATCATGGGGTTTGAGTATGGAGACTCAAGGATCAAGGGGCAATCATAGATATCTGATGTGATGATAGGATTATGCTGATGCGCTCATGTTGTGCTTCCTCCTGTTCCAAAAGGCAGGGGAGAGCCCCTCCTTATATGGGGAGGAGGCCCTGTTAGACTATGTACAACGGATTCTACAAATAGAGAGGAAAAAGAAAGAAAAT
This sequence comes from Puccinia polysora, assembly GCA_025617555.3. Classification (NCBI taxonomy): domain Eukaryota; kingdom Fungi; phylum Basidiomycota; class Pucciniomycetes; order Pucciniales; family Pucciniaceae; genus Puccinia; species Puccinia polysora. The sequence goes on from CM062620.1 coordinate 14,384,364, forward strand.
CAGACCATCTCTCGCGTCCATCTGCGGATGGGCGGGAGCAACAATACCAGAATCACCCACCCCTCGTCCAAAGGCGGATGGGGTTGGAAAGGAAAATGAACCGGACCGCCACGGATGTCCGCGGGCGGTAGTCAGCACTCTCCACCCCTCGGCCAAAGATGGAAGGGGGGTGGGAGAGTCCCAGGAAGGGTGACGGATGAAGTTTGTGAGAGCGCGGATGGGCGGATAGGAGATAGGCTTGAGGCAATTGAGTAAATCCTGACAGGCTTGAGATTGGCAACTGATAGATTTAGTGAGGTGGGAGATTGATGGATCCAAGGATTGGACAAGCGCTTGGAGGTGCGGTCGGGATGGGTTTGGTAAGTCATGGATGAGCAACACGCAACAATGACAATGAGGATGAGTGACGAGCGACAATGACAATGAGGATGAGCGAGGCGCAATGATGATGACAATGAGGATGAGCGAAGCGCAATGAGGATGATGATGAGGATGACAATAAGCGTTGCGCAATGAGGATGACGATAAGTGTTGCGCGATGAGGATGATGATGAGCGTTGCACAATGAGGATGATGATGAGTGTTGCGCAAGGACAAGGATGAGGATGAGCAATGCCCAAGGACAGAAATTTTTTTTTTCCAAGGTGTCCCAAATGGTTCACCACACCGTGCATGGAATGAGGAGGAGGATGAGGGGGATGAGGTGCTTATGAGTAAATTGGTGTTGGTGGAAAAAGCAATGTCAGACCTCAGCGAACACAAGAAGTGGATTGAGTCCATGACGGCAGAGAACAACTTGCTTCTGATGCATCAGACTGGCACCCTGGTACCACGGCCTGACAAAAACAAAGTTATCGGCGGGATGTGGCGGCTGGTAAGGAAAAAAAAACAAGTTTGGTGAAGTGACCAGAGGGAAATCAAGGTGGGTTTTTCTTGGCAATCATCAGGAGTACCCAAACCACTGCTTGGACACGTACTCATTGGTAGGGCGGAGCGAATCCCTCAGGGCGCTACTATTGTCGGTGGTCCAACACAACTGGCATGTTTCACAATTTGATGTTGAAACCGCTTTCTTGTATGGGGAAATTGATGCGGTCATTCACGTGGCTCAGGTCGCAGGTTTTGAAGTGCCAGGTAAGGAGGATTGGGTGTGGAGATTAAACAAATCCCTGTACGGTACAAAGCAGGCGCCAGGGTGCTGGAGGTCACACCTGACAAAGACCTTGAAATTGCTAAGATTAGAACCGTTGGTGGGCAATGAGTTGATCTTTTTCAACAAGCGCAAGTCCATGCAACTGCACATACACGTGGATGACGGGCTGATTTTGGGCAGGGATAAAGGTGAGATCGATGGGTTCCTAATACTACAGAGGTTATATACAAGGATTGAAATAAAGAGTCTTGACAATTTTCTCTCACAGATCCATCCAAAGAAAATCCTAGAGTTTACTGCAATAAAATGAAGAGGGCTTCCCAGGTGCTCACGTATGTGGCATACAGTAGACTTTCACAACAAAACGCAGCAGATGGCCGTGGTGGTGCACAATTGGGAGGACTTACTTCTGGGACAAGTTGCCTCCACAACAATGAAATTTCTTGACCTGATCAGCAGAGAACCTTCTGGCCATCTGAGTACCATCCAGTTCCTCCAAAACATATGATCCAACTTTGACTTGAAGTACCACTCAGTAAGGACCATTCCAGCAACTGGAAAAAAGCTTTTGCCATTGAGTTTCCAAGGATTGATTATAAGCTAAAACTAGATCACCAGTATTCAAGGGATCCATGACTCTATTGGAATGCTTATCCTCCCAATACTGGACTGCTTTTTCCCTTGATTCCATCATTTTCTGATAAGCTTTGTCACAAACATCTTCACTTTGCTCCAGTTGCTTGGATCTCGCAACTAATAGATCAGTGGTGGAAGAAACCTTTTCTCAAGAAATACCTAAGAAAGATTTCATTTCCAGATTAGGAGGAAGGACAGCCCTTTGACAAAAGAGGATTTTGTAAGGTGAGTAGCCAGTGGTTCATTTATTTGAAATTTGATCAGAGAAGAGGACCAGAGGAAGAAATTTGCAACAATTCTTTCCACTTTCACCAGCCAACTTGACAAGAGCAGCCTTCAAAGGGGCATGGCCTCTTTCCACCATGCCTTGTCCTTCAGTATAATATGGAGTGGTCACCCTATGTTGACCAGGAAGCAATTGGATCATTTTTGCCAGCTTGCCACCAAACTCAGAGCCACCATAAGTTAAATAAGATTGAGCCAAGCCATAAGGCATTGTCCAAGTCTCATAAAGGAAGGCTTCTACTGATTCAGAGCTGAGGTTCTTAAGAAATTTTGCTTCAACCCATCCAGAAAAATCATCTCAAGCCACAATGAGGTACTTAGCTCCACCAGCCTTAATGTGAACCACATCCATAGCAATCCTTCCAAAGACAGTGGACTCTCCAGTGGGATAACAAATTTCAGCCGGGCGCCTAAGATCGCATTTCTGACATAATTCACAACTCTTGCACCATTGAGAGACTGATTTCTTCAAAGATGGCCATGAGAATGTTTTGGATATACGTCAATAGGTTTTGGTTTCCCCACAATGCCCAAGGCCTTCATGGAGACTTTCAAGGATTGAATCTTGTTTAGAGGTGATAGTGACAACAACAAGAGCACAAGGATTGCCTCTTTTCATAAGCCTAGTACCTTGGACAAATAAATTGGAGGACTTCCTTTTGAGTGATCAAAAATCTTTAGCAGAGAGATCAGGAGGCCTTTGGAGAGTGGAAAGGTGCTGCTCAAATTTTAGCCAGAAACCTTGTTGGAGGCCAGAATAATCTCGGGAGTAAAAGGTGAAGACTGGACAAATTAAAGGCTCCTCCTCATCAAAGTCCACTCCAACATCTGATTCTTCATCTCCAAGGGGGCATCAAGATAAAACATCAGGCATGGTGAAGGATTTTCCAGGCCTATGAACAATATCAAAAGAGAAAATTTGGATAAAGGCCACCCAACAATTCATAGGAGCATTTGGGAGGCTGGGGGCATTGATCATTTCAATGATGGATTGTGCATTGACTTGTAACTTGAATTGTTGACCCCAGAGGACAGTTTGGAGTTTCTTCAACATTTGAGCCACGCCACAGAGTTCCAGTTTTGGTTGGGATTACCTGGATTCTACATCTGAAAATAACAAGGATTCATAGAGAGCAGGAAGATCCCAACCATTTTCATCGTCCTGAGTGAGGACATCCCCAACAGATTGATAACTAGAATCAACAGCCAATTTTATCTTGCCAGCTCCTGGTCCATAAGCAATCTTTTTCAAGACTATGTCTTTTCCAACCATCATTTTAAGTAGCTGAAAAGAATTTTCACAATCTTGGGTCCAGATCCACTCAGCATCTTTTCTGGTCAGGAAATGTAGAGGAGCACAGATTTTGGATAGAGATGGGATAAAGATTTGAAAATAATTAACAACACCTAGAAAACCCCTGACTTCAGTTGGATTGATGGGAGTAGGCCAAGAGAGGATTTTGTTGACTTTGAATGGAACCATCCTTCTTCCTTCCTTGCAGACCACATGACCAACAATTTCCAGAGCAGGGAAACTGGCAGCCAATTTGGATCTGGAGACAGTGAGGCCAAATTCTTTGATTTAGAACAAGATCCTTTCCAAAGTGGTTGCATATTCCCAGATAAATCAACGGATTCCTGAATGCCAGGGTAAGAGCTTATTGTTATAATCAGAAACTGGTCTTTTAATTCCGCCATTGTCAATAAAGATACCAGCATGATCAGGGATTTCATCCTGGAGGATCCAAACCATCTGAGCCTGATAGACTGCAGCCAAGTTGGTGGCACTTTGAGGCAATCGAGTAAGTTGGAAACAACTAAGGGGAGTATTGAATGTAGTGAGAGGGCAAGAAATTGGATGTAAGGACTGTTTGTCATAGCCACCCATAATGTCACCTAGACCATAGCAAGCTCTCCCAGAGAAGGATTCAACAAATTCTTCAGTAGCAGGGGGAATACCAGAGTCTTTAATAGTAACCTTATTTAGAGGCTGGAGATCATGAACTATTCTAAGTTTACCGTTACTTTTAAGGACACAGAAAACCGGACTGGAATAGCTAGAAGTTGACTGTTTGTATGAACCTGTTTGGACTTGTTCTTGGACCAACTTGATGAATTTTTCAACTTTGGCAGCAGGGATTGGGATCTTTTTCTTTTGCCAGGGATCATGTTCTACTACGGGAATGACATAAGGCATACCATAGGATTCTTTCAAGAGACCTCTCTCTTCTTCACAGAAAGCAACAGCTTTTTCTATAAGAGCCAAGAAATTCTTGATAAAATACAACTCATCAGGTAGAAGCCATCTATCTGTTCCAAAGTTGACTACTCCCAGATGTTCTCCAGTGACATGACCAGAGGGGATGAATGGACCAGTGAGAGATCAAGGTAAACCACAGTAAGGATCCCGGGATAGAGGAGGACACCTAAGAGGAGGGTTGAGGTTGAGAGGCATTGGTTGGTTGACTGGTTGGATTTTCTTAGCAACTGGTTTATATTTGGAGGCAAAAGAGAGCGGTTCTTGTTTTTGCAAAGAGTTGACCAGAGAGATCTGACTACTAGGATTGAGACCAAGTTCTAATGCCTTCCAAGTTCAATGTTCCGCAACATTTTTGAAAGGTGCCTTTTTCATAAAATAAGTCCCAGGAGATAATACATTGCTCACATGTGTGGCACAAGGTAGGGTTTTGAAAATGATAGTAGTAGGATACCCTGATGGTGCACAATTGGGAGGACTTACTTCTACCCCAATTCGCCCCCACTGAAGCCCATATTCTTCCATACCAAAGGCACCAAAAATAGGATCAAGATTGGGATCTAGTTTTGACTCATTGCGGAGATTTGAACCAAAACCAAGAGAAGATTGATTAGGAATAAAAGTACAAGGAAAAGAAGAAACAACAGATGAAGAAGAAATATTTTTGGGTTTTTCCATTTTGATTTGTTTTTGATTTTTGATATTTTTGAGATCAGAAGAAAATGTTGAAAAGAAAGAGAAATAAGCCTCGGGGATGAGAGTTGACCCTTGAGTTGAAGTTTGAGGCCAAAAATAACTACAACTATTATTAGGATCAACTACTCCCTTAAAAAATGAGAGGAAATAGAATTATCCTTCTGTTTTCCTTTTAGAGATTACTTAGGAAAATGACCAGGGAAATCTCTTTCCCAGCAACCAGAATCCAAAGAACAAAGAGGAAGCTCAATTTTTCTACCATCTGAATCAGGGAGGAGGATTCTCTCCCCAACTTGATTGGAAAACATAAGAGTTACTCGAAAATTGATTAAGAAAGGTTGACCCAAGATCATAGGTTCATCCAGGCGTGTGATCCTGAAATGAAAAGTTCCAACAATGTTTTGGCCAATCCGGACTGGAATGTCTTCAACAATTCCAACCAATTTGCAAGACTGGTTTCCGATTCCATACACTGAAGAGGTGAAGCTAACCCTAGGGCTGAGTTTAAGTTTGCAGGCCATAGCATCTGAGATCAAGTTGAGCTGAGAGCCAGAGTCAACAAGGAGTGAGACCGTTTTTGCTGATTCACCAAGATAGCAGGGAAGAAAACCAAGAGGACAAGATTAAAGACTAGACTCAGGAGAGGGGTCTGTTCCACCAGAATCCTCCATCAAAGTTCCAGAGGAGACCTTGAGTTGTTCAGGACCAATTTCCACACGTTGACAAGAAACCAATTTCTTCATTCCTTCAGCAGCAGATGGAGAGATTGACAGGAGTTCAGCCACAGATAGATCAGGAATTTTAAGATCAGAAATTTTCTTTAATATCCCTTCCACAGCATTGGGGTTATCTTTGGAAATTCCCCTCTCAAACCAAACTTTTGGCTGGGTGGAGGGAGGAAGATTGGGTGAAGCAGGAACAGGATCAGGGGATTGAGGAGGTTTAATAGATGAGGGATGAGGATCAGGGTGATCTTGAGGCCTTTCCATGAGTGGTTCCTTTCCCACCTCCATGTCTTCTACATCAGAAGAGGGCTCAGGTGAGGATTGTTTTTTTGGTGGTTTTTGGAGGATCAAGGTTGGCAAGGGAGGAGCTTTATGAGGTTTGGGCTCCTCATGTTGCTTCCTAGCCGGATTGGATTGGTAAGTACCAACCAGAGAGGATGAGGAAATAGCTTGGGGATACCAGGGTTGAAGAGTACCACAAGAAGATTGGAAATCCACAGAAGCCAAGGATGCCTTCATAGGAGGGGGTGGCTGGTAAGAGGCCACCACATGATGAATAGGGCAAGATGAATCAAAGGGGATTAGGGCACCATTAGGAAGGAAAAAGTTATTCCCTTTTTGCTCTACCAATTTCTCATCTTTGTCCTTCTGGAGTTCAAGACATCAACCGGTTCCATGGCTTTCCCTGTGGCAATAATAGCAGACTAGAGTATTTTTAGGAACAGCACTAGAATGTTTTGGAACAACAAGGGAGGAAATCTTTTGATCCATTTTTTTCTCAAAGGCTTTGAGCAGTTTAGAGATCTTGTCCATTGTAGCTGTTTCTTGGTTAGGCTTAGGGTTCTTGGGCTTGCAATCAGATTCCATTTTATTCATAATCTCATTTGACTCTTTGAAAGAGGGGGCATGGACTGGTTCAGTGGTTTTAGATTTTTCAAAAGTGAGGGCTGTTTGACCTTTCATAACTTTATCCACCACTCCCCTAAGGATAAGGAAAACAGGGGGCTTGAATCAATTATCCCTGGTAGTGATCATGGATCCAGACTCCACCAGTTTGTCCTTGATCCTTTCCTGCACTCCAAGAAAAAAAGATTGGAAAAATTGGACTCAAATTTTGTCCACGGTGTCAATGTGATTGTTTTGGAAAAGGTAGGATTGGATGAGATCCCAAGATTTCCTAAAGGACTGATAATAAGAAGCTGAAGCCACACCACCATTGGTGACCCACTGGAATACAAGGTTATCTAGTTCCTGCAAAGTAAATTGTGCTACATCTATTTTTCCCCAATAGGCCAACATTGCTTCCCGCAGCAGGGCCCAGTTATGCGGTTCAAAACCTTCAAAAGACTTGATGATTTCCATAACTTCATCAGAGGAGATAAAAAATTTAACTGGTAGGCCATATCAAATTTTCTAGCCCCATCCACCAAAGCAGCCATCTCATACAAGTCCAAGAAGCATTCCACATTTTTCCCATTGAATCCTAAGTTCTTGTTCTGGGGCTTGATATTAACCATCTTAGGACAAGCAGAAGAGGTGCTGGGAGATTCCATTTTGACAGAGTTTCCTAAAGGATCCAAGGAGCAGATTTCCAAAGTGGCTCACAAATGTGGCAAGAGTAGGGTTTCTTGAAAAAAGACAAGTATCTTGCACAGATGGTGCAAAATTGGGAGGACTTACTTCTAGAACAACTTTCCTCCACGGATCTAGATGATGACAAAAAAAAGAAAGAGATTTGATTTCAAAGTTGATAATTGTTGTTGGGACTGTAAATCCCAAGGTTTCTGGTTTGATCCCGGCCCAAGGGACCAAATGTAAGACTCCAAACGGTGCTAGGCGGTGGAAGTTCTGTGGAGGGGAAGGGTTCTGTTTAGCCTTCCCTCCTGAGTGTTACAAAAATATTTAAATGTAACCAAGATCAAAGTCCAGAACCTGGTAAATGAGGGACCAAAGAGTTAAGGATAAAGATGATAGTAGTCAGTAGCTGGGAAAACAACACTATCTGAGGCAAGATGATTCCAGGGAAAACTTGAATAGAAGAAGTCAAGGATTGTTCAGAGTTCAACAGGACAAGGCAATTGCAAGTAACAACGCCCACAAGCTAATAGCTCTGGTTGTCAGCAGAAGCTTAGGAAAGATCAACTCAATCCCAAAAAACCTCCAGGTTCTCAATGAACCTGCCCAACTCTCCACAATCAAGCGCTTGAAGGGTACCAGATAACTGGGGGTGGCTGCACAAGACAAAGCTTAATTGTTTGATGAAGCTTTAGAAGCAAAACAATAACTGATTCAAATAAGAATAACCCAAAACTTCTCAAGGGACTCAAGAGTAGTGTGGCGGAATTCAACTTCAAAAGAAACAGAGGGAGGTTTAACACTCCAGGTTTTAAGCTTAATAAAACCTCTTCAGTCAAACGTGACTGGTTCCAGAAAGATAATCAAAGGATGATCAGGACCAGTATGGTCGGATAAAGGGATCAGGAGTGGTGTAACACACTCAAGAATTCAATAAGTTGAATTCTTCTTCAAGCAGCAAGGCTATTGGTTGGTGATAAAGATCAAGGATCAGGATTTGATTATGGAGGCTCAAAGATCAAGGGGCAATCATAAATATACCCAGAATTTAGTCTCAGATAAAGGGGAATGAGATCCTAAAGATAATTTATTTCATGATGATTGTGATGATCATTCTCTCTCCTAGGATACCCTCCAATACCCCCCCCCAAAAGGCAGGGTAGAGCCCCTCCTTATATGGGCAGGAGGCCCTGTTAGGCTATGTAAAAGTGATTCTAAAAATAGAGAAGAATTGTTTTTTTTTTTGAATGACACCTAAATAAAAGCATTGTAAAAAATTTTGAATTTTCTGCATCTGGTCCAGGGTTTCCAGATTTGGTCACCACACCTGCACCAAATTTGCTAGAGTCAACTGCAAAGCGTATCTCCCGGGCGTTTTAGTCAAGATCCCAAAGAACAATGTTGCGCCACACAATCTCCTTGAGCTTTTCAAACGCAAAATCACACGCTGCGGTCCAATTCCACTCCATACCCTTCCGCGTTAGTGCCCACATAAGGCTTGCTACTTCAGCAAACCTCTCAATGAACATACATATGGAAATAGCTGCACAACCCCAGGAACTGACAAATATGCAACAGAATCTGGGGAGTTGGCCATTTGAGAACCTTGTTCCGCTTCTTATCCGCTATCCGCCTACCATCAAAAGCTACAATGTGTCCCAGCACCTCAAGCTCCAGAATGCAGACCGCTAACTTCTTTCCTGACACATTAAGGCCCGCCTCCTCAATCAGGAACAGGATTGGCTCCATGATCACGGCGTATTCCCAAAAAAACCAATGGATTGCGGGAGCATCCATCAAAACCGCACCTTCATAGTCCTTTCCAGGGCCTTTGATACCGGCGTTGTCAATGAAGATCTGTATGCCTCCAAGAAGATTGTTGCATAGTATCCAAGTCATTTGGGCTTGGTACACTGCCACTGAGTTGGTCGCGCCTTGCGGCATCCGCGTCAGCTGCATCCTTCCTAGTCTGGTTTCAAACGCCTTCAGCGGCCGCAAGTCTGGGTGAAGTTCTTTCTGATTGTATCCTCCCATTACATCCACCAGAGAATAACAAGCGCGCCCGGCCATTGAGTCTAGGAATTCTTCCATGCGTGGAGGAAGCCCCGCATTGCAAATGGTGAAAGAGTTTAGCCTCTGAAGGTCATGAACAATTCTTAGTGACTTCCCATCCTGCTTAAAAACTGCAAAAATAAGACTAGAATAACTTGACGTGGACTGCTTGTAAATCCCCCTCCTCACGCGCTCCTGTACCAGCTCCAGAAAAGCTTCTCAAATGGTATGAGGGATTGGGATTGGCTTGATTTGCCATGGTTCATGAGGGACAGTGGGAATCACATAAGGGTCCCCAATCTTGCCTTTCAAAAACCCGCACTCACCCAGTCCAAAAGCAAGAGCCTTCTCCCTTAATACCAGCACCAATACCAATAGATCCCTCTCCTCCATACTCAACCAACCGGACAGCCCAAAGCTAAGGGAGTCCACCCGCTCATCTGTGATTTGCGCCAACCGGGTTACCCATCCACTCTTCTTAAGGTGGGTCTCCCATGGTTCTTGGGACCATGCAATTGGTTGTAAGGGTCCTTTAAGCCGCTGCGGCATTGGAATGTTCCGTGGCCGGACCTTTTGTGCCACTGGTTTGTACTTGCCCGCATTTCACTGCGCCATCCAGACCCAGCCATTGCTGTTGTGAGTCCTAGTAATAAAAAAACCGGGGCTTTTTCCTTTGCTCACAACTGTGGCACAATCATAAGGTTTTTGAAGCGTAGAACCTTCCAGAAATGCACACTGAGGAATGGAACTTACTTCTGACGCCCGCGCCCTACACGCGTCCTCCTCCACTTGCTCCTTACTTTTTGGCTTCCCGCGCAAAGCCGGAGCCTGCTTTGCTTGGTAACCGCGGCCAACTAGGAAAAATCCTCCATGAGGTGAACCTTACAGCCGGCCTTCATGTTGGACTCCTTGTCATTTCCAGCTGCAGGCCTCTGCACCTATTTTCCTCTCCCGTGATCGCAGATAGCTGTCTTGAACTGTGCGCCAAATGAATCCTTGACTGTCAGAGCCTCTGTTCCTTCCTTGGCGTCAAAAGCCATTTTTGCTTGGAACCCAAACATGAATGGTCAACCCAATATCACGTCACCACATTCTACCAAGAGAAACAATAGGGGCTTACAAAAATTTGAAACTTTGACCTCCTCCGCCTCCACCACCCCATCCATGCGGCATTTGCTGCCATTCAACACCTGGAGACCCATTGCACACTTCCTCCGTACCAAGCCAAGCTTTTCCACCAACCTTGAAAGAAGAAAGTTGACCATCAAACCGCTATCCACCATTGCCCATACCTTCTGCCCTGCAATAGTCATTGCCACATAAGCAAGCAGGACTGGTACCAACTTTGACCGGCATGGCTTGCAATCCACCTCCCCCTCCACCAAATTTACCTGTTGAACTGTTGTTGGAACTTGGTTCTGACCGCACTCTTTCAACGCCTGGACCATCTCATTTACAACCGCCGGGGACACCGCCGCCAACTCTTGTAGGGTCAGGGTTATTGGTGAGTTGTTTCCCATCACCCTTTGGACAATATGCGCGGCCTTCTTCTTCCCCACAGAATGAGTCAAAGGTCCATCCATTTCCTGTACACGCCTGGTTGGCTTTGGGGCTGTTGGCCGCTCCTTGGCATCAACTTCCATTGCAATCCGTTTGTTTGCCGCCAATGCTCTGACTTCTGCCTGTACCCTTGGCGCTTCCCAGGTACCGGGTGCTTTGAAAATTCCAAGCAATACCCAAAAATTCTTGGCCTGAGCCTTTTCCCGCTCCCGCACTTGCACCATTGGCGGCAGCTAGTCTCTAGTCAAATCCACGAACTCGCCTGACTGAAATATGTATGTCCTGCCGGATGTGCAAACCAGTCCTTTGTTCATGTCCCAGGTGAGGTTTTTGCATATTGACTTGCAGTGCCCCTTTTCCCCGCAGTACGTACAGGTGCAATCCCCAAAAAGCCCAAAGGGTCCGCTGGGAGGCTGGAACCCTTCCGCCATATGAGGCGGTTTTGCGCGCAGTTGAGCTGGAGCCACTGGATCCATAGTGGCTGTTGGAGCAGTCAAGGCTGTAGGAGCCGCTGCCCAATTGAGGAAGACCCTTATGTCCTGCAGAATCTCCATCATCTTGCCAGCCGTTGGTCCTGGCGCTTGTGGGGACGGTCCGGCATGAGAGGGTGTTGGGGGCCGCGCAGTCAAGGTTTTGTTAGGGGCCCGCGCCAAGATCATAACTAATTTCTTGGAGGCCGCTGGGTACGTTTTTTCCGTGTCCGCAATGAGCTTGTCCAGGTTGATTTTGCTCTCCACCGCCTGAAAAATAACCAAGAGATTGGGGAGGATTGCAATGCTCCCTTCCAGCAACCTCTTAACCAAGCCGTGATCATACAGGTACTACTGTACCCTAGAACAGAGCTGAGGTGCAAGACCTCCCAAAAACACCCGCTTCATAGCCCCCATTTGACCCGCAACTACCTTGTTCTTTGCCAAGTAACCATAGATACGCTCAAACTTTGAGATATATTCCACCAATCCTTCGAGAAATTGCACCCCCCCAAACTTGCTTGCTTCCTCTGCAGCTTTTTTGAAATTGCTTTCTTGGAACCAGGGTTTGCGCTTTCCTGTCACACAACCACCCCACGTACTATAGGGCAATTTCTTAGATGATTGTGAGCGCAAAGGAATACCAAGTGCAAGGGCAAGTGCAAGATAGCAAGACTTAGTTGCAAAGTGCAAACTTGGTTATGCCACTCAACAAACAGCAAGATGAATGGAATGTGTTCCAAAGGAGGAAACTCAACCTGAGTCCGATGTGATAACTAGGTTGCAGCAAAATGCAAGAACGTATGAAATTAACTAACTGAGGAGACAATCATCAGGCAAGGGGATAGCCCTTATAAGGTAATCCAAAGTGACTAGATACAACCTGGTGATGAGCTAGCTACAGTTAAAGCGGTGAGACAATGATTGAAAGGAACAGGATAGGAAATGAAGCAGTGGTAGAGATCCAAGGTCTTAGCGTAAGTGCAAGACAATAGAATATGAGCGTACAATTGCATGACAAATTGGGATAGGAGCAAGTGACGTTGAAGGTAATGCAAATGAGAGGTAATAGTGTATGCAGGGTAGGGACTAGTCCAATTGCGAACTATACAGTAGCGATGGCTTGGTTAGACGTAGATGCAAACTAACGAACAATGCATGACCAAAGATGGAAGTCCAAGGCTGTTGATTGGCCAGGGAAGGAGATTGGATCTCATAATGGATGGCCGACCGGTACGGAGTTAACCGCAAAGTTTGCAAGTATATACTGAGTTGGTCGCCAAGATTGGAAGGTCAGCGGGAGCCAAAGGAAATAGCGGATTGCACCATTGATGTTGTGCTTTTATTTGTGTCACGCTTTTAGACTGAGGTAGATGGTACTGAGGAGAGGACATGTCAAAGTGGTGAAGACAATAATCCTTAAGTGCAAAGCGTGACAGTTGCCTGGTTATAAAGACGCAAGCTCCTGCAAGCATTCAGGTAAATTTTCCCATTGATTTCAAGTTGTTTAATTATCACTGTATACCGCAACAAGCAATGTATCCCTAGTACTTCCGTCCAAGGCCTTTGAGGCAAATGCAAGCAATGTCGCCTTTGCAAGGTGGCATGCAACTTCCCTATAAATGTTGAGTCAACTGTTGAGGGTCCTTTGGAATCATTGAGGGAGACGCAAAGTCGTAGGTCTGCGCCAAGGGTTAATTACAAGATACCACCATTGCCGGAGATCAAATACTTGGGGACTCAAGTTCCTGGTGAGTACTAATCTGGACTGACTAATGAACTTGAAATAGTAACTAATTGTTTGCTTGTTTGCTAGTGTTGCCCCGTTTTTGAAGATATACTACCAACACACCACCACCTTACTGGGGACCGCCGACTGAAATCCCGGGGCCCCAGATGAATGCCAAGGTGCAAGGCAAGGTGTCCGGTGCGGAACCGGTAGGAGTTATAACCAAGGATGCGAGGGAGGGGGAAGAAAAGAAAGTGGAAAGAGAAGCGGGAAATGGAGGAAACGGAAGTGGAGAAAACAAAGATGGAGCGGGTGAATTAGAAGAAGGGAATGAAGGAGATGGGACGGAAGGAATGGAGGGCTGAGGCAAAGCGGATCCGGTGCGAGTCGTAGGGCCGGTCAAAACAGATGCAAGGCGCCTGACGGAAGATATCGGAGAAGGCACGTTGGGTGGCCAAAGGAAGAGAGCATATGAAGAGCTCTTGGAGGAAGGCGGATGGAATGCTTGGCCGAAGCAAGCTTGGGTTGCGAGATGCAAGGAGATTTTCGAAAGGCACATCGTAACGGAAGTGTTGGTTCTTCAAAGAATGTCCGCATTGATCAACAATGCAGATCTGGATACCTTTTGGTCCATGGTTGCGGAATTGACAGCAAATTGGGAGGATGCGGAAAAAGAAATAAAAGAAACTTTGTAATTAAAATATATATTTTCCTTTTTTTTCATTATTATAAATAGAAATATTATTATAAATTTTTATTATTTTTTATTTTTTATTTTTTATTTTTATTTTTTTTTATTTTATTTTATTTTTTTTAGTAATAATAAAGAATGAAGTTTTTTATTTGATAGAAATGAAAAGAAAATGAGAAAAAGAATAACACGGTGAGATGGAGGAATTAACTGATGGAATGATGGTGAAATAAGATGGGGTTAAATGGGATGGAATATAGAATGGAATGGGATTGAGTGAGATAAATGTGGAATGGAATGAAATGGGATTGAATGGGATGAAATGTGGAGTGGAATGGAATGGGATTGGATGGGATGAAATGTGGAGTGGAATGGAATGGGATTGGATGGGATTGACTCATGATTGTCAAGGTTTGCAAGGGTAGCTCACATGGAATTCTTGAATCAGATTGGGTGAATTGCGAAGGTGATGGGCTGGTTCCCACAAGGTGCAATCTTTGTTGGACTGGAAGCCAGACCATTCAACGAGGTATTGAAGTTTTCCTTTGCGTAACCTGGAATCCAGAATATGGCTTACTTCCCACTCTTGATGATCAAGGACAGTGACCGGTTCAGGAGGGGGATGAGTCTTGCCCGGGTATAGGACTCAAGCTGGCTCTAGGAGAGACACATGAAAGACCGGGTGGATACCTTGCCATTTTGCAGGTAAAGTAAGTTTAAAGGCGTTAGGGGAGATGACTGATTCTACTTTAAAGGGGCCAAGCTTTCTTTTGGAGAGTTTGCGAGTTGGGCGAGTGCTGCAAATGTTGCAAGCATCGAGCCATACTTGATCTCCTACTGCAAAGGTTGGAGCCAAAGTGCGAGATTGGTCTGCTTGCTCCTTATAGCGCTGGTTTGCTTCTTCAAGGTTGGTTCGAAGTTGCGATTGAAGGGATTAAATTTGTTCAAGGTAATCGGTAGCAGGTTGAGAAGGTGCTACGTGAAGGGAAGAGAAAGTTGGGTTTCTACCATAAAGAGTTTGGAAGTGCGACTGTTTGGTGGAAGAATGAGTGGAGATGTTGTAGGCAAATTTGGCTAGTGGGAGCCATTGCGACCAGTCGTCTTGTTGATAGGCGACATACATTCAAAGATATTGTTCAAGAATCTGATTAACTTGATTGGTTTGCCCATCCGTTTCTGGGTGGTAAGCCGTTGATAAATTGCGAGTAATCTTCAAATGTTGGCATAGCAAGGTCCAGAAGCTTGAGACAAACAGAGATCCACAATCACTAACTATATTATCAGGGAGGCCATGTTTTGAAAATACATATTCTATGAACAAGTTAGCCAAGTCTTCTGAAGAGGCCGTCACATTACTGCGTAAAAATAAAGCCATCTTTGAGAAGCAATATACTATTACCAGAATAGCATCATATCCACTAGAAGAAGGTAATTGAGAAATGAAATCCATAGACAGCAAGTGCCAAGGACAAGGCGGAATCGGAAGTGGCTGGAGCAGCCCATACTTCCGGTGTTTCAAGGACTTGTTACAATTGCAATCATAGCCCGCGCTAACATAGTCTTTTACTTCTTTGGTCATACCAGGCCAGTAGAAGTCTTGTGCAATCAATTGGTAGGTTTTATCCTGCCCATGATGACCAGCAAGCGGAGAATTGTGCCGTGACTTGCAGATATCTACCTTAATGCAAGAATTATTTGGTACTACTATATGATTATCATAAACTAAAAAGTCATTATCATCAATACTATAACTACTATCTAATAAGTTCGCACTTTTGCAAAGTTTGATGCACTTGGGCTTGTCTCTTTGAGCTTGTTGGAGTTGGGAAGCCAAATCTCATAAGCAAGCAATGATCAAACTGAGTTGGGCAGATTGGGTTGAGAAGAGTGTCCTAACGTTTTCAGGGTTGTTTTTGGCAAAGGTGCTCCCCCCCCTGGGTAAACGTTGTCCCGACGTGATAAAGCATCAGGAACTACTGCTTGTTTCCTAGGACTGTACGTGATTGTAAAGTGGAACTCGGAGAGGTATTCGGCCCAATGTGCCTGTCTACGTGTGAGGACTTCTGAACTCATGAAATACTTCGAAGAATTATGATCAGTTAAAACCTCAAAGGATTCCCTAAGACTCAAAAGTTATGAACGCCATTTCTTCAAGCAATAAAAGATTGAAAGAAGTTCCTTGTCATGAATCTCATAGTTAAGCTCTGCAGCGAGCAACTTGCAAAACTCAAAAGCTACGGGGTGAAAGAGAGAAGTGGAAGAAGAAAACTGCAAGATGACTCCTGCAATCGCACATTTGCTTGTGTCTGTTTCAACAATAGTGCAAGCTAGCTTGTTGAAGTGAGCGAGTATTGGAGCAGTGGTGAACGCCTTCTTCAGAGCTTTGAAAGCCAAAGCAGCTTGTTTGGTAAAAATAAAAGGAGTGTCTTTTTGAAGAAGGTTAGTAAGATTCATGGTTTTTTCGGCATAACGCGCAATAAACCTTCTATAGAAATTACTGAAACCAAGGAAAACTTGAAGAGATTTAACCAAAGAAGGTGGGGGCCAGTCCAATATGCGTTTGCTCTTGGCTGGGTCCATTTATAGTCCTTGCTGCAAGACTACGACACCTAGAAAATGAAGAGAAGAGGAATGGAACTTGCACTTAGAGGCTTTTGCAAACAGGTCATTTTTGCGAAGTTGCTGTAGCACCTCTCACACGTGTGCTGTTAAACTGATGTCTTTTATTGTCAAGGAATTATAAATCAAAAACCAGAAAACTAAACAAATTGGTTAGACAGAAGTCATGACAAGACAAGCAGTTGAAGACAGTCATACCCAAGCTGAAGGAAATGAGAAGACTCAGAGCCACTAGAAAACAAAATATTCAAGAGACAACCACCAAACGTGTACAAGCTAAGAGAGGAGAATGTGCGACTTTACGGATGAAGATGTTAAACATGATGAGATTAGAGAATTAGTTCAGACACCGGATAAAGTACCAGGACATCGCACTGAATTATAGTAGGTTGTCCAGAGTGGCCATGACCTTCTGATCAAAATCGTCCTTGAGGTTATGTATTGGATGAAGAACTTGAGGATTGTCGACGAGTTTGTAAAGAAGGTCCGGCGAGGAAAGGAAAGGAGGGAGAGGAATCCCTCACGCAGTTATTTAAGCGGGTCAAGTACTGCCGTAGGGGATAGGCGCGAGATGAATATGCATAACCATAGTGTTGTGCGCGCAGGAAGACTGGTTGTGAGATGAGCCACGCAATCAGATGACTAGAGGAAGGAAGCGCGCGTGAAAGAGGTAATAAGGGAGATAAGGTGATAAAAATAGAAAAGAGACAGAAGAAAATAAAACACCAGAAATAAAGGAAAATATGGAATGATAACAGAACACATATAGAACAGGGAAATATTCCAACACCCCCCCATAATTCAGTGCAATGTTGTTGAAAAACACCTAGACGTTAGAAGATATAGAGCCTGCTTGTTTGCTGCCTTTGTGAGTGAATCGGCAACCATTGACTTGGTGGCAATGAGATTGATTCAAATTCTTTCAGAGTTTGATTGATCCCGCAACCATCTCATCTTCATGTCGATGTATTTAGTCTTGGAGTTTGAGCCAAAGTGCTTGATTTTATCCACCAGACCTTTATTGTCCACGTAGAAGTTTGAAGGCTGAAGCTGAGAATTTTTCCAGAGGTCACCAACGACTGATTCAATCCAGAGCAACTCTTGTGCCCCGTTGACTAATGTGTTTAGCTTGGCTTCAGTAGAGGAAAGGGTGATGTTTGCCTGTTTTTGACTTTTCCAGGCAACAGGAGTTGATTTCCAGAAGATGATGTAACCTGTTAGAGATCTCCGACTGTGGGGATCATCTGCCCAGGTCAAATTGGTGTAGACCTGCAACAAAGTTGGTCCGCAACCATCAGGCTTGAGGGTGTTGAGGCTGAGAGAGTAGGATGAAGTACCGGCAAGATACTTCCAGACGTGCAGGACCTCCTTCCAGTGAGACA
The DNA here is from genome assembly GCA_025617555.3 of Puccinia polysora. Classification (NCBI taxonomy): domain Eukaryota; kingdom Fungi; phylum Basidiomycota; class Pucciniomycetes; order Pucciniales; family Pucciniaceae; genus Puccinia; species Puccinia polysora. The sequence continues at coordinate 14,402,194 of CM062620.1, forward strand.
GACCCGGACTTTGATTGAATTGAGATAAAAGTGAGGACACCGCAGCAATGTCTGGTCTAGTGCGACACGCAAGATAGTTGAGCACACCTGTATATTTCCTGTAATTGATCCCCAGCTCGTTAAATTCCAAGATTTCCGTAAGGGAAGCCGGGACCAGTTGAATACCAGGAGTGAGGGGAGTAATGACTGGTTTGCACTTGGATAGGTCAAGTTCCGACAGCATTTTTTGAACAAGTTTGGCTTGACTCAGAGTTATGATGCCATTAGTTTGGGAGAATTCCATTCCAAGGATCGTATCTGGATCGTGTGCTGAGGAACGTGGAAATTTTTTTAAGAATTTTCCTTTGAACCACTTGACCTGCCCACACACAATTAGATCATCAATGTGAAAGAATAGAGAGGAGCCTTGATCCTTGTGGGTGTATAGACAGGGGTTGGCGTCGGATTGACAATAGCCATTTTCTTCAAGCCAACTAGTAAGAGTTTTGTACCAGTTTGAGGGCGCTTTTCAAAGTCCATAGAGCGATTTATTGAGTTTCAAAAATCTTGATGACCGCGCGCTTTCCTTGGGTTTGAGAATGTATATATCTTCCTCTAGCGGAGCAAAAAGGAAAGCCGCCTTGACATCAAACTGTCTAATTTTAAGATTCAAATCCAGGCCACTCAACAGAAGAAGAAGAAGGGTTGTAAAATTCCCTGTGGGAGCGTAGGTTTCTCCAAAGTCTACACCTGGAGTTTGTAGATTCCCCATGATGCACAGTCGTGATTTCCGTTTTTCTGGAGAAAGACTTGTAGCTGGTTTTACCTTATCAACCCACATCCTCCTCAGATAGTGATCCGGTTCAATATCGGCATCTACCCAAACACCTTGAGCCTCAATTTTGTCGATTTCAGTTTGTCTTTTGCGTGAGTAGTCCAAACCTTTTGTTTTTGCAATTGACCCATAGGAGTACTTTGATGGTTTGATTGCAGATGTTCGTTCGCGCAAATTATACGTTTGAGAGGGTGGAATCTCGTTCTCCTCAACAACGTGGATGGCTTCCACCGGTGGAGAAATTGTGCCGACATCGTGGGCTGAAGAATTTTCCTCAGAGGATTCAGACTGAGAAGTCGGTTCCATGATTGGGTCATCGAGGGTCCCCTCCTCCTCGCACAAATCCACGCACCAATCGCCAACATCTACATTGTTGTCAAATTTCTTAAGATTGGAGTTGAAATTGAGTAGGGTCACGTGCTTTCTATCAATTACTTTATTGTTGGCCGTTAGGACTTTGTACGATAGGAGGTTGTCATTGTAACCTATCAATCTTCCAACTAGGCCACGAGGTTCAAGCTTTGAGAATGGAGGTCTGTTGTTGAGGATGTAGCTGATGGGATTTCCTAAAGGATGAAAATAGTCTAGATTCAGCTTCTTCCCCTTAAACAATTCATAAGGCAATTTTTTTGACTTGTGAGCGGGAATTTGATTGAGTGCCAAGGCGCACAATCTGATGATTACATTCCAGTGACGTTTATTTAGTTGGGAGTCAAAAAGAACAGTTCTGAGAGACTCCAGAATGAGACGGTTGAAGCGTTTGGCTAGCCCGTTTTGCTGTGGTGAATATGGATTGGAAAAGGTCTGCCTGATCTTGTTGTCCTTACAGTAGCTGGAGAGTTTTTGATTCCAGAATTCCGTTCCACAATCCGAGTGAAGAATCATCGGCTTGTAATTGAATTGTTTGGATTCTACATCGATGAGGAATTCCAATGTGTTAGCCGCCTCACTCTTGTGTTTGATGGGAATGACTGAGAAGAATCTTGTACAACTATCAACAACTGTTAGGAAATAGGAATCCCCGTTGGTGCTCAAAGGAAAAATGGGCCCGGCCAGATCGCAGTGAAGCTCCTGAAAGGGTCTTTCGGCACGAGAATGTTTTTTATTGAAAGGACTTTGGCTCATTTTACTTATCGCGCATGCTTCACAGGTTGAGGGCCTTTTGATTGGTATACCGATTTTTTGTCGAATTCTCCCGTAGCTGGTGTGTCCCAAAGATTTATGAAGGATCTCCTCCCAAGTAAGGAGAGCTAGCTTGCGATCAGAAAGGTGAACAATTGGTATATTGCAATCATAAAATCCAATCTTTTTCCATTTCTCTTTCTGTAGTACAATATTGTCTCTTCCAAAGTCAATGTTGAATCCGTCAAGAATTAGACATTGCAAGGACAGCAAATTGACGGTGGAGTCGGGGGAGAACAACATGTTAGAAAGAGTAACCTCATGACTTAGATCATCCAACATTGTCATTGACCCGACACCTTTGTACTTGAGGGAATCTTTCCCTGAAGTGGTTGAAATTAATCCGGTTAACAATCAGTCTAGATGAGAAAAGAATTGTGAATTAGACACGATGTGTCTTGATGAACCAGAATCGACCACAAAGTGGCCGGGAGAAAAGATCAATGTTGTGAGAAAGGAGCTAACAGAGGCTGAGGTTCCCTCCGACGGATCTGCAGCGTTCTTCTTCTTTTTTGGAAAGGAGGGTTTAAGATGTGGATACAATTTCCAACATCTGCCTTCAGGGTGAGTTTCCTTGGGATTGTGCCATTTATCATTGCATGGTTTGACGTTTGAGGTGAGGAAGGATACCGAAGTGGAGCTCTCTTCGGGCTTTTCACCGGTTAAGTCCCTGTTCAGGAATCAATTGTTGTTGAACATTTGTAAGTGGTCCAAGACTTGTTCCGGCGAAATCTTCTTGTCGGAATGAGTGATTTGCTGTACCACTGTGTCCATGTTGGCAGGCAGCTTCTCTAAGATGAGATAGGCAATGATATCTGACGGAAGGTCAATGCCCACCTCGTGAAGTCTAGATAAGGTAGTTTTTGTCTCGGTGATGAATCCCGGGATTTTCGCCAGCGTGAAAGGAGTGCGCAGGAATTCCTTGAAGATCCTAGCTTGATTGGACGCATGATTTGATGCAAAGTACTCGTTAATGTCTGCCCAAATTTGATGGGCATCCTTCTCGTTATTGGGTGTGATGATGTTGGCTTGGACGGTTATGTTGAGTTTGGAGGTCAAGATGGTCCGGATTCTCACGTTCTTGGTATGGTTGAGCCCGACCAGATTGCCATTGACATCTCTTTTTTGCTTTGTGAGTTTGGCATAGAGATCTTCTTGCAAGTCCATCATGTTGACGATTTGATTTCTCCAGATTGAATAATTATCCAACGTTCAAAGTGGAATGGCCTCTATGGCGGTTTTGAGAATGGTAGCCGTGAGCGAGTCCGTCATTGTTGAGAGATCTGGTTGATTCCTTTTCAACTGTTAATTGTGTTAAACTGATGTCTTTTATTGTTGAGGAATTATAAATCAAAAACCAGAAAACTAAACAAATTGGTTAGACAGAAGTCATGACAAGACAAGCAGTTGAAGACAGTCATACCCAAGCTGAAGTAAATGAGAAGACTCAGAGCCCCTAGAAAACAAAAGATTCAAGAGACAACCACCAAACGTGTACAAGCTAAGAGAGGAGAATGTGCAACTTTACGGATGAAGATGTTAAACATGATGAGATTAGAGAATTAGTTCAGACACCGGATAAAGTACCAGGACATCGCACCCAATTATAGTAGGTTGTCCAGAGTGGCCACGACCTTCTGATTGAAATCGTCCTCAAGGTTATGTATCAGATGAAGAACTTGAGGATTGTCAACGAGTTTGTAAAGAAGGTCCGGCTAGGAAAGGAAAGGAGGGAGAGGACTCCCTCACGCAGTTATTTAAGCGGGTCGAGTACTGCCGTAGGGAATAGGCGCAAGATGAATATGCATAACTGTAGTGTTTTGCGCGCAGGAAGACTGGTTGTGAGATGAGCCGCGCAATCAGATGACTAGAGGAAGGAAGTGCGCGTGAAAGAGGTAATAAGGGAGATAAGGTGATAAAAATAGAAAAGAGACAGAAGAAAATAAAACACCAGAAATAAAGGAAAATATGGAATGATAACAGAACACATATAGAACAGGGAAATATTCTAACATGTGCAATGTGATCTTTGAGGTTCCTTGAGTAGACTAGTATATCATCAAGATATACCACGGGGTATTTACCTACAAGATTGGAGAAAATGTTGTTGACAAAATGTTGAAAAGTGGAAGGAGCGTTGCAGAGGCCAAAAGGCATGACGGTATACTCATAACTGCCAAACTGGGTTCTCATTGCAGTCAAATACTCATGACCTTCCTTAATACAAATTAGTTTATAGGCACCTCAAAGGTCTAACTTTGAGAAATAAGTAGCTCCATGGAAGAGGGTGAGGAGATGTGACATAGGCGGTACTGGATAGGCATTCTTCTGGGTTACCTGGTTCAGTTTCCTGTAGTCAACACAAAGGCAAAGTCCGCCGTCCTTTTTTGGAACAAATATGACAGGGGAACCGGTGTTTGAATTGCTTGGTTGAAGAAATCCTTTCGCTACATTTTCCGCAATGTAGTCTTGAAGCGCAATTTATTGTTGCGTCAAGAGAGAGTAAACTGGTCCTGGTGCCGGAGGTGGGCCAGTAAGTTTGATCTTTTGATTGTAAGGATGGGATGGAGGCAGTTTATCTACTTTTGCATCTGGAAAGACGTCAGCAAAGTCATGATAAACCAAAGGTAAAGACTCTTGAATGATTTCTAAATCTTCAATCTTGTCATCTTTGAGCACCGGTTTTGAGGTGCTCGCATGGTGCAAGAGGATTATGGAGCTCAAAATACACCTTTTGGTTGGTTTCTGTTTCTCTTCAAAGGAACAGGAAAGAGGTTAGCTGGATAGGTAAGCAATAACTCCTAAATCTGAAGAGGAAATTTGAGAATGAAGGTCACGATATTGCAAATCTCCTGGCGGAAAAGTGTCATCCAACTCAATGACAGTGTCAGGTAGGCTGTTTAATTTCTGATTGACAGAAAGGTTAGCGTTCTGGGGGTGCAAGGTTCAAAGGTTAATTACTCCTTCTTGCCAATTCACATCCGGATTCCAGTAAACTAGGAAATCATGGCCTAGAATGGTATCATCCATTCTGGGTATAGCCAAGACAAATAAGTCCCATTTGAACCTGGGGAAATTGGAAAATGCAAAGATCCATTTTGCCTTTTGGGAAACCCAATAAGAGGGTTCAGTCGCACTACTTACTAAATAGATAGGAAATTTATCTATCTTGGAACGCATAAGATTTTTGGAAGTGGCAAAAGATTCACTGATGAAGGAAACATTAGCGCCGGAATCAAGTAATACTTGATAAGGAGTGTTGTCGGAATGAAATAGGATAAATCTCAAACTTGGAGCACCTAGTGACTCACAAGTGCAAAGATTTACTCGCGGTGATTTAGACAATGTGTAGTTTTCCTTGCGAGTATCAGAAAAAATACAAGCTAATTTTTTGACTGCTTAGCCGCTTCACGCGCTAACCGCTTTGCACAGCTGTTGACATCATTTTTACCTCCACAATACATACACAGCCTGTTCTTTTCCCTTTGCAGCCATTCCTCACTTTGAAGCATCCCAGTTTCCTTGTCCAAGAACTTTGGAGTTTTGGCAACGGCTTTCCCTTTCAAGTTGGAGTTGGAAGTTGGGGTTGGTTTGGATGGTTTTGAGTTCCTTGTGTTTAGCTTCAAGGAGTCATCCACCCTTGGAACCAAGGTGGACGGTCCATGGTCGTTTTGCTGAGAGTGATTCTTGTCATGATAGCCATTATCAAGCTCAATCACTCAATCAATTAGCTGCTGAAGTGAAGTTGTCTTATGACCCCCAACTGCGAGCTGTTCAATTAAGCGTGCTGGTAAACCCTTTCGGAAATGGAATAGAAGAGCGGCCTTGTTCCACTGGATGCAAGACTGCAAGGTTCAAAAATGAGAAATATAAACGGAAGCTCTACTATTCTCCTTCATAACTAAACTATTAAGTTTGTATTTGGTGTTTCAAACTTCATTGGGATTGCCAAACAGGGTGAACGATTGTTGCTCAAACCTGTCCCAGTTGTTGAGAATACAAGTGGGACTGTTGTTGGACAAAAGTTTGAGGTACGTTTTGAACCACTGCAAGGCTCTACCTCCTAAGAAGGACAAAGCATACATAACTTTATGTCTATTGGAAGGGAAATTGTTGGAGTTGTTTGAAAATATGATTTTACAAGACTGCAGGTAGGATCTAATTTTATGAGGGTGTTCTCCAGTAAAGTGATTGGGTTGTTTCATGCCCGGAGTGCGAAAAATAGGAGTGCTTGGAATAGATCGCTGGGCACCATGAGTGAGGGCCTGGATCAATGTTGAAAGCAGGGTTGGAGCATCGGGCTTGGGAGCAGTAGTGCAAACCCCTGGTCTACCACAAGTCAAGGTTTCATTGGAAGAATGGTTGGAGTCTGAAAATTCCGCAAGAGGTTCCGTTGGAGCATCCCATGGAGGAGCCCAAGGATCATCGAGAGGTTCCACAGATGGCGATTTGGAAGGAGGAACTGGATCTAAGGGTTGTTGGGCCCAAGGAGCGCTGATTCTCCCTACCCGATGGATCTCATCATTATAAGGGGCAAGGGAAGCGTTCCCGGTTGAGCAAGTACGTGACATTGAAAAAGAAGAAGGCTACAATAGATGAGTTGAGTTAGTTAATTTACTGTCACACAACCACCCCACGTACTATAGGGCAATTTCTTAGATGATCTTGAGCGCAAAGGAATACCAAGTGCAAGGGCAAGTGCAAGATAGCAAGACTTAGTTGCGAAGTGCAAACTTGGTTATGCCACTCAACAAACGGCGAGATGAATGGAATGTGTTCCAAAGGAGGAAACTCAACCTGAGTCCAATGTGATAACTAGGTTGCAGCAAAATGCAAGAACGTATGAAATTAACTAACTGAGGAGACAATCATCAGGCAAGGGGATAGCCCTTATAAGGTAATCCAAAGTGACTAGATACAACCTGGTGATGAGCCAACTACAGTTAAAGCGGTGAGACAATGATTGACAGGAAGGGGATAGGAAATGAAGCAGTGGTAGAGATCCGAGGTCTTAGTGTAAGTGCAAGACAATAGAATCTGAGCGCAAAATTGCATGACAAATTGGGATAGGAGCGAGTGATGTTGAAGGTAATGCAAATGAGAGGTAATAGTGTATGCAGGGTAGGGACTAGTCCAATTGCAAACTATACAGTAGTGATGGCTTGGTTAGACGTAGATGCAAACTAACAAACAATGCATGACCAAAGATGGAAGTCCAAGGCTGTTGATTGGCCAGGGAAGGAGATTGGATCTCATAATGGATGGCCAACCAGTATGGAGTTAACCGCAAATTTTGCAAGTATATACTGAGTTAGTCGCCGAGATTGGAAGGTCAGCGCAAGCCAGAGGAAATAGAGGATCGCACCATTGATGTTGTGCTTTTATTTGTGTCATGCTTTTAGACTGAGGTAGATGGTACTGAGGAGAGGACATGTCAAAGTGGTGAAGACAATAATCCTTAAGTGCAAAGCGTGAAATTTCCCCACCTTGCCAGCATCTTGCTTTTCAACTTCCCCCAATCCTGTCTTTTATAACCAACCATTTCCTCCATGTCCCGCAGCTTCTCTTTTTCAGTAATGAAGAGCACAATAGTCCAAACCTTGTCCACGCCCATTGCACCCTCTGAATCCGCGATGCCTTTGAACCTGGAAGGGAACTGTTCCACATCCAAGGTACTGAACCAAAGATGAGGAAAGTCCCTTGTTCTTAGCCACGTGCAACAAGGGGCCTCCACCGCCACATCCAACAACCCCTCCAAAGGAGGAGCAAAACCGCTAGCTCTAGGAACATGGGCAGATGGCAGCGGAGGGGTTGAATAGCAGAAACAGGAGTCAAGCACAGAGGATAGGGAGGGAGGACATTGGATCCTGGTGCGGTTTTTGGCAGCATCCTACGTTATCTTTGAGAGACTGAGAATTGATTGAGAGTTCCCAGCCAGACCCCCAGATTTGGAAACTTTAGAGGTTAACCCTCATGAAGTTATCCCTTGGTTGTGTAGTTGATGATTCTAGCGTCTGTAAGGTCTGAGGATGCTTCCTCCAGAGAGCGAGAAGGTGTGAGAGAGAGATAGAGAGATGATGATGATGATTTTCTTCTTCTCCCTCCTCCTTTGCCCCCCCCCCAACTTGCGCTGAGGGAGGTGGCCTTTTACATCCTCTCCCTCAGCCCTAACCTAGGTACAAGCACAAGAACAATCTGGCAAAAATTGAAGAAGAAACCCTAGACCCAGAACCCTAATCCAATCCTAACCCCTACACCTGTAACACCCTATCCCTTCAGCCTGCCTGCCATTAAACACATCCATTTTGTCCTTCCATGGAGTGGCCCTCCAGGGCGCGCTACTCAAAGTTCACCGTGCTTGTCCGTATCCGCCCAACGCGCCATCTGAATATCCCAGTCCCATGACCGGCTTGGGCTTGGGCGCGGCCATCCACGCACATAGCCCCACAATTGCCCCGCTCTTTCCTCCCCAAAATAATCACCCAAGAACATGGTTGGGCCGGCTCCATTCCTAAGTCAAATATCTAAGCGGGTCACGGCCCCTCTCCCTAGTCAGGCCCAACCCGCATCTGCATGCTGGCCCCGCTGTGCCTACTGCTGAGCCTTGCAGCAGCTGCTGCTAAGCCTGCAGCGGCCACTGATGAGAAAGGGCACACCCCAACTGCTGAGCCTGGCCTACCAAATGCTGAGCGCGCAGGAGGCAAAGCAGTTCCCAATCCAAGGCTATATAATGACACCACAGCGCAAATGACGTTTGATCCAGAGGCCGAGACGGAAGCGTTGACGGTGGAAGATTCATCCTGTGGGAAATTCAAAACCACAATCTGCAATCAGGGGTTGGGGAAGTGGATGCAGGATTTGGCAAGAGAGGAGGAGGAGGACCCCGGCACAGAGTTGGTTTGCAAGGGTCGTCCGGAGGTGGATTTTGATTAGTCAGCTGAGGTTACCGCATGGAGAAAACTCAGGCTTTGTGTGGGCGGTCAACCAGTGAGGAGCAGGTGGGAATAAGGGAGGAAGCGCGGGATGGGCAAGCACTGGAAGTAAGCTCCTTTCCTCAGTGTGCATCACCCAGAGGTACTTCACCAAAACACTATCATTGTGCCATGCTTGTGAGCAAAGGCAAAATCTGCGTTTTGGTTTTGACTAGGACCTATGGTAACAGATGCGTGCGGATGGTGCAGTGCAATTTTGTAAAGTATAAGCTGGTTGCGGTGCGGATGGCGCAGTGCAATGTTGGAAAGTATAAGCTGGTTGCGCAAAGGTCCGTCCCCAGAACAAAGCAATGCTGCAGGATCTGAACAGACAACTGCGACCAATCCCATGGTTGTGGGACCCTTGGAAATCTCCACTGAAGGTGTCAGGATGGGTAACGCAATTGGAGCAGATTGCGGCCCTTAACTTTGGACCACAGGTCTGATTAATGGTGGAGGAACGGGATTTTCTGACTTTGCTACTTTTTCTCAAGGAAAGAGCACTTGCGTTTAGACCTGAAAGGTGGGGACTGTTAAAGAGCAAGATAGGCAAACCTTATGTGATTCCAACGGTTCCACACAAACCTTGGCAAATCAAGCCAATTTCAATTCTGCCGGCGGTTTGGGGGCCCTTCTTGGAGCTGGTGCAAAAGCGTGTGGGAACGGGTGTTTACAAGCAGTCAAAATCATCTTACTCAAGTCTGATCTTTTCAATGGTTAAGCAGGATGGGAAGTCATCATGAATTGTTCATGATATGCAGTGGCTCAATTTGTTTACAATCCAAGACGCAAGACAACCCCTGCGCATGTACAAGTTTCTGGAATCTATGGAAGGACACGCATGCTACAGGTTGGTGGATGTGATGGGCGGATACAATCAGCGCAAACTCAATTGGAGTTTGCATCCAATGACTTCCTTCAAAACCAGATTGGGCAGGATGCAACTGACGTGGCTACCGCAAGGTGCAACTAACTTGGTTGCTTTTTATCAAGCCCAGATGACCTGGATTCTGAAGGAAAATCTTCTGGAGGCTTTTCAGATTTTCATCAACAACGCGGGAATCAAAGGCCGAAAGATGGATTACAGAGGGGAAACACTTATCAATGCTCTGGAAATTTGCCAATTTGTCTGGGAGTACACACAAACACTGGAGCTGATCTTGTTGCGGATTGAGGAAGTGGGGCTTACGGTGTTGGGGAAAAAGTTAGCAGTCTGTGTACCTGCGCTGGAGGTTCTAGGACACGTTGTGGCTTCCCACAGAAGACGTATTGCGGAAAAGAAATGCAACAAAGTCCTTGAGTGGCCAATGCCAAAGACTGTATTGCACATTCTCCAGTTCTTGGGATTGTGTAGCTATGTACAGATGTTCATCAATCATTTTGCGGAGGTTGCTAGCCCATTGCGGGCATTAATGCATAAGGGCGCCGGATGGACCTGGGTTTTGGACTGTGACGTTGCCTTTGAAAATCTCAAGTAGATTTTTGGGCACAATATTTTACTGCGGGACTTGGATTATGACACCGGAGGAATTAAGTTGGCCATGGATTTGAGCAATCTTGGCGTGGGGGCGGTTCCAACCCAGGAGGATGAGGGGAAAGATTTTTTGGTTCTTTACAAGTCTGTTACCTTTACGCCAACATAGAGCTGGTACTTGCAGCCAAATTTGGAGCTTTGTGGGGTCACTAAGACTGTGCGGAGGTTGCAGCACTTGCTATGGGGGATTCACTTCATTCTTCTGGTGGATGCAGAGGAACTGGCCCGGATGATCAATTTGCCAATGCTTCCAAATGCGCCTATGACCAGGTGGGTTGCATTCCTTCAGTTGTTCTCTTTCACGCTGGTGCATGTTCCAGGGAAGGCCTTTACGTATTAAAGAACGTAAGCACTTACGCATGTGCTACGTATGAGTGTAATCCAAATGGGATGTACATGAGGGCCTCTGCGGCCCATTGGACACACACACGGACCATACGTGCCTGTGTGGATGTCACGGATTTGGGGAAACTGGCCTCAAAACATGTGAAACAGCCCTATTGGTACACAGGCCCTAACGGGCCAGAGAAATACAGCCATATGGGCTTGTATGGACATAATTGGGCCCAAGGTTTATTTTGGATATACTTTGCCAGACTGGCTGTCCCGCCAAATTATGCTAAACTCACTTGTTGGGCTTGGAAGAGGCCCATTGGGGCCGCCGCCCGTGTCGCGGCCCGCTTGGGGCCGCAGTTTTTGATTACGGCCCGTTTATGGGGCCCAACCGCCCGCACAGGGCCGTTGTAGGGGGCAGGGGGACTCAAAATGGAGCCCCCCCACCATTTTTGCGGCTGTTGAGATGTTGCGGCTGCCCCGCTGGGTGGCGGGCGGGGGGCTGGGGCCAATGGCCCCTGCTCCTCCCCCTCCGCTCACTTGCCATTGCAAGGAGAAGGGTGAGGGCTGGCTGGATGGAACCAGCCAGCAACCGGTCATGGTGGGGGGGACTTGATCCCCCCCCCACCAAGTGTGGTGGCTAGGCCAGTTGCATCAAGGCAACCAGCAGTGAGGGGGAATTGACCACCCCCCCACCATCAAAGGGGCGCTCTCCCCCCCTGTATACCAAGGGGGAGGAGAAATGGGATGGAGGGGGCCTGAAAACCCCCCAGCCCACCTACCATGACAAAGCCCTGGGGGCATTGACCTCCAGGGCCCCTGGTAGGGGGATTTGACCGCCCCCTCCAGGGATTTGAGAGAAAGAGGGGGGGGCAGCATGTCCACCAGTTACACCCCCCCCATGTGTGTCTGAGACCGGACCCAGGTGTGTCCTGGGTCCCTCCTGGCCATTTGTATGGCCAGGGGCTGGTCGCATGAGGCAACCAGCCAGCATGTGAGGTAACAGGCTGGTTTTAATAGACAACCGGCCAGGGGTTTGAACAGCTAAGGGGCTTGTTCAGCCTCATTGAGGTGGAAACACAAGAAATAAACAGAATAGGCTGATTGTAAGGGTACAGGGACTGATGCCATGCAGGCTGATGTAGACCAAACCAAGTAAAAAGGCCTGTAGAGCCTGTAGAGCTCTTTTGGAGCAGAAAATTTGCCTTTTGGCTTGTTGTATCATGGGCTCACCAGAGGCCAATCTTTTGTACTTAAGGAGTTCTTCTCCCTGCTGTTTTCCATCATCCATTCATCATCCAATCAAATTCATCACCAATATCATCCAAGGTATTGCCCCATTTTTAGAGCCCATCAGCAATTATTGACACAAGTTTTCCAGCATTTCTTTTGCTTTAAATACTGCTCATTTGCCTAAGCTACTTTCTGGCCATAATTATAACACATTATCACTACCAAAATCATCATTACTTCCCAGCCATCTAGACCCTTGTACCTGACTCTGGAAAACCTCAAAGACCTCAAGTTTTCCAAGACAATGTCCTATATCCCTGATGTTAGCTCCACCAAGATAGTTTTGAACAGTCAGAATTATAATTCTTGGGCTGTCCTTATGGATAGTGAGCTGGAAAAAATCTGTTGTGGGGAGATAATGGATGCAGATGACACTTTGATCAGTTCAGAAGGGAAGAAAAAGTCTTATCATCTCATCCTTAGGCATCTTGATGAGAATCATGTGACATGGGTTGCTGAGACTCCTAGGGAAGATGAGAGAAGGAGGGGCAGCATCCTTTGGAAGTTGCTCAATTCCAAGTGTGCTGGTGATTCTGTTCACCAGAAGGGTATAGCTTTCAATAAACTGTTCAAGTTACAATATTTGAATTGTAAACAGTTTGTTGCAGAGGCTAGGTATAGCATAGCCATGTTTAAGTCATGAGGACTTAACATGGATTGTGAGTGTTTGTCACTCTTAATCCTTCAGAAGCTACCAAAGGAGTTTGATTCTTTAGTCAGAATTATTTCTCAATTGGATCCTCTTCTTGGGGAGGAGGATATGCTGAAAAGGATTGAAAAGAATGATCTTCAGTTAAAGATGAAGGGAGGTTCTGGAACAGCCCTTGTTGGAATGACTGGAAAATCTTGCAAGAAGGCAAAAAAGGATTTGTCCAAGGTCTTATGCTATAATTGTCAGAATAAGGGGCACTATGCTAAGGATTGCAAGGAGGCAAAGAAGAGGAAGAATTCCAAAGAGAATGACAAGGAGGTCAATCTCACTACTGAAAACGTTGCAATGGTGGTGTTTTATGGTCCAATAGAAATGGTTGTTGGGGAAGAAGGTCCCAACAAAAAGGCCAAAATTGATGAGGATCAAGAAATGGACACAAATGATTATGAAAAGAGTAATCTTAACCTCAACAATGAGAACTTATCAGTAACTGATAAATCTTCTTTCCTATTAGGAGGATTGAATCAGGATGTTCTTGTTTTGATTGATTCTGGTTGTACAGATGACATGTTCTTTGAACCAAATTTATTTTCAAATCTTAGTGATTATGATGGAGCTGTAGATATTGGTCAGAAAGGCAGGACAATTCAGATTAAGGGAATTGGAAAATTTATTCTTGCAAATCACTTGGGTTTCAAAATTTCTTTTGAGAAAGTGTTCTATGTACCAGAATTTCCTTATAACCTTGCTTCTCTTGGAGTGTTTTGGAAAAGGTTTTCCAGATTTGTTATCTTAAAGAAGATAGGTTTGTTATTGATATGGATGGGAGAAATTTTTTTAGTGGACAAGTTTGGAATAAGCTTTTGTGTGCAAGATTGTTGAAAATCTCAGCTCTGATCACTGTTGCTCACAATAGAAGTTGCCATAAGTTAAAAGAAAGCAACTGTGAGAGTTGTGCCTTGGGGGCTAAGACTAGAAATGTTTTCTCAAAGAGTAGAGATTGCACTGATGTTCCTAGAGAGGAATTTTCCATTGATTTGGCTGGTCCATTCACACCAGATTCCCTTGGTGGGGAAAGATACTTCATCAATTTAGTTGATACTGCAACTAATTATGTTTGGGTTAAACCAATTTGATCTAAGGATCAGACCATGGAGGATGTTTCTGTAATCTTCAAATTCTGGAAACAGAATGGTCTAATGAAGGAGATCAAGAGGTTTATTACCAATGGAGGTGGTGAAGTTGTGAGTAAAGAGTTTGAGAGGTTATTGAAAGATTATGGTATCATTCATATAGTCACTACTGCAAGTACTCCACAGAATAATGGAATAGTTGAGAAAATGAATAGGACTTTACTGGACAAGGTCAGAACTATTATGTCTCAATCCGGTCTACCAAAGTTCTTATGGGCTGAGTTGATGTGTACAGTCTGTCTGTTGCACAACATTGTGAGTGTTAATGGGAAGAGACCTCATTATCAGTTTTGGAAGTTGTGCCCCAAAACATCCCACCTAAGAACAATTGGTTTCTTGGTGTATTATAGTGTCCAGCATAATGAGATGGTTGGAAAATTAGACCCTAGAGCCAGAACAGGGGCACTTGTAGGCTATGATTCAATAAGTAAATTGTATAGGATCTATTGTCCAGGGAAAAGAATGGTTATCCATAGTAGGGATGTAAAATTCAATGAAAGTACCTTCCCACCCAAAAGGATTAAAGATGTTGTTGTGAATAAGCCACAGCAAGAAATAGAATTAGCACCTATTTCACCAGCAGAGGCTGAGGAAAACGTGGTTCCAGAAGATGAAGAAATGGCAGATGTGCCACCAGAGGGTTTAGTACCCGCTTCAGGGGAGTCCATTAATTTGGAAACTGATGAGCCTCCACCTCCAGTTAGAAGGATTGGAAGGGTTAGAGTGCCAGTTGATAGGTATGGGGAATGGAAGTCCCATTATGCTGCCGCAGGATATGAGGAAGATACATTTCAGGAACAGTGTATGCTCAATGAAGTCCTAGAGTTTAGTTCAGAAATGGGTAACAGGGTTAACCCAAATAGCTTTGGCCAAGCTATGAATTCTGATGAGAGAGCCAACTGGAAGAGTGCTATTTTTGAGGAATTTGATTCTTGTGAGAATAATAGTGTCTTTGAAGTAGTTAAGCCGGATTTTGTTCCAAAAGGAAACACCATTGTGGGGTCTAGACTGGTGTTAAACAAGAATTTTGACACAAATGGATTTTTGAAGAGGTTCAAAGCTAGATGCATTGCACAGGGCTTCAAGCAGAGAGAGGGTATTGATTACCAAGAAAATTTCTCACCAACTGGAAGGCTGTCCACCTTCAGGTACATCATTTCTCTGGCAATGGAGTTGGGTGAAGAAGTCAGACAAGCTGATTTTGTAACAGCATACTTGAATGCAAAACTTGGAGAGGAGGATACTGTTCATATGTCAATTCCTGATAGTTTTTGTGAATGGTTAGTAGAGACTAAACCAGAAACCATGAAGAAAATCTTTGTTAGAAGTTTTCTTTCAGAAGATAAAGGGGAATATGTCCTCAAGCTGTGTAGATCCCTGTATGGATTGAAGCAAGCAGCTAGGTTTTGGTATAATACCATGAGTGAGAAACTAATACAGATTGGTTTCAAGAACTCTGAGGCCGGCCCTTGCCTTTTTGTAAGAGAGGATGCAATTTTTTTTGTATGGGTTGATGAAATTGTCATCATTGGAAATGGTAAAGAGAGAGTCATGGAGACACTCAAAAAGGAATTCAAGGTGAAAGATCTTGGTTGGGCACAACAGGTGCTAGGAATGAAATTTAGTAAGAGCAAGAATGGTATTAAGTTAGACCAGAGCCACTATGTATCAGCTCTTCTTAAGAAATATGGCTTAGAATACACAAAGGATTTTGGTACTCCCATGCAGTCAAACATTTGTTTAGAGAAGTCTAAAGATGAGGAGTATCTGGAGTTTGTTCAATCAGGGAAGGACTACAGGTCAGCTATTGGATTGCTTAATTATTTGGGGCAATGTACAAGGCCCAATATTGCCTTTGCAATAGGTGTCTTGTTGCAACACTTAGAGAAGCCAAGCATGAGACATTGGTCAGCATTTAAGAGAGTTATGAGGTATCTGAAAGTAACACACAGTCTGGGACTGTTGTTTACAAAGTCAGCAAACTTTGATTTGATTGGTTATTCCAATGCAAGTTGGGCAGATGGTAACACTAGGGAATCAACAAGTGGTTTTGTATTCTTCTTAGGTAAGAATCTGGTTTTGTGGATGTCCAAGAAGGTATCAGCAATAAGTCTTTCATCAACAGAGGCTGAGTATAGAGCTTACTTAGCAGCTTCAAAGGAGGCAAAATGGTTGAGGAAAGTCTTAGAGGATACACGTAAACCACAAAGGTTTGCATTGTTGTATTCTGATAACCAGAGTGCCAAGGCATTGGCGCAAAACCAAGTGTTCCATTGGAGAACAAAACATATCAATGTTCACTATAACTATATTTGTGATGCGGTTAACTGCAAGGAGATTGTGTTGAGGTACATGCCTACTGGAGCAATGATTTCAGATATCTTGACTAAGGCTTTAGATAGGAGCAAGCATCAAGGCTTTTTGACTAATTTGCAAATGTCACCCCTTTTGGATTAAGGGGGTGTGTTAGAATACATAAGCACTTACATGTGTGCTACATATGAATGTAATCCAAATGGGATGTACATGAGGGCCTCTGCAGCCCATTGGACACACACACGCACCATACATGCCTGTGTGGATGTCACAGAATTGGGGAAACTGGCCTCAAAACACGTGAAACAGCCCTATTGGTACACAGGCCCTAACAGGCCCAGTGGGGTATATGGACAAATACAGCCAAATGGGCTTGTATGGACATAATTGGGCCCAAGGTTTATTTTGGACATACTTGGCCAGATGGGCTGGCCCGCCAAAGTATGTTAAACTCACTTTTTGGGCTTGGGGGGAACCCATTGGGGCTGCCACCTGTGTTTCAGCCCATTTGGGGCTTCTGTCCATGTTGCAACCCCCTTGGGGCCGCTGTTTTTGCTTAAGACTCATTTATGGGGCCCAACGGCCCGCGCAGGGCTGTTGTAGGGGGAAGGGGGACTCAAAATGGAGCCCCCCCGCCCCGGTCGCGGCTGCCGCGCTGGGTGACGGCCGCGGGGCTGGGGCCGACGGCCCTGGCTCCTCCCCCTCCCCTCTCTGGCCATTGCAAGGAGGAGGGGGAGGGCTGGCTGGATGGAACCAGCCAGCAGCAGGTTGCAAGGGGCAACCAGTAATGGTGGGGGGGACTTGATCACCCCCCCACCAAGTGTGATGGCTAGGCTGGTTGCATTGAGACAACCGGCAGTGGGGGGAATTGACCACCCCCCCATCATTGAAGGGGCGCTCTCCCCCCCCCCCCCCCCCCTTTACCAAGGGGGAGGAGTGATGGGCTGGAGGGGACCTGACCACCCCCCAGCCCACCTACCATGATGATGCCCTGGGGGCATCAACCTCCAAGGCCCCTGGTAGGGGGATTTAACCACCCCCTCCAAGGATTTGAGAGAAAGAGGGGGGGGCGGCATGTCTTCCGGTTACACCCCCCCCATGTGTGTCTGAGACCGGACCCAGGTGTGTCCTGGGTCCCTCCTGGCCATTTGTATGGCCAGGGGCTGGTTGCATGAGGCAACCAGCCAGCATGTGAGGTAACAGGCCGGTTGTAATAGACAACCGGCCAGGGGTTTGAACAGCTAAGGGGCTGGTTCAGCCCCATTGAGGTGGAAACACCATAAATAACCAGAATAGGCTGATTTTAAGGGTACAAGGACTGATTCCATGCGGGCTGATGTAGACCCAACCAAGTAACAAGGCTTGTAGAGCCTGTAGATCTCTTTTGGAGAAAAAAGTTTGCCTTTTGGCTTGTTGTATCATGGGCTCACAAGAGGCCAATCTTTTGTACTTAAGGAGCTGTTCTGCCTGCTGTTTTCCATCATCCATTCATCATCCAATCTAATTCATCACCAATATCATCCAACGTATTGCCCCATTGTGAGAGCCCATCAGCAATTATTGACACAAGTTGTCCAGCATTTCTTTTGCTTTAAATACTGCTCATTTTCCTAAGCTAATTGCTGGCCATAATTATAAAATTACAATTCCAGAAGCGCTGTCTTGGTACCCATGGGATGATCCATATGAAGTTGCGGAACCATTGGATGTGAAGGCCCCAACGGTTAAGGCAGGGGTGATGGAATTAGGTGTGCAACTTCCGCTCCAGCATTCCAGGAGGTACGCAGTTCTCAGTTTGTATTTGCGGGATCTTTGGTTTCTGAATGACATGCCAGCCAAGATTGTTTGATGTATTTGGCAGAGAATGGTAAATTTCCACCTGCAGGAAGGAAAGCTGTGGCGGTGGAGCGTTCTGATACCGCTTGTGGTCAGCATGTCTAGGGGGGATCAGGAGGTAATTCTGGGAAGTCTGCATGAAAATCTTGGCCATGGCAGCAAACTTGAAACGCGGAAGCGGGTGAAGGCAAGGTCCTGGTGGCCAGGTATAGTACGCGTGGTGTGGGAGTGGGTAGGGTTGTGCAAAGAGTGTCAGAAGCAGGGTGGAACGTTACCTTGCAAATTAGGCATCCCCACTGGAGAGTGTTATAATTATGGCCAGCAATTAGCTTAGGCAAATGAGAAGTATTTAAAGCAAAAGAAATGCTGGACACTTTGTGTCAATAATTGCTTGATGGGCTCTCATAATAGGGCAATATGTTGGATGATATTGTTGATGAATTTGATTTGATGATGAATGGATGATGGAAAACAGCAGGGAGAAGAGCTCCTTAAGTACAAAAGATTGGCCTCTTGTGAGACCATCATACAACAAGCCAAAAGTCAAATTTTCCGCCCCAAAAGAGCTGTACAAGGCTCTAAAGGCCTTGTTACTTGGTTTGGACTACATCAGCCCACATGGCATCAGTCCCTGTACCCTTACAACCAGCCTATTCTGGCTATTTCTGGTGTTTCCACCTCAATGGGGCTGACCCAGCCCCTTAGCTGTTCAAAACCCTGGCTGGTTGTCCATTACAACCAGCCCTGTTACTTATCCTAGCACTTGTACAGCCCTGGCCCCTCATATGGGCCAGGTGGGAGGTAGAACTCACCTGAGTCCGACCAAAATCTCACCTGGGGGGGGTGTAACTGGCAGACATGCTGCCCCCCCCTCTTTCTCTCAAATCCCTGGAGGGGGCAGTCAAATCCCCCTACCAGGGGCCCGGGGGTTGATAACCCCAGGGCGTTGCTACTGTAAGTGGGCTGGGGGGTGATGAGGTTCCCTCAGCCCATTGCTCCTCCCCCTTGGTAAAGGGAGGGGGAGAGCGCCCCTTCAATTGTGGGGGGGTGGTCAATCCCCCCCCCACCGCTGGTTGCCTCAATGCAAACGGCCTGGCAATCTCCTTTGGTGGGGGGGTCATTAATTCCCCCCCACCATGACCTGTTTCTGGCTGGTTACAACCAGCCAGCCCTCCCCCACCCCCTTGCAATTGCAAGCAAGGGGAGGGGGAGGAGTCGGGACCACCAGCCCTTGTGGCAGCCGCAACAATGGCCCTGCGCGGGCCGTTGGGCCCCATAAACAGGCCAAAGGCAAAAACAGCGTCCCCAAGTGGGCCACAAAACGGGCCGCAACGCGGGTGGCAGCCCCAATGGGCCGCCCCAAGCCCAAAAACTAAGTAAACCATACTTTAACGGGCCAGCCCGTCTAGCCAAGTATGTCCAAAAGAAACCTTGGGCCCAATTATGCCCATACAAGCCCATCTGGCTGTATTTGCCCATATACCTCACCAGGACCGTTAGGGCCCGTGTACCAATAGGTCTGTTTCACCCGTTTTGAGGCCAGTTTCCCCAAATCAGTGACATCCACACAGGCCCGTATTGTCTGTGTGAGTGTTCAATGGGCTGGAGAAGCCCGTATGTGCATCCAATTTGGATTACACTTATACGTAGCACAGGCGTAAGTGCATACGTATTTTAACAGAGAGGAAGCCTTGTTTGGGCGGGTTTCTCTGAACATTGTGCACATCAAGGTAGGTAAGTTTGCGTACCTCCTTTTTGCGCGGGATGATTTCTTGGGATGGGTGGAAGCGGCACCGCGGGTGAAGCTTTTGGCAGAAAAAGTTGGTCAGTTTCTGGAGGAAGATTTGTTTGTGCATTACGGATCACTTTGGCTGGTGACAGTCAATGGGCATGCGGAGTTCTGGGTATGGTTGGTGGAGTTGGTGCAAATTTGGGGAGCAAATTCTGGGCAAGTGACAGAGTACTATCTGGAAGGGGCGGGGATGATTGAGCGCGGTCACCAGCCAATCAGGATGAAATGGTGAAGATGTGTGGCAAGGATGGCAAGCAGTGGCAGGAAACCCTTCCGGTCTTTCTTTTTGCAGATTGGATTTTGGTGAAGAAATCAAAGGTTTATTTGCCGTACAAGCTGCTATTTGGGCAGGGATCCGTGCTGCCAATTGACATTGAGCTGGAAAATTTTCTGGGTATCAACTGGTGGAAGGTTAAAACGGCCGTGGATCTAGTCAAGGCCCGCACCAAGCAATTCCTGCAACGGGACAAGATGTTGTAGAAAGCAGCTGGAAGACTGAAGGAAACCCGCACAAAGTCCGTCCGCTACTGGGAAAAGCGCTGCATGCATAAACTCTGGGATCCGTTGCAGAAGGGGGACTTGTTTCTGCTTTACAATCAGAGCCTGGAAAATCAATGGGGGAGGCTGTTTGCTAATTGATGGAAGGGGCCTTTCTGTGTGCTGTACAAGTTCACCAGAGGTAGCTACCAGTTGGAGGAATTGGAAGGAACTCCGCTCAAGCAGAAGGCCGTGGCTTTGCATGTGAAACAATTCTTTGTGCAGGGCTCAACTTCATTTGACAAGATGGCTGGTTTGGATAGCAAAGGGGAAAACAAGGCAGATCCTTCCTTCAAGGACAAGCCTGCGCATGTGCTTCTTGTCTAGCGGAGTAAACAACTGAAGACCGCTGGGGAAAGCAGCCAAGTTGGGGGGAAAGATGGAAGAATAGGGGATATGATTGGATTTGGTGAGGGGGTGCTCCAGCCGGTTCAAATCCGGAATAACTAGACACCCCAGAATGTTTTTTTTCTTATCTTCTTCTCTCTGGATTAGCTATGGATGGTTTCTTTTAGTTATGGGCACGGCACAAAGCTGGGTCCATCAAAGCAAGGACAAGCCCCACATTCTGGAAGCAAATGAATGGACAATTTCCAATGGATGATTCAAGGAACTAGGAAAGGGTGTTGCGCCAAACAAACAGCAAAGTTGTGGGCTTGGCAAAAGGTTGGTGTTTGTAAAAAAAAAAATCTCTTTAAGTTTTCTTGGTTATCTTATAGATGGAAGGTACAAATGTTTTTGGGAGGATTCTTTTTCTTTCTCTCTCTCAAGGTTGTGCGCGTGCGGCTGGTTTTCTTTGTACTCTCTCTGTTCTGTAGATGGGTACGGGGAAATGTGTGGATGTTTATCTGGGGCGCTCCAGGTACCTTGAGCAGATACTTCTCTCTCACCGGATACTCACAGTGGCATGGATTTCTCACTCTTGCGGATCTTGCGCGCAGATGTTCTTAATCTCACCAATTTCTCTCAGTGGCGCAGATCCTTCTCACTCTTGCGGATCTTGTGCGCGGCTCTTGTTTCTCTCAGGGGTCTCACAAAGACAAAAGGCTGCTCAGGATGGCGTAGCAAAATTCCTTATCTTTTCATAGGCATGGGAATGAAAACAAGATGGAATGAAGAAAGGAAGAGAAAGGGGGGGCAATATGCCTACATCTGCCAATTCCTCATCACATCCTCCGCGTACGCACAAGCCTCTTGGCTATGGATTGGAAAGCCGCCAAGACGTTGTGTTGCGCATTGGCAGTGTGCGCGTAAGGAACCGCTATAAATTGCCGGAGGAGTTTGTCCCCATTGTTCACCATTGCATCAAACCTTGCCAAGGGAAGAGCCAGAACTAGAGGGATCTCCAGGATCTTGGGAGTCTCTGCCAGAGGAGTTTCAGCGGCTGCGGGTTCCGGTGACAACTTGATCACCATGGGAGACGGCGCGTGTGCAGGCTCCGGTGATGACCTGGGAACCGGTGATGGTGATGGCAGTGGTGGAGATGAAGCCGGAGGAGGAGTTGGTCTCAGAGGATTGGGGGGACACGGTGGCGGTGAAGGAGGAGCTGGCCTCAGTGGTGGTGTTGGAGGAGCGGCTGGATGGTTGGGGATCCTTGGGTCCATTGCTGGTACGTTCATGCATACCCGCGCAGCCCACTCATGGGCGGCGTTCCAGAAGGCTGCAAATTTTGGAAAATCCTGGCGCCTTGGAGGTCCAGCCAGGCGGAACGGCAAGCCCAAGTTGTGACTCTTGCGCAATGGAGGATTTTGAGGGGCGCGTCGCGGATGGTTGAGAGGCAAGCTGGGCAGGGTTCACTCATTTGTTGAGATCTCCTTGTTGCTTGAGATTACAAAGGAGTCGCAATGGGTCCTCTTGCACAGGCAACCTTGGGGGCAGTCGCGTGGCATGCCCTCCAATAGGGAGAAGCGGCAATGTCTGGCTTGGCATGGGACACAGGCATGCCGGCCCAGAAGGATGCGGCACAAAAGGCCTCTCCGGCTGCAGTATGTGCAGGAAATATTTGGTGAAGAGTGGCGGATGAGGTGTTTCTTTTTCTTTGGTCTGATGAAGGGGTGTGGAGGGGGATGCGGTATAGCTATGGTATATTTGGAGGCAGGTGAGATAGTGGTGGATCTCTGGGGACAGAACTCAAGTTGGGGGGGATGTGGTGGTGTTTTATAGACGCGAGTTGGAATTGGCTGCGCGCTGCGTGCTCAGCAGGGGAAGGGCGCTCAGAAATCGGTGCAGCTCCATATCACCTTTCTGTATCTTTGATCTGTCTAGATATGAGGAGTACTGGTTTCTCTACAGGTCTGTCTTCTTCTATCCTTACTTGATGTAGAGCATCTCCTAACGCTTCCATAAAGGCGTCAATGTACAGTTTGAAGGGCTTGGAGTAATCTGGTTGGATGAGTAAAGGAGTAGAGTTCATAGCTATTTTTAGTTCCTCATAGTTTTTCAATCTCTCATTGGTCATTTCAAATAGAGTGTTATTGTTTCATATTTCATACAGAATCTTAGTTAGAATAGAAAACTTTGGTATTTATTGTCTGTAGTAACTGCCAAAACTAATGAAAGAAAGTAATTCTGTTTTGTTTTGAGGCATAGGTCTATTCATGACAGCAGATATCTTATTTTGATCAGCAGCTAGAGTTAGACCAGAGACTATATGTCCTAAGGCTTTCAATTCTCCGTAGCCAAAGTTGCATTTCTTCATGGATACCTTCAATCCTTCTCTGGAGATAGTCTAGAGTACTAATCTTACTTGGTTGATATGAGTATCCCAATCATCAGAGTATATGATAAAATCATCTATATATACCATCATCCATCCTTGTCTGATGTATGTACTTAGAACTGTATCCATTGTTCTCTGGAAGTGTGATGGGGCATTCTTTATACCAAAGGGCATCCTAAGATATTCATATATTCCCAAATGAAAGATTATTCTCATAAACTTCCTGCTTTCAGGGCTTATTGTTATCTGGTGGAAAACTTTAAGCATATCCATAGTAGTGATGTACTTGGCCTTGGACAAGTTATGCAGAGCATGATCAATCCGGGGTATAGGATAATAATCTGCCTGAGTATAATTATTGAGCATTATGAATTCTCCTACCATTCTTGACTTGTCATTATTCCAAGCTATGATTACAGGTGTGGTCACATCTACCTGTTCATTATGCCCTACTTTCCTTAATACTTGTAAGTCTATTAGTTCTTGGATATGTTCCTCAAGAGCCTTTCTAGACTTAGGACTAGAAGGATAGGCTGGCCTTCTTAAGTTTGCAGGATAAGGAGGCTTAATGGTCAATTTCAATACCATATCATGTCCTTTAATATCACCAATGGGATGATCTTTAGTACAAAAAGCATTTTTGTTCTCAAAGCAGACTGTCAATATATCTTTCTTCTGTTCCTCAGAAAGTTTCATATTCAGAGCTGCTTGAGAGAAGTATTCTTGGTCAAAGTCTTCTAAATGCTTTTGATAAGTAGAGGAGGGGAAGTTAGATTGAATGGTTCATATCTTCAACTTCTTGTCCCAATTACCACCTACTGTGAAGTATCTCCCTTTACTCTGGAACACATCTATACCATATAGACATAAGGCATCATTACCTAGTATCAGGTAGTCACATAGTCCGTTGAGCAATACTACAAATTCCACTTGTATCCTCAAAGATCCTTTAGTATGGGGTAGTATTATAGGAGCAGTCCATACTCCACTAGCATTCATAGTAGATTTGCAAGAGCTAAACTTGGCTTTTGGGACGGGAAGAAGGTGTTCTTTCCAATTGGGATCCCATTTGTTTCAGAATTCAGCACAGACACATGAGAAGAAAGCTCCACTATTCAGTAATAACCTTATAGGTCTGTCTTTATACAATCCTGTTGCATAACAAGTTTGACCAGTGGTATAACTTTTCCCAATCATAGGTTTAACTGTCAATGGTTTGACATCTGTAATATGTCTAGGAATTATGGTAGGATCCAATTTTTGGGGCAAGCTAGAATCCCCATGGATGTTATTTATTTCTACAGAAGTGCCTATATCTCCTTCTATAACATTAACAGGTTTGGTCAGGATCAATTCACATTCAGAAAGAGATCCTTCAGTATCAGCTATATCTTCATAGTTCTGATTCCCTTCAACCTCCTGCTCTCCTTCCAAGACTGCTATCTTTCTTTTTGGCAATGGGCATTCTTGTCTCATATGCCCAGTCTTGTTACAATTCCAACAAGTCCCAGGCATCCTCTCTTTATCCCTATTCTCATTAGGTTTCTTATTATCAGAGGTATTTATCAGAGGAGGTTTTTCTCTGGTTTTGTTAATGTTGTAGTTGTCTTTGGGTCTAGAAGGGGCTTTCTTGTCTAACACATTCATGTCTATTACTTCTTCTAGCACATTGATTAGAGTTGGCAAGTCAGCATCCATACTCATCCTACATATTACACTATGGTTAAGATTTCCAGGACACAGGTTGAGGAGTCTTTGATTTACTTCCTCTTTATCAACATCTGGATAGAAGCAATCCAATATTTTCTTCTTTTCCAAGCACCATTTGTGAGGTTTATCCTTGGAGGGGTCAAATGAGGAATTTTTGAAATTTTTCATCATTTTTCTTTTCCACATTCTAGAACCAAATTGTTGTTTAATCAGAATTTTCCAAGAATTCCATGGTAAGGATCCTACTTCTTCTCTTTTAATGATAAACCATTCCAAGGCTACTCCTTCAAATTGTCTGGGCAGCCTGACTACAGCTATAGCTTCTGGTAAGTCATAAGAGTTAATAGTGTAGTCAATAAATTTAATAAAATTTATATGATTGTATTCTCCTTCACTGGAGAACTTGGGCCATTCAGAAATAGGGGGTAACAGTTTGAGGGCTTGCTTCATCTCAGGGTCAGGACTAGCCCTAAAGGTGTCACTCCTATGCATTCCTAATAAGGGTGGTGCATAAGGAGTAGTGGTTTGTCTGGGAGGTTTTGTTTCCTCTGTGGTACTCCCCAAGGGGTTGGTCAGATGGACTTTTAAGTCTCTAAGATCATTCTTGATCAGATTAAGTTTCAGGTCCACTTTATTATTCAGCAGATTCATTTTTTCACTAAGGGATAGAATGGATCTGTTAGTAGTGGTTACCAATTCTTCTTTTAAGGGTTTGAAAGACATGATAAAATCTTCTTGGATTCCTGATAACATATTCTCAATTGTTTGAGTCTGTCTGATCCTACCTTGATTAATTGTCTCCAATAACTGGTCTGTATGTTCTTTGATTTCTTCCATTCCTACCATCTTTGTTTGGTTATTAATCAATTTGGCTACTACTGAGGTTAATTTATCCATTTGGGTATAAAAACCGTCCAAATTTTCACAAACAATTTTGAAATTATGAAACATATCATTAGAAAAGGATTTGATTACATCAGAGGTTTGTTTGGGCTCAGAATTAGAAGCTAATTGTTTTAAACCTTCTTCCATTTTTGAGCTAGGTATATTATCTGATCCCAATCTTTCTTTCCCTTTTGCTTTGGATTGGAAGAGGATCTCTTCTTTCTTGATCCTTTGCCTTTCAGTTGGGCTAATTGATCCCAAGGATTCCATTTTTTGATGTAAGATTCTACCTCTTTCCTTGGAATCATTTTCTGAAGAGCTATCTGGGTAGCTTTTTCCTGGGAGATTATCTTTTTCATAGACACCATGTCCTCCTTGGCTTGGGCTTCTTTGAACTCTTGCCAATATTTGGCGTGCTCTCTGACTAAGTTTTTGATCCTGGCTTCCTTGTCCAGATTCTGCTGGGGTGGCTGCAGGAAATCTTCTTGTAATGGATGGTGGCTTGATTCTACTACCTTCTCCAGCTCTAGGTTGGGAGAGGGCAGAAGTAATTGGTGCTGTTCCTTGTCCATCAACATTTGATTCACAGGTTTGAGTCCCTTCATGGTTGTCCTTATTGGTGGTCTCATGGTTACTGGGAGCTTCTGGCAAAGATACATAGGAGGGAATTCTCCCTGAGGATCTTGTGTTACGTCTATTCCTATTTGAATAAAATTTTTATAAGTATTTTACAGAAAAAATCCGTAAAAATAAGTTTTATTCAAAACTTGCTTTGATGTTCAAAGGTACCAAGACTTTATTGGGATTAAATTAACCCTTATTAGGTAATCCTAGGGGGTCTTGGTGTGTTCCAACAAGGTCTTCACCTGCCCAATCAATATTTTCAGGGCGTCCAGAGATATCTGGGATTTCTTGATCCAATAAATCAATTTCAATGGCGGTGGTTTCTGGTACAGGAGGATTCACTGATGTAAAAAAAGTTTATTTTATTGGTCAATAAAATATATTAATATTATTTTTGAAAAAATTATATGGTAATACAAGTTTTATACTTACTTTTATATTTCAAAAAGTAATTTATACAGTATTTCTTCCAAGCTTTATGTTTCTTTAATAGCGCCTGAAAGTTGATATGCCTCTCAAGATCTTCTTGTTCAAGGAGTTTATCTAAGTGTTTACGTGAAGAAGAGATATTAAGTTTCTCAGCTTGAGTTAAAGCTTTCCAACCAGTAGGTTTATAATTTTTAATATATTTTTCTTTTCTTATCTTTAAAAGATTTAAATAATAGATTATTAATTCTGCATTGGTTTCTAAATCCATTGCAAAAGAATTTAACAATAAATCACGGTTATAAAGTCAGATAAATTTATCTTTGATTTATTTTTATGTGAAATGTCTGGTCCAAGGTATTAAATATAATATAATGGAATATTTCCCGGCCAGACCCCCAATTGTCAGCCTCCTGGATGCCAAGACCCTTGCTATCCTTTAGCTACCAGAGGTGATAGAATAAATAATAAATATATTATTTAATAAATGCAGAAAAAATCCAGAAAGTATTTGGATTAAGCTTATTGCAAGGTTAATTGGTTTGGTTATGGTTTATTTTTATAAATCAATAGGAATAAATTGATTGTTAAATATTTTTATAGAGGGGACACAATTATATTGGGGATCTTTAACACCTCTCTTCAGGGATTTCAGTATGAAAACACGTAGTCCTGGTTACTTTGGGCTCTTTAGTTTAAAAGATATTTTAGCCAAAGATAATATGTATATAAAATACACAGTGGCATGGCAGGGCCTTGTAACTATGCTGCCACAAAATAGAAAGGATAATACAACTCACTGGTATATTATTAAATCCTTAGGGTATCTGTTTGGGACGTGCACTGATGGGTTGAACCTGTATACTGGGGTTATAAGGTTGTTCAGCAGTTTTAATTGATAAAAAGAGGTTGAGGATGGATATTATTGATCAGACTGAGCCATAAATCACTTGCTTATCTCTTATAAGTACTTGATTACCTTGGCATGGTGTCTGGATATAAATATAACTGGGTCTCTGCCCATCAATATCCTCAAAAGAGCTCTTTATTTATAGCTTTTGGAGTCCCAATACTATCCTTCTGAGGGGTACAGGGGCTCAAAGGGACAGACACTAAGGCTAGCAGGGTAACCAGTGGTAGCCTGTCACGTGTTCTTGGTGCTATAGCATGGGTAATATCTAATTCCTCAGGGTATGGGAATTATTCTACTTTATAATTGATATCAGGATGTGTGAATAACACTAATCTGTCCTATTTATGTATTATTTAATTAATTATCCTTAGTAAATGTTCCCATTAAGTTAATAATTATTTTAATAGACATTTCTATGGACATCCTGATGTCAGGTAAGTTCTCATTATGTATTAAATAACTGGAGTAAAGTCATGATATTGATTTTACTCCTTATTTTTGAGTTCCAGTTGATTTACTAAAATAATTACTTAAAAATATAAGTCATGGGAATTCATGTAATATTTTTACATCATTAGTTTTCTTAGTATGTCACAAAGATATTGATGTCTATAAATTCTCATAAAATTATATTAAAGTATTTTAATATATTTTTAGAAGTTGTCATTGTCTTATTTTCAACATTCTTGTTACTTTGAATTATATTTAATAAAAAATAAGTATAAGGGTTATTTAAGTATTTTTATATAATATTATGTATTTTTAGACTATCTGCTATCCACAGGAACATTTATTACATATGTAGAATGTTCCCGTGTGGGTTGTAGCATGTTTACGCGGTACCTAAGCTTCTCAGGCCGCCTGTCACTCTGTCAACCCGTAGTCCTACGGCTGCGTACTTGGCAGAGGCCTGGGGCTGCATACACAACCTTGATGGAGTGACAGGGCTGTATCTCAGCCGCGCGCAGGTGCATTGGCTGCCGCGGCTGCGTGCGGGAATTGTGACAAAACACATTTCCGTCCATAACTCCTAAAATATACACAACACCTCAATTCTGACTGAATTTTAGGTGTGAAACCTATACGTGACAATACGTGTAAAATATTTAATTGGCCAAAAAGCTCAATGGTGGTGCCGTGGTATTTTTGGTTTTTCTTTCCTTAATTATTTAAAAATATAAGGAGTTGGATTTCAAGGGTGGGGTCAGTGAGTGACCCTACCTAATTTTGGGTGGAAAATCCATTTCTCTAATAATATTTATGGTTTTCCTACTCCTTCTTAGGTTAATTATATTATTATTATTTTTATGTTATTTTTGTTACTTTTGCGGCTTGCTCTGCAATAGTAGCAAGCTGACAATGTGGTGGTCTTCAATCATCTCCAAAAGTTTCATGAATGAAGGCAACAAAGTTTGGAATAGTTGCTGGAAGCTTAAGTTGGGGATGAGATGAAGCTTTTGCCTTTCATACATAGGGTTGTGGAGGGTGTGTATTCTTGGAACCATGTATTGCTTTTCCAACAGCAAATTCAAAGCTAACCAAGTTGATTCCAAATTGGAGTCTGAATCAGAGTCTGAACAGCAGTCAAACAGTAGCAAAAGTTCAGTCAGCTTTTTTGTGTTTTCAACTTGCTGGGGGGAAGTCTGATTGGACATGTTGAGAAAGATGGTGATGTGATGTGGGGTGATGAGATGATGATGGGATTTGTGTGAAGATGGAGATGTGAAAATTGATAGAGATGTGAAGCAATGGAGATGAGATGCGTGTGATGCAATGGAGATGGATGTGATGTGGGGTGATGAGATGATGATGGGATTTGTGTGAAGATGGAGATGTGAAAATCAATGGAGATGTGAAGCAATGGAGATGAGATGTGTGGTGCAATGGAGATGCAACCGGTATGGATTTGCTGATGTGGATGGGTGTTTTAGATGTGATGGATGATGATGCATAAATGGCGGGTTTAATGGCGGGTTTGATGTTTGAAATCCGCCATTTTCATGAAACCCCCCATTTTGAAATACACCAGTTAGGGGGTATGTGTATTTCAGAAACCCGTCATTAAAAATGGCGGGCTTCCAATGGCGGGTTTGCTAACTTTGATACGCCTTAATCATTCAAAAAATTTAAATACCACTCAGTCCCCAAATTTGGGGGCAATACTCTAGTCAATATATATAGCTACCTCTGATCTAAGAAATGTATTTCCCTTGGGGGAATTTTCATCTCGCACAACACCCCAGGAAAGCCAAGTGACTCATTCTACATCCATATTACAGAACTTAACCTGTGGGATTGCAAAACGACGCTGAACTAATCCACTCCACATCCGCCACACGGCGATCATCAATTAGCTCAGCTCGGGCCACTGCCCCCAACAGGTGCACTTCCTCAAGATCAAACAATCGTTTGACCCATCTTGCCCTGATTGCCGACATCCTAGTCAATAATCACAACATCCCTTGAACTTTTGCCACATTATACGCTTCAACGACGAAGCCTAAGACGTAATGAGTATGTATGAGACAATCGAACGTGATCTTCACTTACAAAAACCAAATCACCTATCCTCCCTTCCCATCATCTGTACCCTGGTTGCCACGCCTATCTCTTGTGTACCTTCCCGGACAATATTTGTTTCCCCCAACATACAAAACCTCAGCCCATCCAACTAAACGTTTATTCCCCGCCCCGAAACTCATCCTCCCACACAAGACGCCACGAAAGCAACTCTCCTTCCTCCACATCTCTCGACCCCTCACCCCGGGGGGATCAAGCCTCAGCTCCCTTGCCACTCACTTCACCCCAACTCGCGTCCAACTCAACGAACCTGACCCAGATACAACTCGCAACATCACAATCAATCCCCAACCATTCAGGAAGAATAACCATACCCACAGCCTTGAGACAAGCATCGCAGCGCAAGGTGTATAATAGGTATATCATGGTTTCAACTTCTTTCTCATTTCTCAATCGTCTATTGTCTTGAATTTGCGGCCACAGTTCTGAAGTCTAATATAGCATTTTGCGATGCGTAAGCTGGTAGTGTTATTATCAACCTAGTCATCTGCTTTTTGGACTACATTTGTTGACTGCAATAAAGTCTTGAACCTGAACTGTTATATACCCTTGGTAGCCTCCAGTGCTTAGTCCGTTAAGTTGAAAAATAATTCAGAAAAGGTGTTGCTCTCTTTAGCTAGTTGAGTTGAAAATTATTCAGAGAGAATGTTGTTCTCAGGGTTATCCGGAAACATGGCATGGGATTCATGAAATCATCAGGGGTACTAAACGTGGGAAACTGGATTAACTTTTCATTTTTTTCAGGCGCGGCTGTAAGCTTGCGCTTAGACGTGGGCTTCGAAGACTGTGTTTACACCGGAACGTAGATTCAATCGGACATGAAACTGAAGGCATCATAAAGAATAATTTGCGGGAAACGAAAAATAATCTTTATCTAAGGCTAAATGAGTGATTTATGTAGCCTGGAAAAAAGCGGCACTGCATCAGTAAAAAAATAATTTATATCCAAGTGTATCGGGGGTAATAGCAGCTTCCAAAATGATGCCCATGGTATGAAGGCCCGTGCAAAAGGCCAAATCGGCTTGGTATTCTTATTGACGCGAGCAATAAGCGAGTTGTTGATTCAAGATTATGTTAAGGGGATCAGTATGATAGAGTCCGAAATGAAGGTCATGAATAGTGTTTTTAAAAATAGCCCGGCTCCGGTTCATCGGGCTCGTCTTCCCGGTATGGTCTTCGTAGGATCTTCAATGCATCTTCTGCGAGCCTTTGTTCTCCTAGGAGCAATCGGAAGTCTTCAGATTTCAAGATCGAATCGCCACTGTAATTTCGAAGACCAGTAATATCATAGGGGAAAGTGGACAGCGGTTCAATTTGTAATTTGAACAAGTTTGACGGCTCTAGTTAAAGCTAGAGAGGTCGAATAGAAGCACTTACGCTGCGGTTTCGTGCTTGAGTACCTCAAACTAAATTTTGAAAAATGAATGGGGTGATGAAAGAGAAAAGAGTTAATGTTCTAGTACTGCGTATTTAAGCATCATGTCGACGAAACGCAGAGAATCTTAAGAAACTAACCCAAGAGAAGGCTTTGAACTCTGGTACCTGTTTTCTTAGATGGTGCGCAAGAAGTTGGCGTAACCACTTTATTTTGATCTCATAGTTAGTAGCTCCTCCTGGCGCCGGCTGACCCGTCTCGATAGAGACTGTGTAAGATGCACCTGTTTCGGCTAGAACGACTGATTTGTTGTATGGTCTAGCAAAAAGCTGAGTGGATATTTGACGTCCAACGGAAATGATTGGCTGGCCGCGTGGAAGGGAGAGGCAAATTCACTTGTAGACTTACCTCCGCAAATTGCTGGATCTTCTGCAGCGCTTCCTCAGGTTCAGGCAAAACGTTATTCCGCTCGAAACCTGGCAATCAAGCAGTTAATTCGATGGGGTCACGGGTAAGAACTAAGATGGAGCGAACGCCAAAGTAATGTGACAAACCTCCGTAGTGATAAAATGAAATGCCTGGTAAACCTCAGCACAAAGGGAGCATTAGCGAAGTCTAAGGGTTGATAGGACTTGAGGCTGAATGGAATACGGTGAAGATTGACGAACCGGTAATATCAACAGTCTCGGGACCAGGCCAATAGCTTGTATAACCCCCCCTGGTTGAGTCGACTGAGTCTCCAAAAAGGGAATTCGGAGCCCACAACATATCTATCACAAGAAAGAAGCTCATGAGCAAGTTCGCAGAGCTACCCGGTAAACTTCCGAATGGGTCATCATGTGAGGCTACGCCCAATAAACGAATGCCTTACACGTTTTAGTAGTTTTAGCTTTCACCGCTCTTGCCACCAGTAGCCATTTTTCGATAAAAACTAGATCAACCAGCGAGTCAGTCATTAACCAATGACAAACCATTAAGACGAAGAGCACTCACGTGCTGGCTTTTGCCCCCACGCATACCAGTCTCCGTTCATCTAAGGGTGATTCCCGTCCCTACAATCAATCGATACTCATGGAGTAGTAAACAAGGGAAAATGGAGTGAAATACCTCGTGAGAGAATCGTAACCATATGGTGATTCCCTTCTGATTGAGGGACAACATTTTGGCTGCGATACGCTCCGCCTACGTCAAGGGACCGCGGAACGGCATGAGTTTTCCAATATGATTTGGTAAAATGAAGTGGATCTGCCGAAGAACTTACTACTTCTGCGGTGACATTTTCCAAGCCTTCATTAGGCATGAGCGCGATTTCCCAGACGGGGTTACCCTTGAGTCGCAGGTAGTCATTGAGATGCTAGATATACCAAAGATTGAATGCGATCACTATCGCACAGGTTAAAAGATAATTTAAGTTCAGATTAACTCACGCGATCGACAGACGAAAGATTAGGATCCTGTGTTTCTAGACTGGAGTAGTCGCCCATCTTTTGTGTTTCACATCACCAAAACCGAATAGACCGAAAACAATCGTTGGCGACTGGAGCAATCTGATGAGAGGTAATTTCTATACGCAGTGAGTAAGAGTTGCTGCGGTGCTTACGATGGACATAGGTGCGGGCAGCAAGGCTTCGATTTCTTGGGGCGTATTGGGTGAAAATTTCTCTTCGAGGCCCGGCAAGAAGCCGATCGCAAGACCACCGTAGTTCAAATTTGACGAATTCAAACCGAGGTCGTCGCCCATCATCCTGCCATAGTCGTTGTGTGATTCTGGAAGGGTGTACTGAGCGCTCCCAAAGCCTTGAGAGAGCAGAGAAACCAACCCCAGTAGTTTTTTCAGGCGCGATGAGGGTATCGTTAGCATCTGTATTCTATCGGTGACCAGTTGCCAGGGAGAAAAGAAGCCTGGACCAGAGCAGAAGCCAAAGGGATAGGGAATTCAGGATGACGAATTTCACATCAGACGCGGAGTGCACTTTATAAGTCGACAAGCCAATACAAGACTCAACACAACAGGGTGCTCTGGATCAAACGTTCGTGATTACATTGCGCGAAAAATGTCAAGAGAAGGTATCATAAGAATTCATCTGGATCAACAGTGCCACGACCTCGTTTTGAAGTGCCACGTCCGCCCGATATCAGAGATCTCCCAACCAGCACTGCATGTTGGATAGCCGCTTGCTCTTGGAGGTAATTGAATTCTTCTCTTACAGATTAAACTTCACCCCATACCCTCCTTTCAGAAGACATCAAAATTCCAGGGTGGCACTTCGGAGCGCCATCTCATGGACTAAGTACGTCATGGCCTATATAATTATAGAGTGTATCAGTCCCTCAAAGCTGTACCCACATGTTGGGATATACACTCGACTGCGAATCTGTAAGCTCACCCGCCAAGCCTTCCAAACCCTAAATGAGCCATCGAACTTTGTAGCGCATATGCTGCGGGTAAGGACAGATTCAAAATCTCTCTCTTTACTGGCTCGCGGTCATGATTATCTACTCTCAAAAATTTTATCGGATGACATCATTTGCAGTTTCTTGCGGTCACCGGTTCTCCCGTCACGGGCTCTTTCCGTCACTGGTTCTTGTGGCATGGGCCGGCGGCTTATTTCCTAACTTGGGATCACATATGGATAGGTTTTTTTTTGCAAGAGTTACTTTCAAATAGTTTTCCATTGCACATTGGCGACAAATTTTGGTTTTGACGGATTTCATACAAGCGAACGCTGTTTTCAATTCTCCCTTGCAAAGCTTACTGCTTGTTGGGTTGATCGTGCGCTACATTTTGGTTTGGTGCCTGGGACAACTTACACTTGTAAATTGCACCTAGTTGGGCTTATTTATCCGGCAACTGTTTGCGGGCATATCACCGTGGGTATCCTGGGTCTCGTCGAAGGACAGTTATTACATCAGAAGTACCACAATCTTGTGATCCGGATGCGTTTTCTTCGTCAAGGGAAAACTCAAGTGATCCAGGTGTGGCTACAGAGGAGTTATCCCTGATTGAACTTGCTCCCCACGCTCGGTCTGACTTGGAATCAGCAGTCCCCGGCGGACGGACCAAGACAACGCAGTGTATGGAAGCCCACCGCTTTTGCGGCTAGCTGTGTGACGATTTAGAGAGCACCTGATCGATCAGAAAGAGGGGAGAAGTGATGTGACTGACTATATTCATCGGTTGGCACGGGCGTGGGGATAGACACAATAAAATAGGAGAGGGGGGGGGCTGCCAGTTTTTTGATCAGATGCGCCAAGTTGCTGCTGGCCCCAATCAAGGTGACCATCACGTTGACTTGTGAGCTATGGCGAAACCCCAACCTCTCCTGGCCGGCCTTTCCGGTAACGCAAGGACCCACCGAGTGGATTGTAGTCGTTCTCAACCTTCACAATCGCGCCATCAAGCCACACATGTAAATATGTAAAAGCCTAGGAGATGTGCGATTCATGTTTCAACGTGAGACCTGCAGTTAACTCAACCGACAAGAGTGCCGTGAAGCAACATTGTGGTGTACGATGCGCTTTTAGTTGCCAGGCAAAAATATAGTCTGGGCAATTGTATCGCCCAAAGTAATTCGTTTTGCTTGTAAGGCGCGCATGGCGCCATCGAAGCGAACTTGGCGCCTAGTCAAGTTTGATCATACTCACTCTTATCATTCAACAACAATCAAGGAGACGTGGTTTGAGGTCAGCTCATATCCCAAAGAACAAAAACCAACACCAGATCAATGATCAAAATCAATTATCACACAAGTTCTATCAAAAACACGGATCTCAACTTGAAGCTTTGGAGTCATCTTCAACTTCCAGCTCTTCTTCAAACTCAAATCCCATTTACTACAATCAAAAAAATGAAGATAGTGAACAAAACAATAGTGACTTGAATTGATTTCTTAAAATGGCAACTTGCAAAAATTCACCGTTTAGTGCCCATCCAAAAAAATGTTTTCTTGGCCTGGATGCACCCATTTAAGAGGGTTTGATGGAATGACTTTTAGTGTGCGCAAGGATTTATACTCAAGTTGGTGGCCCAAGCAAGAAGGAGGCCTCAGAAATCTGTTGAAGATAATCTTCACCCAAAGATATGAAGACTATAACATCATATGTTGTGGTGTCTTCTTATAGACCTCTCTGTTCAGCTGGGTAGCAGAAAAACAAGAAGATGGTGCAGATGCTGTAGCACAGTAAATGTAGGTGTTGCAATCCACAGTTCCAATGGCAAGAGGAAGTATAAGACCTGAACCACCAAATCACAGAGTAGGAAGGAAAAGAACAGCAAAATTCAGAAAGAACTGTCTGCACAAAATTCTGTTTTGAGTGGGTGCAATTGAATAAGTGCATATTATTGGTTGTGTTAAACAAGTGGCATCAGGCAGCATCCATGTGGTTTTGACTTGACCAAAAGTAATTGAAGATGTCACAGAGGCAAGAATCAGTCCACACCCCTGAACTGGACATTGATGATCCCCAACTATACAAGTTAAAAGTTGCAGAGAACCTGCCTTGTGTGAAATTGGGGCTCATCCAGATAAGAAAGCCAATCAAGATAAAATAGAATAGCACAGCAGAGAAATGTACAAGCAAGGAACTCAGAAAACTGTAGACAAAATTTCAAGAAAAATAGAACAGAGGAGGCAAGCATTTGACCTGTTGAATGCACATAAAATAAGAGATCAGGTGATTCATATAGATGATGGGAAAATACCAAAAAATAACTTTTTGGATATACAAGTTAAAGGTAGTCAAGCACAGAGAGAAAGAAAGCTTTCTATGTTGCTTAAACAGAAGAGGGTGATAACAGGGATTAGTGCACACATGCTATTCAGTTTCACTAGCATAAACATGGACCAAAAGTTGTGGAAAGCTTTTATTTTTGACATTATATTCAATCAATCATTTTCATAACACAACAAGCATTTTATATGGGTCATTACTTACGGCACTGTATCTTTTAGAATTGCTCAACATATAAAAGAATAATTCAATTTAGCTTTTTTACTTTTCAGAATGCAATTCATAAGTGCAGATGGAGGAGAAACAGGCTATAAAAATGCAGCTAAAAATTATTTTATCATTAAACACTCCTGTTGAAAGGAAAAAAGAGTATCTAAAAGAAAATAAGGGGAGAGAATATGCAGGCTGGTACTGGCATGCTTTAAAATCTGACAAGGGTGTTGTTGAGATGCTGGCTCAAAACATTGGGCTTTTCAATGTTTGAAGGGAGTAAGAATGCTGCTGGGATAGACCAAAAATTACACTGGAAGAGGGGGAAACTAACGCATCATATGAAGATACAGATAAGGCACAATGTGAAAGACTTTTTGGTGGTGGTGCACCAATTTTTTGAAGGGGAGAGATTATGGGATTTTTTTTAGTTTTATTCTAATATTTTAGGAGGGAAATTTTGTAGACAGGGTAAAAGAAAAATTTTTAGATAGTATATTTTTTACATTTTCATTAAATAAATTTCTAATTATCATTACCAGTGTGGTGACTATTTATAGACACCATCTGCAATTGCACCAGGTTACAAAATATGGTAGAGAAATTCTCTGGAATCATGGAAGGAGATAATTAGCCAATGGATAATCATTGTTGGTTATTCAATAGGAAGATGGGATGAATATACAAAGGCACAGAGGGATTGTCTGAATGTCTTAGAATTAAATGCAGAAGATTCAATTTATCTTCACACAACATGAAAAAAGAAGGCTATTTTTTACAACTGGAAAACAAAAGGAGGTTCTGAATACCAAATCCATGTGACAAATAAATGTAGCAAAGCATAAAAAATACAGACTGGATAATGATAGAAAAGTTCAGGACCAGATTGGGAAGGTCATTGATGGGAAAGTGGGAAGGGGAAAGCCAACAATTTCAAGGACACCAGAAAGTATGTAGGTTACTGTCCAAGGGAATCATCAACAAGGGTGATCAGTGAGTAAGAAATTTTAGATTATAAAAATCAGTAGATATACCTTAAATTGAAGGAAAATTGATTGATTAGACAGAGGGATTGAAATGAAAAATTTGAGTTGAGAGGGGAAAAGCAAGGTTAAAAAATTCCAACAATAAAATCTTATTAATTGAAAAAATGCAGAATTTTGATGGGTTTGGAAGAGTGGAAAGGGAAGTTAGACCACAGTTTATTTTATTGATTTATTTTCTCTACTTAATATTCAAGGAAAGTACTCTTTCTACTCAGATGGGTGGAGCATCTTATCTTATTTGGGGGTAAAATCATAGCATTCTAATCATATCATAAGCACATGATATTTATTATTCTTTTTAAGCCTATGGAGAATTAAGAACTGGAAGAAATTGTGGAGTCTAATCTAATGTATTTCTAATATCATTTGAGCTTTGATGACAAGGTTAAAGAGTATATGCAATTGAACCTTTTAGTGAAAGAAAGAGTTTCAGAACTGTATCTAGAAAAACTTGCAGAAGAAAAAAGAATTTAAGAAACAAAATTAATAATTGTGGAAGAAAATTATTCATTCAGAAAATTATTCAATTTTTTTTGGGATGAATTTAAGATCAAAAATCCAGATTCTTGCACCACACCAATTTTCAAAGCTTTATGGGAGAATTAAATGAATTAAGGGGAATGCTTTCACAGGAAATTAAAATCCGGAGGTTGCAACCAGAAAGTTGGTAAGGGAATCAAGTTTGAAGAAGAATAAATAGCCAGGAGTGATTCTTCTGGTGCATATTCTGAGGTGGAAAAGTACTAGAAAATTGGAAATAAAAGGCTGTCTCATTGCAAATCTTATGAATATTTATGGAAGTTAACCATTACTAGAGGAATAACTGGTGGATATTGAATCACATTCAGAATTTTTAAAAACAAAATATGGCCCACATACCAAAGGGATGAAGGAGTAATTATATGAGAGTGGTGAAAATTAGATGACCATAAAAAGAAAGATTCCCAAATTAAACTCAGATCAAAATTAAATTATTCTCAAAATTTAAAAGTCACCTGTTAGGATGGATTAAATCTTGAGATAAAATTGTTTTGATAAAAAAGGTTTGCTTTC
This sequence comes from Puccinia polysora, assembly GCA_025617555.3. NCBI lineage: Eukaryota > Fungi > Basidiomycota > Pucciniomycetes > Pucciniales > Pucciniaceae > Puccinia > Puccinia polysora. Next base: position 14,440,919 of record CM062620.1, read on the forward strand.
CAGGAAAATAATTAAAACCATGATTAAAATTTGATAACCTGAAGAAATTCTAACAAAATCTAAGGTAGAATTTTAATAACAAGCAATAAAATCTAAATCAATTATATCAAGGAATGAATTCAAATTAATGCACTAAATTGATTTGTTTCAGGAAAGAATTACAACAAAAATTAATTGAAATCAAGAAGTAGCTTCAAGGGCAAAAATAGTGGTATCTTTGGGGGTAATTTAAGGGAATGAGATGCAATGGTCTAAGTATAGGCATAAATATGGATTTTTCATCATGAAGAAATTCAAAGGTGCAAGATAATTTCTCAAAGATGACAGAAAATCAAGGAAATGAATCTGGCTTGAAAGATTCTTTCAAGAAAAAGATTAAATGTGTATAGCATATGATTCAAATTGAATAAAAATTTTGAAAAAAAAGATTGACTTGAATCAAATTATATGGTCCCTGATTATTGCGCGTAATGGTTTGAAATTGGAAATCACTGATTGATTGAATTTTTTTTGGATTTTTTCACACTTTCAAGTGTCAAATAAAAACTTGAGGAAGAATGTAAAACTTGAAGGCAGATCTATAACAAGAAACATCCTTTTTGAGAGAATTTAATTTTCATTAGTATAAAATTACAATCTTCAGAAAGATTCAAGAAGATTTTAAAACCAATGAGACATCTCCACAAATTCATAAATTTCAAATTATCCCTCTGAAAAATACCCTTAGTTAATGATAAATACCCAGATGATACCTTGAAATGAAAAACATAATCCAGTTTTTTACTAAATGTATCAACTGAAATGAGTTTTGGAAACCTAGAACTGTGGGAAAAGGTAATTTGGAAAAATAAAAATAAAAATGACTCTGGAAATTATTGTTGTATGTTAAATTTTCTTCTCCTGAAAAATTGAATTCAAATTTCCCCTTGAGTTGAGAGGAATCCAAAAGTAAGAAATTAAATTTATAAACCATTCAAAGGATCAATTATGAAAAATTTCAAAGCTGAGAGTTTGGCTTATCAAGGAAAAATCTATTGATAAGTAATATATCATATTCAAAATGAAAAAATAAATGAGATAGAACTGATAAAAATAGGATAATGAACTATGTTTCTACCAAAGTTTCAAAAAAACTTGATGGCCAAACACTTCAAAAAAAACTATGAATTGGTCCAATAATAGAGGAAAAAATATCAAATTTTCTAGATCCTATTAAATGGGTGAAGGAAGGCCTTGGAATTTTGGATATAAAAAATTGGAGAAGAGAGGTGAATCAATTAGTTGATTACAATGGGTTATTGGGAAAAGGAATCTCCAAATAAAGTTGGGAAAAATTTTAACCATGAGGAATATTCTTGAATTAAAGATTTATTTGGAGTGAAAGAAGGAAAAGCTTGTCATTGAGATATTAACATAATACACAAGGAAAATGAAACAAATTATGATTTCATTTTATGGAAACTATTAATTTGGATATAAGAGGATAATTTCAAAAATTTTAAGGAATTAATTAACCAATTTAATCATAGAATTTGTTGAAATTTTACCTGCTGTTTTCTCCAAGCCTAATATCCTCCAAAAATAATCCCTTCCAACATTTTATTTTTAGTAACCTCAATTATTAGATTTTTAATCTTATGAAATTTGTCTTTTGTATGCCCTCATATTTTCATCTTTATCCTTTTTATATTCTTTTGTCTTCAGCTTTCAGTATTTTTGTCTTTGTCTAAATATCCCCATCTGTATCAGCCATTTTCTGCTCATTATCATGAATTCAGCTGTTTTCTCCCTCTCAGCATTAGTATTTTTATTATTGCCCACTGCTGATGCTTAGTATCTCTAGCCAATGTTTTTAATTTTTTTATATAGGGAATCATTGGGTTTTACCTTGTTTTTCTTGGGAATCCTTTGAGGTATCCCCAGTTGTATTACTTAAACCTGAAAGTTCATTCATATTCCTTTGTTTCTCTTCTCATAAATCCTGAATTTCCCTCTGATCCAACTCAGTTCAGTCCCAAAAAGCCACCTGAGATCCCACCATCTCTAACTATTTAATCTAGTACCCTTGATTTCTTATCATAATATAAATTAAATATTTTTTGGGTCTATTATTGGAATAGATTTGAAGTTTAAAATTTCCTAGAGAAATATTGCTTCATCTCCATAACTTCTCAAATTGTTCTGCATGTATTATTCAAACCTATTAGCAGTCAAAAATGTTTCTTTGATAATTTATTAACTTTTCACTCTGCTCCTACACTTGCATATTGGAACATTCACATTCTCTATTCTCAAGGTTACTTTTATTTTTTTCATTCCGTTTTTTCTTTCTGATTTTTAAATAATTTATTGTATTCAATCCAAGGAATTTATCTTCTAACCCTTGGGAAAAATTTGGTGTTTTTCATCAATCTTTACTTTTTTGGCATTTGATAGTCCATTTGCCTTTCTCTTAGATGTTTTCTGAAATCTCCCCACCTAAATGATGCAACTTTAATATATCTTCTAATGACCATTTTCAATTTCTCCTTTCCAAATCACAATATTCCTCTTGAAAAGATGTCTATGAAACCAATATGATTCTAAATATTCTCATAGAAATCTTGTGGCCATTCTCATCCTTTGAAAATCTTAATTTTACTTATAACTGCTTAGTAATCTTCCTCTGAAAGCCCTACTTCTCTAACCATCTTTACATCTGTTATCCTTGGAACTTTAACTTGTTCATCTGAACCATATTTCTCGTTCCAATTTTTTTCCCTTTGTAAATTTAATTCCTTTCCCCCACCCTTACTTTTTTATGAACCTTAATCCGCCTAAACAAGCAATATTGAATTAAACCTCTCTGTCTACTACTGGTCCAATTTCCATACATTTTTTTTAAAATCTTTTAAAAACTTACAACTCCAACCTTACTTGTGCATATTTTGCATCCATAACTTAAAATTCCCTTATACTTATTTGCTTGCACCTTTATCAATAGTTAAAAATCATCTTCATCTTGAAACCTTTCTACCACACTTTTGCCTATAGCAGTTTCAGTGCATCTCAGTTTACTCATCTCTTATTGTGGACCTATATCTCTGATTTTTTATCCCTAATCTATCTACACTTAATTGAAAAAATACCTCAATTCCCTGTTCTTTGAATCCTTGGAAGGGGAGAGTTTAAAATTTTGAATTCTGTCTGTTCAAGCCTCTTCTATCCCCCTAAAACAATCCCTTTTAATGTGTTATTTATAGTAAATCAGTGTTTGAGATTTGTCATCTATTTCCTGTTTATTTCCATCAAATTCAGCTATTCTCTCCATCTCAGACTTTGAATTTGCCTATACCATTTTTTTTCTTCTCTCCAATCTTTTTCAGTTTTTCATATGGGCCCCTTTTGGATTTTCACTTGTTGTTCCTGGGCCCCCTTTGAGGCATCTCAATGTTTCTTATTTAAAACTTAAATTATATGATCCTGAAGGCCCTAATCATTGGTTTCTATTCTCATTAATCTTCACTGTCCCTTTTATTCAAGTATTTTCAGCAATCAAACCCATGTCAATAGGCCTCAATTTCTCACTCTTTAATATATTGTCCTTGAGCCTTCTTCAATTATTAATGTTAAATCCCTCTCAGGTGCATTAATTCAATATATAGAAAGAATAAAAGAAATATATATAGCATATATTTATGTATTATTATTTCAGGATTTTTTTCTCATTCCTCTAACATTTAAAATAAGCTGTATTTTATGTTACACAGGTGTAATCCACTCACACTAAAACCCTCAAATGCATACAGTTTTTGAATATTTCAGTAGATGCATATTTGAAACTGCAGTTGTGTAGAGGGTTTCAAAAATTCCTCAAAATAATATTTGTGAGAATGGTTTCATGGTATTAAGAACCTTTGATACTCCTTCAAAAATAAAAAAATCAAGAGTAATGGCCTGTTTATCTGCATTTTTGAACCTCATTTTGAAGTTTTTTGCTCAAGTCATTTTTTATTTTTTAAGCTGCAGATTTTTTTTGGAAGTATATCAGAGAGCTTAGAAAATATTTTTGGGGAATTTTTGCAGTTCTTGTTTTGCCTCTCAAAAATTTAGAAAAATTTAAAAAAGAAATACATTCTTTATAAGAATTTTCTGAACCATTTGCTTTGGGTGCTTTCTATTTTGAGATGGAAGGCCTGTAGGTAAAATTCAAAGCAATAATAAAATGTAACTGGGAAATGTTTGAGTTTCCTTAGGCCCCTAAATTGCATGAAGGGCTGTTTGGGAACCTTTATTCACAATTTCTTTACCTTCAGAAATTATTGTGAAACTTTTTGAAACCATTTCAACTAGCTTATTACTTTAGGTTGGAGAGGTGATTTAAGGCTTGGGAATTTTTTGCAAATAAATTTTGAAATTTTTATTGATTATTTCTTTCAATTAAAAAATCTATCTTTTTACCCCTTTGAAGTGGAAAAAGATCAATTTAAGTGAGGCTAAAAATATAAAAAACATGTCCAAATATACATAAATGATAAATAAAATAAATTCTTGAATTCAATTTTTTTATTTTTTCTTGCAAGAACCTTTGGGATTGAGATAAAAATTTATCCTAAAATCCAAATTTTCCCAAATCAAAGGTATCCACCGTTGGATTCCTTTCTTGCAAAGCCCTGCTACATAGGGTGTAATTTTGGAGCTGGCCAGGAATGATATTTGGAATTGAATAAAAATATATGCTGGAAATCTTCTAAAAGAATAAGGCATATAGTTGAACTTTGGGAATTTATTTTATGTGGTAAATTAAGTGGGAAATAAGTAGAGGGAATCACAAAAGATGAAAGAACCACTGGTTCTTTGAAATTTTTGGCAGTAAGAAAACAATGGAAAGGAAATTTCATCCAGAATGATCTGGCATATGGTTTTAATTGGTGGTTCAGGTTCCTTCCAGATTCTTCAAGATTTTCATTCCAGAGCCACCCCATGAATGTTGGTTTTGGGAATCCATTTATTTGATTTTTTCCTGCCTTATCAGACTCCAATATTCAGATTTCTGGACCAAGCTTATGGCTGCTTATATAAAACTAAATTTTTTCATCTCCTAAGACATCTTGAAAATGGGGTAGATGGGGAAAGGATTCTTATTTGTAATAAAAATATTTGAAATTAAATTGGAATAAAAAGTTCAGATGGATTTCAGTATTATAGGAAATATATATAGTTGATAATTTGCTTGATGCATTGCCACTAAATAAAACATTCCATTCAATGAATGAGATAATGCAGAAAAAAAAAATTAATAAACATATAATTAAATCATTGAATAGAATTAAATTTCAATAAAGGCAGAAATTGATACTTGCAAGTCTAATTTTACCAGTTGCAGTAAGTACAGTGGGTAAAAAGGCTTTATTGCACAGTTGCCTGTGAGCTGCATTTTAGTCATCATGCTTTTTGGTTTCTTTACTGTTTTGGAAATTTTTGAGGAATTTGTTCATGAAAATCAATGCTCTTCTTAAAAAAAGTTCCAGAAATCTAAGAATAATCAAACAAAAAATACCCATGACAAAATACAGATCCCATAAAAAAAGTAAAAAAACTAACAGTCTTTAAAAATTCCACGTGAAGAAGTTCTTCATTTTACAAAATTACTTCATTTCAGTTCACCTTTTATTCTCCAAGAGCTTCTTGTCCAACAGTTTCATCTTCATTCACAAAATAACTCCTTTTTTTGGATTGAAAAATATATATATACAAGTTCAGCATCAAGTTTATTTTTTTCAATTAAAAAAGAGTTTCACATAGAAAATATGTACTCCTTCCTCTCATTCCTACTGATTTTGGGCTTGCTCTTTTGATCTTTCCCATTCACTTGTTATTTTCCCCATTCCATTTCCTCCAAAATCTGCTTGAAAAATATTTTTATTTTATTTTATTTTATTTTATTTTATTTTATTTTATTTCATTTCATTTTATCTTATTTTATTTTATCTTATCTTATCTTATTTTATTTTATTTTATTTTATTTTATTTCATTTCATTTCATTTTATTTTATCTTATTTTATTTTATTTTATTTTATTTTATTTTGTTTTATTTTATTTTATTTTATTTTATTTTATTTTATTTTATTTTATTTTATTTTATTTTATTTTATTTTATTTTATTTTATTTTATTTTATTTTATTTTATTTTATTTTATTTTATTTTATTTTATTTTATTTTATTTTATTTTATTTTATTTTATTTTATTTTATTTTATTTTATTTTATTTTATTTTATTTTATTTTATTTTATTTTATTTTATTTTATTTTATTTTATTTTATTTTATTTTATTTTATTTTATTTTATTTTATTTTATTTTATTTTATTTTATTTTATTTTATTTTATTTTATTTTATTTTATTTTATTTTATTTTATTTTATTTTATTTTATTTTATTTTATTTTATTTTATTTTATTTTATTTTATTTTATTTTATTTTATTTTATTTTATTTTATTTTATTTTATTTTATTTTATTTTATTTTATTTTATTTTATTTTATTTTATTTTATTTTATTTTATTTTATTTTATTTTATTTTATTTTATTTTATTTTATTTTATTTTATTTTATTTTATTTTATTTTATTTTATTTTATTTTATTTTATTTTATTTTATTTTATTTTATTTTATTTTATTTTATTTTATTTTATTTTATTTTATTTTATTTTATTTTATTTTATTTTATTTTATTTTTATTTTATTTTATTTTATTTTATTTTATTTTATTTTATTTTATTTTATTTTATTTTATTTTATTTTATTTTATTTTATTTTCTTTTCTTTTCTTTTCTTTTCTTTTCTTTTCTTTTCTTTTCTTTTCTTTTCTTTTCTTTTCTTTTCTTTTCTTTTCTTTTCTTTTCTTTTCTTTTCTTTTCTTTTCTTTTCTTTTCTTTTCTTTTCTTTTCTTTTCTTTTCTTTTCTTTTCTTTTCTTTTCTTTTCTTTTCTTTTCTTTTCTTTTCTTTTCTTTTCTTTTCTTTTCTTTTCTTTTCTTTTCTTTTCTTTTCTTTTCTTTTCTTTTCTTTTCTTTTCTTTTCTTTTCTTTTCTTTTCTTTTCTTTTCTTTTCTTTTCTTTTCTTTTCTTTTCTTTTCTTTTCTTTTCTTTTCTTTTCTTTTCTTTTCTTTTCTTTTCTTTTCTTTTCTTTTCTTTTCTTTTCTTTTCTTTTCTTTTCTTTTCTTTTCTTTTATTTTCTTTTCTTTTCTTTTCTTTTCTTTTCTTTTCTTTTCTTTTCTTTTCTTTTCTTTTCTTTTCTTTTCTTTTCTTTTCTTTTCTTTTCTTTTCTTTTCTTTTCTTTTCTTTTCTTTTCTTTTCTTTTCTTTTATTTTATTTTATTTTATTTTCTTTTCTTTTATTTTCTTTTATTTTATTTTATTTTATTTTATTTTCTTTTCTTTTATTTTATTTTCTTTTCTTTTCTTTTCTTTTCTTTTCTTTTCTTTTCTTTTCTTTTCTTTTCTTTTCTTTTCTTTTCTTTTCTTTTCTTTTCTTTTCTTTTCTTTTCTTTTCTTTTATTTTCTTTTATTTTCTTTTCTTTTCTTTTCTTTTATTTTATTTTATTTTATTTTCTTTTATTTTCTTTTCTTTTCTTTTCTTTTCTTTTCTTTTCTTTTCTTTTCTTTTTGTTTCTTTTCTGTTCTCTTCTTTTACTTCCTTCTTCTTCAATTTTTTTTTGTTTTTCTTTTTTTTGGGGGGCAGTTCTTTGGATAACCATGTTATATTTCATTTTTTTTTGAAATTATTCTATGATTAGTTTTCTTGAAAAAATGTACTGGGCCCAATACAATTCTTTGGCTGGAAAATTTCATTATGGATTCCAAGTGATCAAAAAACAAATAAAAAGAATAAATCAATAAATATGGTACAAAAAAGGAAGAGGGAAAAAATAGAAACTCTGAGGTATCCCTGGAATTTTCTGAAGAAGAATCTGGGGAGAATTAGACATTAATCTGGAAAATTCAGATTTCTTCTCCAGTGGATGTTTACCCAGTCATCAGTAAGGAAAACAATAAAATTTCCCATAAAAACAATGATGGGAATATCAAGAATCATTATGATATTGTTGACAAATTTCACCCCTGCAGCCTTGAAAAAGTTGTGGTTATCAGTAATTATGATGAAGTATAAATTATTGCTGTTAGCAAGTTTATCCCTTTTGGCCAAATATTTTCTGCTGAGAAAGATGACCAAAATTATTTTAAGCCTTACCAACACTTTTCAAAGGGATTTTTAAACCCTGTTGGACCTTCCAGAACATGGGGTAATATAATGTGAGAAACTGGATGGTTTCAATGCATGGTTTCTTCTGGATTAATTTGAAAATAAATCAATATATTGTCTGTGATGCCCTCTCTCAAGCAATAAAGATTCCTGAATCTAAATTTGAGGAAATTATCCAGAATCTCAGGCCAAATTCTTTGAGGACTAGCTATAATACAATCTGGATCAAACCAGGTAACAATTAAACCTTGGAATTTGGCAATACGATCACTGCTTGTAATTTTATCATAATATATCAATTCAAAAATTATCAAATTATCAAATTCATTTTTCTGATATTTACTCCTTTTTATTTCTACTGGAAGTCCCAAAAAAAATCTGATGGACAACCAATTGGAAACTCAAATGAATATTATGTCACAGGTGGTCATTTTTTTCCCCCCAGAATTTGTATTTGGTAATGATTTCAATAAAAAGATAAATAAATCATTTGGCCCAAAAATAAAAATAATCTCAATTTACCTACTCTTTTATTGGTGAGCCAAATTTGAATGGCCATGTCAATGCAGATGGATAAAAAAAATACCATCCAGGATTCAAATATATATTTATATTTTCAGAGAAAATATAAAAATAAAAAATATTTTTAGATACCAGGACTTGAGGAATCTATCAAGAATATTTGTAAAAATATGATGTCAAAGGTGGTAATTTCCCCTCCCCCCCTCAGAATTTGGATTTGGTAATAATTTAAATAAAAAGATAAATAAATCATTTGGCCTGAAAAAAAAATCATTTTACTTTACCTACTATTTAATTGGTGAGCCAAATTTAAATGTCCATGTCAATGCAGATGAATCCCAAAAAAACAAGCCAGGATTCAAAAAAAACAAAATACATATTTTCAGAAAAAATATAAAAAAAGAACATTGTATACAAGGACTTGAATAAAAGGGAAGAAAATGAAAATTTAATTGAGTGGAAGATATTTCTTGTCCAAATTGGTGGTATTTTTGAATTTATTCAATCCAGAAGGTGAAGGGAAAAAAATATGCAAGTGTTGGATCCAAGAAAGTATTTGAGCTGCTTATTGAAGCTGAGTCATACTTTTGGGCTGATGAAAATGAAATTTATGGAGAAACGTCCTTGGAATTAGATCCTGAAAAAATATGGGTTTTCTTTTCATAGTCATTTACATTGTTTACTTTTTTAATTTTATTTCTATAAATAAGTTTGTGAATGGAAAAAAATTGGCTTAGTATCAAGTATCTATGGGCTTGGATCTTTTGGAATCAAAATTGGCTAGTAGGGTGATGTTGGCCTTATTCCCAAGAATTTGCTTTATTTCATTTTAGAAAATAGAAAATAAACCAAATTTATCTATCAATTATTTGATACTGTTGGGTATATTGGCATCATTTATTCCAAATCCTGTGAAGATGGACAAGGAATGGGAGTTTCTTTAATTTTCCAAAAATTTCTTGAAGAAATCCCTCATCTTTTTTGATGAAGCATCAAGATGATTTTTTTTATTCTTTTGAAAATTTTCCATCAGGGGATAAATTTTGAACTTAGAGGATTGAGATTGGCAAAAATGTTTTTAATTGTTGGATCCAAAGAAAGAAGCAGAGTTGCAGGAAACTTTGAGCCATTTACAAGGATTACATGATGTTCTTTCTTTAGCTGAACCAAATATTTGAAAGCCAAAGGAGGTGATTTTTTTTCAATTCATTGGGGATTCTTGAATAGTTTCTTAGGAATTCATGTTGTATTTCTTTTTTTGCCGTTTTTTTAGAGGCTATTTTTATTGATGGGTAAGAGAAATAAATTGATGAGGTGGGGATTGAAAAGTATCAATGAAAACATGAAGATTGATGAGGTGATGAGGTGGGGAGTGGGAATTAGTGATAAAAATATGGAGAGGAATGAGTTGATTAGTTTTTTAGCATGAATTGGAAATTGAAGTATGAGTGAGGGTGAGGTTGGAGATTGAGGAAGCAAGTATGAGTAGTAAGGATGAGGATATATCCAATGTGTAAGGAGATTGAAGAATTTTATTATCTGTCCCTTGATTTTGATGCTTAATTCTAGAGTGTTTCCCTTTTCCCTGATTTTTTAATTATGATTTTCATTATTATTCCAACTAATTATAATCTTACTCAATAAATTCAGAAGATGATTTCCCAATCAAAGCAGTTCTCCATCCATTTTTTTTCTCTGAATATTACTGTGACCTGTCCTAGGGTTTCCCCCTGATTGTGTGGACCATTCTTTTTCACTTTGGATATTTCCTCCTTCATTATTTCTGCTTTCTCAACTCAAACCTGAAATTTTTCTTTAGTATATTTAAATCATTTATTTATGATTGAAATTTTATCATTGGATTTAATTTTTTTCTGAAATTAAGGGTACTTGGAAACCCAACCTTCTGAAGTCTTGGTTCTGGCATGTTTCAACATTTGAATTTTTAGTCACATCCTTTTTTTACAAAAATAAAATAAACTTATGAAGGAAAATATATATATTTTTTTTAGCATATAAACTTTAGGAAGGAAAATTCATATGTTCTTTGAGTCCAAGAAATTTAGAAAGGCTTCCAAATATTTTATCTTATTTTTCAAAATTTAGAAAGGCAACTAATTAAAATAAAAACTCAACAGTGATTGAGTGGTAAAGAAGGGGAGTGTGGTGTGGGAAAACATTTAATTAAGACTTTGAGTACCTTTAAATACTTATTTGAAGAAAAAACTTATTTTTAAAATGATTTTGAAATTCCTTATGTGAAATGAGCGCATTTTTTAGTTTTATTTTTAATGGCAGTTTGGAAATGAAAATTTTGGAGTGAATCTCACAATTGAAAAATGACAGTTCTGATAAAATTTTGCAAGCACCAATTAATGAAAATTATTAAAAATGATGCAAAATAATTAAAATAGTTAGAAAATGTCAAAAAGTGATGAAAAACAAAGGAAAACCTAGGCCATTGAAAAAAAGGCCCTGGGTTCCCCCTGTAGATTTAACGTTGTGGTAGATTCTGCAGCCTTTGAAGCATGAATCTCTTCTGAAGCAACTTGATTTTTTGTTGTCTTTTGATGATTTTGAGAGCTTTCAAAGCCATTGAAGGCCTTTTGGAGAGTCCTGGGGCCCTCCACCACCCAAAAAAATGGAAAAGAGGGGGGGGGGATTTTACTCTTGGAGGGAAGATAGCAAACAGCTTATATTAGTTGAAATAAGTTTCAACAAAAAGCTTTTCTTAATTGAAGAAAATTCTGATTCCTTAATAAGTAAATGAATAATTCCTTTGTTTTTTAATTAATCTTGATTTATTCATAATATTACTTAAATTTATGGTTTTTTGGATCAAATATTACCCTATTTTTTTGAGTTTTTTTATTTATCCTGGGATAGATAAGAATTTTAACTTCATGGTCAAATTTAGTGGTACATGAAATTTAAATTAATCAAACAAAGTAGATTAAAACAAGTACTTGTAAAATCAGTTCTTTCATGATGGTAATGACTGTCCCAAAAAGTAAGGTTAAAACTATAATTTCATGAGGTCACTAGAGGTCAAATTAATTAATTGAGTTTTTGACATCAATTCCAATTAACCAGGAACAAACTTCATCAAAAGTTTATCAAAATCCAATTCAAGAGGCTCAAATGTGATAGTATTGAGGTAAAAAAGCCTCAGAGAAATTTTTTGATCTCATTTAGAGTTAATATTGGATGGTTAAAAACCACTTTTGAGATTATTTTTATTTTACTTAGGAGCCATGCTTTCAAGTTCCAGAAACAGATCCTGAGAGACTGAGGTGAGTTTTTTCTTGGATTCTATGGATAAGTGGGATTATTTTGCAGAACATGTTTCAAGAATGACACCAACTGGATAAAATGTTTTCAGTTCAATTTTTAAAAGTTTTAAAACTATCCTTAAAACTCTCCTCTTGAGAAGGAATCAAGAAATCAATCCACCTCAAACAGGCCTGCTGGCCCATTTAAAAAAAATAAAAACAAAATGAAAAATCAGTCATGAACAAAAAATGAAATATTCAAATTAAAAATTTGTAAAATAATTGAGAATTTATGAAATTAATTCACTGAGCACAATTTTATTATTCATACTTATTTAAGTAAAAAATCAACAAAAAAAATATTATATGAGATTTGGAATTATTCAAGCAATGGTCAGAAAAATAGTCAACTGCCTTTTCTGTAAGAATTGTAGGCTAAAAGGATTGGAGGCAATGTTGTGAGGAAAAAAGATATGAAACAAGATATTTGAAGGAAAAACATACCTGACTCAGAGACCTGGGGTTGGTGGTGCAAACTTGTGGTTGCATGAAGAAAAGATCTTCCCAAGGATCTGAGCCAGGGGTACAACTTATTCAGGCGAGCGTGTTGGAGTTGTTGGGTTGGAGTGTCTACAGCCAGCCCCTTGATCCCATGATTTGTAGCGGTAAGGGAAAAGAGTTGAAAGAAAAGATAACCTGAGAGGAACAAGAAAGAAAATGAACACAAATTTGAAGATTGATTTGAGCATGCTAATAAGCCAACATCCAACATCCTCCCTTGCTTGAATTAAGCGTTGATTCTTAGGTTCTTAAGCGCGTGCTGAAGCATAATCCTGGCTACCGGTTTTTTGAGGAAGTAAGCCAAATTCATTTTTGAGGACACCTTCTGCAGCTTGATTTCATTCTTAATCAACTTGTTCCGGATGAAGTGAAATATCAACTCCATGTGTTTTGTGTGGAAACTCAAGTGGTTGGTCTGGTTGAGCGCTAATTTGATGGCACCTTTGTTTTCTTCAAAGATTGTGGTTGGTTTCTTTGCTTTTTCAGGGGCTATGTCCATGAGGAGAGACTTTATCCACTTTAACTCCTTGATGGCGTCCCCAAGAGCTTTGTACTCTGCCCTCGTGGTTGATAGGGACAATGTTGGCTTCTTTTTGCATTTCCAAACCACCAAGCACCCCAGCCACTGAAATACCAGGCCTGATATCAAGCAGCGTGTGCTTGGGCATGTTTCCCAGTCGGCATTGAGGTAAGTGAGAATTGGCGCAGCAGAGTCAGCAGCAAAAATGAGACCAGTGGAATTTGTGTGTTGGAGGTAGTTGAGAACTTTTAGCACCGCTTCATAGTGGTGGAGGTTGGGTTTGGCAAGGAATTGGGCCAGGTAGCTCACAGAAAAGGTAATTTTGGGATGTGTGATCATGCTGATGTTGTTTAGCTCCCCAAAAATTTTCCTATAGTTGACTCCCAAGGCTGCAAATTCTTCATGATCCTCCTTGCTGGATGGATAAAGTTTACCATTGGGCTTGAAGGCCGTGGAGTGCGTATTGTGAGTCAGAAGCAGGTATTGGGCACACAGGTGCTCAATGTAATATTGTTGATGGATCTTGAATCCATTGGCCAGATGTTCTACGTTGATTCCCAGTAGCAGAGACGCTGGTCCAAGGTCCTTGATCTTGAAGCAGGACAAGATGAGCTGAACAAACTGATTCTGGTCATCACTGAAGATGGCAATGTAATTGACATGCACATAGAGGTACGTGGAGTTGGAGAAAAAGACACAGAAATCTGCTTTGCACCAATTGAAGCCTGCCTTGCCAAGCCACTTTCACAGTGTCTTGTACCAGGCAAAGGGTGCTTGCTTGAGGCCATAGAGTGCCTTCTTGAGACAAAGAACTTTGCCAGGAGAGACGTGGATGTTGCTTGGTGAATCAATGTACACCTCTTCTCAGAGAGGGGCGTTGAGGAAGGCAGCTTTGATGTCTATTTGACAAAATTTTAGCTTTTTAGCAGCAGCTAGGGCAATTAGCAGTTGTAGCAAGGTCTTGTCCCCAGTAGGAGCAAAAATTTCAAAGAAATGAAGGCCATATTGTTGGTAGAATCCTTGCAAGCACAGGCAAGCTTTGAATTTGGTGATTTGATTCTGGTTGTTGCTTTTGGTTCTGAAGACCCACACGCATTTGAGGGGAAGTTTTTGGGGCGGAAGCAGGGTTTCTTCCCGAAAATCAAAGCTGATAAGGTTGACTTCCTCTGCCTTCATAGGCTCAATCCATTCTTCCCTGTATTTTGATTGGAGGGCCTCCTGCACATTCTTGGAATCCACGTAGGAGTGGTAAACAATCAGGTAAACAGCTGGCAGGCCTACTTTGGAGCCAATCCTGAGGGGTTGATAGATGATGTTGTTGGGCGTGAGTTTTTCAAGAGAAGGAGCGGCCAATGGAGTGGCATGATCAGCATCAATGGCGTTAGTCAATGAGTCCATGGAATTGATTTTGCAAGCGATAGGTAATGAAAAAAAATCAGAAGTATTAAGGAGATCAGTTTTCTCAGCAGAAGAATTAAGGGAAGGAAAGAGGGATTCATTGAAGGTAGCATTTCCAGATAGGAATATTTTAGAGGAGTCCATATCCAATAGGCAAAATTACAAGAAGTCATTGGCATACCAAAGCATAACTGCCTTCTTGCAGTTGGGTTGAAATTTGAAGACATGAGTAGCTTTGGTAATCAGAGTGTAAGCAGCACAGCCAAAGTGTCTGAGAAAATTGTAGTTGAACTTGTGGTTGTGCCACAGTTGATAAGGTGCGGTGTTTCCTTGTTTTTTGGAGGGGAGAACATTGAGCAGATGAGCAGCAGAGTTTACGGCTTCATCCCAATACTTAGGGGGTAAGTTGCTTTGGTTTAGGAGGCAACAGGCCTTCTTGAGGATGAGGCGGCTGTATCTTTCTGCCATGCCGTTCTGTTGAGGGGTATAGGTGGGGGCAAAGTTCTGGATGATGCCCTTTTCAGCGCAGTAGTCCCTGAATTCCAAAGAAATGAACTCTCCACCGTTGTCTGAGATGAATTTCTTGACAATTTTGCCATTCTGCTGCTCAGCTTGACTTACGTAGTCTTTGATGGCTGCGGTTGCTTCATTCTTTTGCTTCAGTAGGGAAACGGTTCTGTGCCCAGGATGCTGGTTGGTAAGTGAGAGGAAGTAATTGAATCCCAAATTTGAGGTGATTGAGATGGTTCTGACTAAGTCAAGGTGAATTGCTTCCAGCCTTTCAGAGACCAGTTTGAAGTGGTGATTATAGGGATTTGCTGTTCCCTTACAGGTGCAACATATTTCACAGGTCAGTTGATTTGATGAGTCCATCAGGTTCAAGGTCTTGAGGTCAAGTGGCCCAGGATGTCCCAATTGTGCATGCCAGGTGTTTGTAGACTCCTTGAGCAGCACTTTGGGTTGGTGAATAACTGAGAATCTGGTGCTGCAAAGTTCTGTGAGATGGTTCAAGGTGGTGCTGATTAATTTGACATTTTTGCAAATCACCTCAAAGCCAGAGAACCCAATTTTATTGAAGATGGTTTTCTTGGCCTTGAGTTGCGTGAGGGAGATGAGACATTGGTTGATGGTCAGAATTAGGAGAATGTTTCTCAGCTTGATCACGGCTCCAAGGTGATTTATTAATCTTGCCAATCCAACGTGTGTTTCTGTGAGTGAGTTGTCAGGTGAGCCAGTTCCAACCTCCATTTTCACAGGTGAGACGTTGAAGAGGAATCTGGGGTTTTTCACAATGTGATGACTGGCTCCCAAGTCCAGGACAGGCAGCTGAGAAAAGTCAGGTCTAGGCGTCAGATAGATCTGGGAATTGAGGTGCAGCCCAGCATTTTGGCTTTCAGAATTGCAGGTGGTAGTTTCAGCTTGTCTGCAGCAGCATGGAGGTTGGAGTTTGGTCTCAAGTGGGGATGGAGGAACCAGCATTTGTCTTCTGAATTTTATGCAAGCGGGTTTTGGTGGTTCTTGGAGCAGGGATGTTTTGTTTTCTTCCTCTGTGTTTATTTGAGGAGAGAAGTGGAGGGACCTTATTCCAAAGGAGTATTGTTGTTCCTGGATCAAGAGGATTCCAAATGTGTGACCTTGTAAAGCTTGTTGAGAATTCCGGTGGGGTTTGTGAGCAGTTTTTCCTTTAGAATGATGGTGTCCGCTATGTGGAAGAAGGATCTTGGAAGTTTGGCAAGGATGGTGTAACTGAGAATGTTGGGTGGAACTTCAAGATGGAAAACAGCCAGTTTGTTCATCAGTTTTTGACAATCCTTCATATACACATTCAGGTTGCCTTTGTATTGGGATTGAATAAAGTTCAGTCAGATCCTTCCACAATTGTTGGATGATTGGGAGGCATATCTTGCTTGGATTGCTGTCCAGATCTCATGGGGATCACCATTTTTGTTGGAGTTGACAACAGCGTCAAAGGCTGAGTTGCCCAGGTGCTGAATGAGGATGTTTGCCGCTTTGTAGAGTTTCTTCTTTTGGGGTGCAGAGATGGGAACAGGAGCAGGTTTGAGTGTCAGTTTGAGGAGTCCCTTCCTTCAAAGGTAGCTTCTTATCCAAAGATACTATGCTGGAAAGTTTGAATTGTTGAGAAGGTGAATTTTCAATTTTGACTGTGGATTGTCCTTGGTCTCAGACATAGCCAGTTGTCCACTGGTCTTTAAAGTTGTTTGGGACTGTAAATCTGTAAGAATTGTAGGCTAAAAGGATTTGGAGGTGATTTTGTGAGGAAACAAGATAGGAAAAAAGATAGGAAAAAAGATATTTGAAGGAAAAACATACCTGACTCAGAGAACTGGGGTTGGTGGTGCAAACTTGTGGTTGCACAAAGAAAAGACCTTCCCCAGGATCTGAGCCAGGGGTACAACTTATTCAGGCAAGCTTGTTGGAGTGTCTACAGCCAGCCCCGCAAGCCCGTGATTTGTAGTGGTAAGGGAAAAGAGTTGAAAGAAAAGATAACCTGAGAGGAAACAGAAAGAAAATGAACAAAAATTTGAAGACTTATTCAAGCATGCTAATGAGCCAACATCCAACATTTTAAAATATTTCAACCACCCCCCCTTTTTTTTCTAAAAAAATCCAAGGAATTCAATTCAAATTAAAAAATTTCAATTAAGTCTATGCACATATTTGGAGGACTATATTTTAAAATATTTTTTCCTAATTATTCCATCTCTTATATTTCTTAAATCATTTTCTTATCATGTTCAATGTATAATATATTGATAAATTCAAATTACTATTTTCTTCTTCATGTTTTTTCAATGCAATTCCATCTCAATCTATGTTTATTAAATTTTTTCTGAAATGATTGCTCCATGTTTTTCTTATCCTAAAATTTCAAAAATGAGTATGCTTCATCATAATCATTGTTATTTTCAGAAAATTTCAAGAATAATTACATTGATATATTCAATCTTTTGTGGAATAAACTATATTTTTTTTATTATTGAAAAGGAATCCAAATTTTTCCTTGTGAATCCTCTTCAGATATTTCAAAATTTAAATTATAAGTTCCCCTCTCAAAATTTCTTATTGGAACTTCAAACTAATTTTTTTATTTGATTCTTATCATTATTCTAAGAAATTTATTTGGGTGTATCAACATTAAGAAAACCCACCATTTTTTAATGGTGGGTTTCAACCCAAATCGGCCATTTCAAAACTGCCATTAAAAATAAAAAAACACTTATTTCACATCAGACGTGTCAAAGCTACCTGAAAATATATGGGTTTTTTCAAATAAATTATATAAAGGCCTTCAAAAGCTCAAACACACATCATTAAACATCATCACCCCCCATTTCATCCTTCAACCTTATTGGAACACTTCATCAATCACAATGCTTCATTGCTATCCTCATCAATTCATCAATCTCATTGCTTCATTGCTATCCTCATCACTTCATCAATCTCATTTCTTCATTGATATCCTCATTGATTCATCACTCTCATTGCTTCATTGCTATCCTCATCACTTCATCACTCTCCTCCCTTCATTGCTATCCTCATCACTTCATCACTCTCATTGCTTCATCACTCTCATTGCTTCATTTCTATTCTCATCACTTCATCACTCTCATTGCCTCATCACTCTCATTGCTTCATTTCTATTCTCATCACTTCATCACTCTCATTGCTTCATTGCTATCCTTATCACTTGGTCAATCTCATTGCTTCATTGCGCTTCATCACTTCATAACTCTCATCTTGCTTTATCACTATCATCACTTTATTGCTTTCATCACATCCATCCTCTCATTGCTTCATTGATTCATCACTTCATCCCCCCTTTCATCACATCCTTACTGTCATTGCTTTATTGCTTCATCACTTCATCCCACTTAATCTTTTTGAATTTCCCCTCAGAAACACTCCCCCTGCAATTCCACTCAACCAAAGCAAACATCCCTCAGGAACTCAAAATCCAACAATCCTTCCCCATGAGGTTCCAAAGGCTCAAGTCAGCTCAAGAGAGCTGATCACATCATCGGGGTAAACTGGCTCAAAATTCTGTCCAACTACAATGCTTGCTTTGGATCCACCAATGAAACCCAAGTTGGCCAACCTCCATCCTCTAAGGTTAATAGTTATCTCCTGATGGCCAATTAACTCAAGTATAAAACCAAAGGAAGGATGGATCTTTCATCCAAAAAGATGTGGGAGCAATTCAAGAACTATCAAACCAAGTACAAAACAGCTCACTCAATTTCAATCTCCACCAGCTTTGGTATCACCAACTCCAATAAAGCCAAGGGAATCAACTTGGTGGTTGATAAGTTAGACTTTTTTTGTCCTTTTTGTGTTCAAATGAATGAAATCATTGGAAAGAAGGCCAATATCACCCCTTTTTCAGCTTTTGATGCCCAAAAATCAGATTCAGTTGATGCTGAAGATCTGGCTTTTGATGCTTGGCCTAGAAATGATGATCCCAATGAAACCTATGAGTGGCCCCAATCTGATGTGCCGGAGGATAGTCCAACAGAATCAGCTGCTATCACGTCTACATCAGCGTTGATCAACAATTAAAACCCTTCCTTAGACCCCTCACTTCCTTCTTTTGATTTCTCTCTTCCTGGGGTGGAAGAACTTAATGACTTGGCCAACAAGGAGCAAGTTATTCCTGTATCACCACAATTGGAATCATCTGCTCAATTAAGGAACCAAGAACTTTTCTCTTCTGTCTGGTTAATCCTGACTGATTTAGATTGTAAAAAAACAGGCTTATCTGTTTCTGAATGGTCAAATACTCAAGCCAATGGGGCCTCCCACATCCCCTTCAAATGAGAGCAATGGCATTCACACACAAACCTCCTCTGCAAAGGGAAAGCAAAAGGCCTCCAATTCAATCAACCTCAACCCTAATAGCCGTCTAAAGCAGAGAAACACTTCAAATTTTTCTGGCTTTGAGGATATCTTGTAGAAGCAAGATTCAAGTAAGTTCATTGATTGATTGTACTTGCTTCCAAAATCCAGCTCATTCCTATTCCCCTCCAAAAATCAGTGAAATAACAAATAGAATCCAAAAAATTTCAATTTGAAAAGGAGAAGTGGGATTGTCAACTGGCTATGGTTTGTCAAAAGTGGAAAGATGAGAGTTTGTCTCATCAACACAAGTTGGATGCTGAGTGGCAAATCAAAAAGGCCAAGCTGGAGTTTCAAAAAGAGGAAAAGGAGAAGGATCAAGAGCAAGACCAAGTCAAAAAGGAGAGGGAAAGGCTAGCCACAGAAAAAAAGATAGTTTATTGGTAGTAGTTGGCAGTATCCACTGCAGGAAAAATACAGTTTTTTTACTTGTTTGCTTCCCAAACAATTTTAACAATACCCTTTTTTTTGAAATAAATCCCAAAAAAAAAGTCTGGGAACACAAATTGGCCGTTGGATACTTGATATTCATCCTTGTTGTTGATAAGTTGTCAATTTGATTTTTTGGTGGGGACCACAAGTAAAAAGGAATAGTCAGAGACATCACCTTGGTCAATATGGGGTGAGTTGTAGAAGGAGTCTGAGGTGAGCAGTTAAAAGCAGTAAGGCCAGATCCAAATTCCAGTGAGGAGAAGGAAGGGATGTTGTTCTCCATCATAGCTTCACGGTTGGGATTTATTTCAAGGTTGGCTAATTTTCAAAACATTTGGCCCAATATTTGAGAGACCTTGTCAGACCTAAGGTTCAAAAAATAATACTCTTTAGGGGAGGATTTGACAGCATCTTTCTTCAAATATTATCCAAATAGTTCAGAAGGGTCCATTGATTTTTTCCATCTAATCACCCACATTTTCCCACCCCAAGATCTTGAGGGACCAACATTGTTGAAATTTTTTTTGGATTGTTGAGGCAACAATAGCCTCATGATCCAATTGATCTTGAACATTTACTTTTCCAGAGCTGAAGAAATGGAATGGTTTGATATTCTGTTTTGCCTGTTCCAAATTTTCAGGGGTGGGTTTTTGACTTTTCTTGAAAATGGATGGATAAAGGTTCAAGGGACATAGTTTGCGTGAAGACCAAAGAACCTTTTCATTAATTGTTTTCTCATTCACTTCCAATACAATTTCTGAATCCCTCATTTGAGCCCTCCTTCTCTGGAAAGCCCTTTTCTTCCCACTTCTCTGTATGTTTTTCAAACTATCTCCTTCCATCTTTTTCCCTCCCAACCGTATACTTTGATTGGGGTGAGGCTCAAGATGGAAATCCATTATTTTTAACATTTTGATTTTGGTGGGTGAAGAATGGGCCTTCAAGAAAGGTTTTTCAAAGAAGTGGAATGTCTTATTGCATTGCATTGAATAAAAAAAAAGCAAAATATGGTCATTAGACCAATATAAACCACTTAGATGATTAAAAAACATATAAAATTACAAAAACAATACCGGCAATTCTCCTACCAAAAAAACAAACAAAAAATCATCAGTCTGGTATAAAACACTTAGATGATCAACCAACATAGAAAATAAGAAGAATGTTACTGGTAATTTCCTACCAAAAAAAGAAAAAAAATTGTCAGTCAACTTCTCAAGAACTGGGAGGAGGAGGAGGAGCAGAAGGGGGAGGCACATCACCGTTTGGTCAATCAATTGATTGATCAACTGGAAAGATTGATTGTTTCTTTTCAACCAATTGATTGCTTGCCGGTCAATCAAATGATCAACCAGCAAGCAATCAATCAATCAATTGCTTATTCACCAATTGATCAATCAGTCAACCGGCAAGCAATCAATTGATCAATTGTCAAGCAATTGATTGCTTGATGGTTGACCAATTGGTCAACCTGCAAGCAACAATTACTTGCCAATTGATCAGGGGCAGGGAGAGGAGGAGGAGGAGGGGCTCACCTTGATGGGGATCCAGGGGGGACCTGAAGGTTGAATGATCAAAGGATCAGCAACCAGTGAGGGGCAGGAAGAGGAATAGGGGGGAGGGGGCTTACCAGGGTTAGGAGGAGGGGAGGAAGTGAGTGACGTGAGGTGAGGTGGAGGTGTTTAGTGAGGTGGTGGTGATGGGGAGGTGGTGGTGATGGGTGAGGTGGTGGTTGTGGGTGAGGACCAGGAAGTGTACGGGTGAAGGTGGACCAGTGGTTTAGATGGAGGTGATGGGGAGGTGGTGGTGATGGGTGAGGTGGTGCTTGTGGGTGAGGAGGAGGAAGTGTACCAGTGAAGGTGGACCAGTGGTTTGGTGGGGTGAGGTGGTTTTGAAGTTTTGGTTTTTGTCTTAGTCCACCAAAAAAAAAAAGGAGTCAGCCTAGGATTCTTGGTTAAACAACCAAAACCAAAAAGATTCTGTGATTTTATTTTTTTCCTATTTAAAAACACAATGCTACTCATCAAAGTTAGCAAGTTTGAGGGGTAGAATCAGGTCTCTCATGGCCAAAGATGAGGTAGAAGATGAGGCTGGGATGACTTGAGGAGGATCAGAAATATCTTCTTTGAATATTTTTTCCCATTCATCTTTGATGTTTGCAAGAAGGTTGTGAAGGATTACACAACTGATAATCCAGTTGATGAGGAACTTCATGTCTTTGGAAGATTGGAGCTGATTTTGAATCTCCTGTAAGCTGGCCCATCTTCCTTTCAGGATTCCTATGGCATGCTCAATCCAAACCAGTGATTGGGCAAGATGATATTTGAAATCACTTTGTGCTTGATCATTTGTTGAAACATTGCTGTATGCCCAAACCACATATTTCCCACTAGCAGAAGCTGAATTGTCCAGAAGGTATTGATCTTTGTCAAAGTAGTTATCTGGTTTTCGGGCAATCCGCATCCAATTGAAAACATATGAATCATTAAAATAACCCAGAAGGCCAGCATGGAGGGATATGAACTTCTTGTTGTTATCACAAACAATTTGTAGTGCCACAGAGTACCTATAAAAACCAACAAAACAAATTTGGTAAGTGTCTGATCAAAGGCTTTGGAAAGGAAATGAATCAATTGCCTTTTTTTCCAATCAAAATAATGGTTGCCATCTAGCTTGGGTTTTTGACTCAATGGGATAGTGGTTCCATCAACAAAACCAATGCAACCAGGCAAGCCTTCAGTCTCCATTACTTGAGATATCTCCTTGCGGTGTTCTTTGGTTGTCCAACAAAGGACAGAGAAATGGAAAGATAGGATATCAATCATGACTCTTTTGGTGTATAAGTCAACAGATCCATAACTGACCAAGAATAGATTTTCTATTTGATGAATTGCTGCTCCATTTCCATTTGATCCCAATCTACAAAGAGCAACAGCCAGTTGGATAGCTGGATTTCCTTGAGGATTCTGGGAATTGTTCTGGAAGATGTGGTGGTCTTCAATCATCTCCAAAAGTTTTATGAAAGAAGGCAATAAAGTTTGGAACAGTTGCTGGAAGCTTAATTTGGGCAGTAGGTGAAGCTTTTGCCTTTCATAAATAGGTTTGTGGATAGTGTGTCTGTGTGGAACCATGTATTGCTTTTCCAATAGTTAATTCAAAGCTAACCAAGTTCATTCCAAATCAGAGTCTGAATCAGAGTCAAATAATAAAAAAAGTTCAGTCAGCTTTTTTGCATTTTCAACTTGCTGCTGGGAAGTTTGATTGGACATGTTGAGAAAGATGGCAACGTGATAATGATGGGATGTGTGTGAAGCAATGGAGATGTGAAGCAATGGAGACGTGTAGTAATGGAGATGTGAAGTGATGGAGATGTGAAGCAATGCAGATGTGAAGCAATGGAGATGTGAAGTGATGGATATGTGAAGCAATGGAGATGTGAAGTGATGGAGATTTGAAGCAATGGAGATGTGAAGTGATGGAGATGTGAAGAAATGGAGATTTGAAGCAATGGAGATGTGAAGGGAAGGAGTTGAGATGTGTTTCATGTGTATGGATTTGATGAGTTGAAGGTGTGGATGGGTGTTTTGCATGCCATGGATGGTGGATGGATGAAATGGCGGGTTTGATGTTTGAAGCCTGCCATTTTCATGAAACCCGAAATTTTAAAATACACCAGTTAGGGGGTATGTGTATTTCAGAAACCCGCCATTAAAAATGGCGGGTTTGGTCAAAAGAAAATGGTGGTTTTCTCATGGTGGTTTTGCTAACTTTGATACACCCTACTGTTGATCAATTCCACCTTCAATCTTTGAAGATTCATATTTATTCCAATTTGAGAGATTTATTCCTCATATTTCAGGAGAATTTATAGTCTAATACATCTTGATTCCATTTTGATAATCGTCAAAAATCATAAATTTGAAATTCCTTGTAAATAATTCCAGATTTACCACAATATTATCAAAATGCTGGTTTTAAATTCATCCTGGGATAATGTATTTCTGTTACTAAAGTCAGAAATCTGCTTTTGGAATTTTCGGAGATTCCAAGAATCCCAGGCTATAATATTTCTGCAAATAGAGTCAGAAAGCCACTTTTGGCACTTTTTGATGTTGATAATCATGAAATTTGGAATTTTTTTCAAGGTAAACTAGGATTTCTTAGTGATTGTTAATCTCTGTTTACTTGAATTTGAAAGCTGAAAAATTTCACTCAGATATCAATAAGGATTATCTCTCTTTTGTTTCAATATTATGACCTTCATGCAATTTACAGCCATTGAAATTTGTAAAATTTACAAAATAATCATCATACAATATTATTTTGCCTCAACCACCCCATTCAGACCTTTTCTTTCCTATGAAACCTTGTCACAGAACCACATCCCCCATACCCATTCTTTTTATATTGATTTCTTATTTCATTGAAAACCATCCTGCACCATAAAATTAAATCTCATTCTGATTATTTGAAATTGCATCATGAAAAATTTCACCCAAATGGTTTTCAAATGGTTTTTTTCTCAATTCAATGAGATTTGAAACTACTAAAAAACTTGTTCAAAATCATTATTCATGAATATTTTATTTCCAAACAGGTGGAAAAAGTCTTTTCAAAATGTATTTAAAACCAAGTTCCTTTATAGGTGTGAAGAAAATTAGTGCAATTTTTTCAGATTCTTTTGTTTTCCAAGAGATTTGCCAAAAAGAAAAAGCTTCCTAAGTCAGCCTTGAGGCATAAAATGTTTAATTTAACACCTATTAATAGAATCCAAGCCACAACCAACCTCAAAATACATTTTAATTCCCAACATGCAGGTATAGACACAGTTTGGGTTTTGCTTTGTGAAGTTCCATGTCACAACTGCCCCTGGCGTGCAAGGGGCTGAAGGCACAGGCACTACTGCTCACAGAACTCAAGATAGAGATTAGAGAATGATTTCAATGAAGAGGAGACGTAGATTAATGACAATAATGAAGAGGAGAATCCAGGAGTAAGGCTCTGAAGGAGGTTGAAAAATGAATCTTATAAGATTAAAACCAAAGGGATAGGTGATATGAGTCAGGGTAGGCTGGTTGGCTTTCTTATTCTGAGATGGCACCTATTGGAAGAGGGACTTACAAATAAGAAGTATTATACTAATTCCTTGAGGGGAATTAGTCCAGGAAGGGAAGAGAGGCCAGTATATGTGAGACCTGAGAGGAGGCCTTGAGGAGGGATGAATGGTGCTGGGCTGGAGTGCCCCATGGCATTACATGTTGATCAATTGGGCTGGAGGTTGTGGCTTTACAGATTGGGTAATGGGCCTGTCCAGAAAAGGCATGTACTGAACTGGGGTATGGGTTGTCCAGCCAGGAGTATGTAATATGGACTTACATTATGTACTTCTCATACCAGATAAAGTTGAAGGAGAGATGAGGTTGCACCAAGCCATAGAGAGGTGGAGTGTATGACTGGGAGATTACCTAAGGACTGCAGGGTATGCAGGAGGATACTTCAGGATGTGCAGCATGTGAATCCAGGTGTGGAAGGTAGATTTTAGATGAGACTGGGAATAGCTGAGGGTTGATTATGGCTGAGAAGACTGAGCCAAGTTGTGGTTGTGACAGTACCCCCCCCCCCCCCCAGAAGAGGAAGGGGTAGCTCATGATACCCATAAGAAGAGGTGAGAGTAGATTGAGATCTTCAACATGACTGAACTGTCCTTCCCTCCACCATATCCATCACCATCACCACCTGATACCTGCCCATCACTTTCATCCTAAAACAGATCATCCACCCCCTCCTTCACCATTGAAGTCACCAATGGTTATCACCCTGTGAACCAATACTTTCCTTCATGCTCCAGGTGTGTTGAAACTGAGAATATCTGCATCACTAGCATCACCCCAAGTCAGGGAAATGTGAATACTTTCAATGATACAAGAGACCATGTTCTGGAGCACATGAAGTTGGAAGGAAGGTACTTGGACCAATTGCTTGGGTGAAAGATGAAAGTTCTCCCATTTTTAAAGTGAAAGATGCACCTGGAAACTTGAGTGTTTCCCTAGGAGTGGACAGTAGGGTAGCTCTATCAGATGTTAAGTGGTTCCTGATTTTCTGATTTCTGGGAGGCTTTCATCTGATAGGAATTGGTTTTTCTTCTGTTTCCAGTTGAGGCTTTGAGAGATGAGATGAAGAGGTTGGAGAAGAAAAAATTGGAGTTTAAGAAGAAAGGCCAATTGGCCCTGGACCATAAGTTGAAAAAGGATACAGCAAGTTTGAAGGAAATGGATATCTGTTGGGGCAAACCTTATTTTTTTCAATAAATTTGATTGAGGAGCCCAAAGGCGTAGGGGACCAATGGAACCTTTGTCAAATCAATGTCAAAGCCGGTCAAACTGCCTTCAAAGCAGTCAAAGCAAGTCAAAGCGCTGTTGAACTGGTCAAAGTTTGACAATCAAGGGTTGAACCTATCAAAGTTTGACATAGTGTGGTCAAAGCCAGAAAATCTGGTCAAAGGACTATTGAAGCGGTTGTTTTTTGGTTTGGTGAACAATTTGGGAAACCTCATGTAACAGGGAAATTTTGAAAAAAAAATATGATTTTTTATTTATCCATCAAGTAAAAAAAAAAAAAATCTGTGTTCGCAACTGTTTCATTCTTTTTTCTGTTCCTCCAATTTCTCCCTGTTGTAGCGGTCAAGGAAGGGCCCCTGGGGTGTTCAATTACTCCTCTTGGGGCTTGGAACCCAATTTCTTTTTTCCAAGCACGCATGAATGTTAGTCTGGACCCTTGATTGATTCACTTACTAATCTATCCCAACATCATCATCATCATCATCATCATCAGATTGGCTTTATCTGTTGTAACTTCCTCACTCTCAACCACTAATTGATCTCATCTGCTTCTTCACCAGGATTGTTGGCATCAAAGATATTGGAAATATAGTCAATGTCATCCATCCCCAGGAACCAAAGCAACCCAACAAGATCATCAATCTATCTCCATCCGGTCTTTCCATCCCCCCCAACCGATCCTTTGATCCACCACTGCCCTCACTGGAATTTTCCTTGCTGTCCCTCATCAGGATGAATCTGGCTCTTGTCTTGCCCCTCTTATCACTCCATCCCCTCCTTTGCAGATTTTACTGCCCCTTGCATTGTCAGTTGCTTGCGGTTGTTGATATCTGTTGTTGCGGCCATTTGAAAACTGGCAGATGCCTTTCAGAAACTGGTGGCTGCTGCTCATCTCCGCTGCCAGGCTGTTTCCTTTTTTCAAAATTTTTTCTTTTAGTTCTTAATTTTTCATGATGTAATTTTCATTCAATTCCAAGTCTTGATCTTCTTTCTCATCACTGTCATACATCATCATCCTTAAAAAAATCCACTCTCATTTGTGTTATCCCATTTTAAATAGTTTACAGGGTCCCTTGCCCATAAAAGCAGGGGCTCTCCCCTGCCTTTTGCCAGAGGAATCCATTCATTCATCACTTTGAGAAATAAATAATATGTGGGGCTGTTCTCCTTTATCTGAGCATCTTATCCAGGGTGTATTTTTGATTTCCCTTTTGATCCTTGAGCCTCCATACTCAAATCCTTGATCCGCCTCTCTGTGGCCTTATCTGTATCACCAACCAATAGCCTTGCTGGTTGAAGAAGAATTTATTTGGTTGGATTCTTGAGTGCGTTATACCACTCCTTAACCCCTTGTTCCAACCATACAGTTCCCAATCATTCTTTGATTATCCTTCTGGAACCAGTCACACTTGACTGAGAGTTTTTCTTTAAGCTTGAAAACTGGAGTGTTAAAGCTCCCTTATTTTCTTTGAAGTTGAATTTTTTTCCACACTACTCTTGATACCCTTGAGAAGTGTTGGGTTATTCTTTTTCAAATTAGTTATTGCCTTGCTTCTAGAGATTCATAAAAAACATTTCTTTGTTTTTTTTGGCCACCCAAAGTTATCTGGTACCCTTCAAGCGCTTGATTGCGGAGAGTTGTGCAGGTTCATTCAGAACCTGGAGGTTAGTTGGGATTGAGTTGATCTTTCCTAATCTTCTCCTGAGAACTAAATTTATTAGTTTGTGGGCATTGTAACTTAGAACTGCCTTGTTCTATTGAAATCTGAACAAAATTTAACTTATTTTTTTCAAGTCTCTTCCAACATCATCTTGCCTCAGATAGTGTTTGTTCCATCGCTACCAATTACCATCAAATCAATCCCTTCCCATTGATTCCTTATTCACAAGGCTCTGTACCTTCATCCCATTTACATTTGAATATTTTTGTAACACTCAGGAGACCAGCCTAAAAAGCACCTTTTCCCCTCCACAGAACTACCTGCGGCTCAGCACTGTTTGGAGTCTTAAACCTGTCAAAGCACTGTCAAAGTGTTGGCAAAGGAGTTGAAGGGGCGTTGAAGCGTTGAAGAGACATCAAATTTCAAACTTTGAAAAATGTTCAAATTTCTGGAAACCCACCCGTCAAAGCAAAATCTGGCCCTGTTGAAGCAAAAACAGTTGAAGTCAAAGATGATGTCAAGGAGGAGATGGAGGAGGATGAAGAAGAGGGTTAAGATGAGGATTCTACTGGAGAGCCTGATGAAAAGAAGGAAAATGAAGATGGAAAGGAAATGGAAGAAGATGAAGAACAAGGAGAAGAAGAAGAGGGATTAGTCAAGGGTAAAGGAAAAGGAAAGGAATTGATAGGAGCAGAAGAAGATTCCCCTGGTCCCAAGTCTTTTGGAGAATCTGTTGGATGAATGTTGGCCAAGGATGGGGTAAGAGGTGGATTTAGGTGGGTGACCCAGGAGGATATTGGTTTCTATGCTTGCTCTGGAGGGAAGGTGGTTGTTCCAATGGATTCTATCAAGGATGATCCAATTGGGAACTTGAAGCAAATTGAAAGGCGTCTTAGAAGGTTTTCAAAGGATTCCAGAAGCAATGCAATTTTTGGATGGGATTTGAATAATGGAGGAGAAGTGGAGAAGGAAAAGGAAAAGGAAAAGGAAAAGAAGGAAGTATTGGCAGAGCTGGAAGACTTTTTATCTATTTCTAGGGTGAATTATGAGTTGGTAGCTACTGCTAAGTATAAAGAAGAGTATGAGAGCAGCAAGATCAAGTTGGCTAGTATTTGGGTGACCAGAATTACTGATTTACTTGATAAGATTGAAAAGGAGCGGTAGATAGAGAATTTATTTATTTATTTTTATTTTTTCTTTTTCTTTTATGGATTGATGAACCAGAGAGGGGATTGGGTTTATTTGATGTGAGAACAATATAGTGAATAGAATTTTTAACAAAAATGGAAGTTTATGGAGGAAGAGATGGGTGATTATGAGGATTTGGTTTGGAAGTTTAAAGGGAGTGAAAGTTGTGGATTAGGTCTGAACAGTTGGTGAGGCTGGATACTAGTTCCCATGAGTTTCTTTCAGAGTCTTCTAAAAAACTTTTCCATTTGAATAAGTAGAGGAGTTTCCCATGCCTAATCTTGGATTCCAGGATTTGAGACACTTCCCATTCTTCTTGACCATCAATTTTGACTGGTTCTGGGGGTGGTTGGTGACTAGGAGAATTTGAGTCTGAAGAGTAGGGTTTGAGAAGTGAAACATGGAAGACAGGGTGGATTGAGGACCATTTATCAGGGAGTTGGAGTTTGAAAGCATGAGATCCTAATTTTTCAGTAATGAGAAAAGAGCCCAGCCAATGCTCAGAGAGCTTCTTAGAAGTTCTGTTAGTATTTATATTATTTGCAGAAAACCAAACTTTATTCCCAGGAGCAATAAATTTTGGAACATGTTTTCTATTAAGTTCAGTATAGTACTTATACTTATCCATAGACTATTTTAACTCTTTCTTGAGTTGAGTCTGGTTCTTATGAGTCTGATCCAAGTTCTTCCAGGGAGAGCCAAGTATCCCAGTCATCCTTGTGATAACTGATGTACATTTGAAGTTATTTTTCTAGTACCTGATTGACTCTTTCAGTTTGACCATTTGTTTCAGGGTGGTAGGCTGTGGAGCAGGTCCTTTCAATCTGCAATTTTTCACAAATTGTTTTAAAGAAAGAAGAGATGAATAGGGATCCTCAGTCACTTATAATTTCAGCAGAAAGCCCATGCTTGGAGAATAAATGGCTGATGAAGAGGTTATCTAGTTCTACTGCAGTCAGTGTACCAGTTTTTTTGATGAAGAGGGAAATCTTGGAGAAATGGTCCACAACAACTAGGATAGAATCAAATCCATTAGAGAGAGGGAGTTGAGAAATGAAGTCTATAGAGATAGAATTCCAAGGGCCATTGAGAATTGGAAGAGGCTTGATTAGTCCTAGTTTCTTTTCATTCCTTGCCTTATTCCTGTTGCAAAGGTAGCAGGCTGAAACATAGTTCTTAACATCTTTTGACATTACACTCCAGGAGAAATATCTCTTGATGAGTTCAAGAGTATTCTTTTGGCCAGGGTGACCTGCAAGAGGAGAATAATGTCTTTGATAAAGTATTTTTTTCTTAAGATGGTTATCTTGGTCAGGCATGACCAATTTACCATGGAAAAGGAGTAAGCCACTAAAGGCATCTAAGAAATAATCAGTCACTTCCTCATTCTTATTCAGTGTTTTAATGATACCTTGAAGTAACTTTTCAGCTTTTTGGCCAGAGGAAAATTAACTCAGTTGATCATCAATTTTATTAGCAGAAATAAAAAAGAGTTTAGAAGCTTCAACTTCATTTTGTTTCAGAAGCTGTTGAAAATTTCCAGGATTCTTTTCAGAATATTGTGTCCCCCCCCCCTGGATACACATTTTCCTGACATGACAAGATATATGAGATGGTTGAGAATTTTCCAGGCCTGTAAGTGATCACAAAATTTAATTCAGAGAGGAACTCTGCCCAACAAGCCTGTCTTCTAGTTGGGACCTTGGAAGACATAAAATACTTCAAAGATGAATGATCAGTGAGAACTTCAAAGGGGTCAGGAACACTCAAGAGGTAGGAACACCATTTCTGGAGAGCAAAGACAATAGCAAGGAGTTCTTTGTCATTAATCTCATAGTTAATTTCAGCTTTGGAAATTTTTCTGCTGTCAAAGGCAATAGGGTGTTTAGTTTTATCAGCAGTTACCTGATGCAGGACTGCACCCAGGGCATAGTCACTGGCATTAGTTTCAACATAAGTTCTCAGGAGTTGATCAAAATGGAAAAGTACTGGAGCTTGGGTGAAAGCTTTCTTGATGTTTTCAAATTGTTGCAAAGCTTCAGGAATGAGGGAGAAGGGAGATCTGTTTCCAGAAATGGAGGAAAGATGGGAGGCCTGTTTGGAGTAGTTCTTTATAAACCTGTGATAGAAGTTAGGAAACCCAAGGAAAGACTGCAGGGCCTTTCTGCTTTCAGAATTAGGCCAGGAAAGTATGGTCTAGACTTTGTTGTTGCCCATGAAGATGCCATCCCCTGAGATCACATAGCCTAGGTAGTCCAAAGAAGGTGCATGGAATTCACATTTGGAGGCCTTTGCATAGAGCTTATGCTTTCTGAGTCTGGTAAGTACTTCACACGCATGAGGGGTGTATTCCTTTAAGTTTTTGGAAAAGATAAGGATATTTTCAAGGTAAACCACCACATAAACTGTGCGGAGATTAGCAAGGATTTCATTTATAAGGTTTTGGAAAGAAGCTGGGGCATTGGTCAGTCCAAATGGCATTACCAGGTATTCATAGCTTCCAAACTGAGATCTGAATGCTGTTAAGTGTTCATCTCCTTCCTTTATGCTCAGTAGGTTGTAAGCGCCTCTGAGGTTGATTTTGGTGAAGATAGAAGAACTTGAAAATACAGTCAGTAAGAAAGTCATTGGAGGAAGTGGGTAACAGCTCTTCCTGGGGACAGCGTTAAGTTTTTTATAGTCAACACACAACTGCAAACTCCCATCCTTCTTTTTGAAAAAAAGAACTGGTGCTCCAGTGCTTGAAGTTCTGGAAAGGATGAAACCTTTATCTACATTCTCTGCTATGTAGGCTTGTAGGGTTGAATTTTCACTTTGAGATAGCAAATAGATGGGCCCAACTGGGGGGAGAGGTCCTTCCAGTTTGATATGGTGAATTCAAGCATGGTGAGGAGGGAGTTGGTCTGCTTTAACCTTAGAGAAAACATCTAGAAAAGAATGGTAATCAGCAGGAACTTTTTCCAACACAGTTTCTATTTCTTCAGGGTCTTTTTCAATGTCAAACTCATCCCAGTCAGCTGAAGTTTTTTTATGGGGAGTAACAGAAATATTAAAAGAATCAACCAATTTCATGATGTGCAAGGATGAATCCCTAGATTTCTCCTCCAGAGAAATGGTCAAGGGATCAGTGGATATCCAAGCAAGATGAGAAATTGTTGAACTTGATGGGAATTGAATGTATTTTTGAGGATGGAAAGGCTCTGAATTGAGGGGAAATGCAATGGAATGCAGTGCCAAAGGAAGAGTAGAAGGAAAACCAGTTGAAGGTGGGTTGGCCATGTTGAGGTCAACAAAGTTGGAGGAAATGTTGTCAGTTGGCTGGTGTATTGGGGTGATCAGCCCCATCTTCTGGTTTACTTCAGCATTCCAGTGGTGAAGGAAGTTGATTCCCAGGATGAGGTATTCTGAAAATGGTGCATTGACAAGGATAAATTCCAATTCAAAGCTAGGAAAAGAAGGAAGAGAGACCACCCAAGTTGCCTTGTGGGTAATTAGTTGAGAGGGTGACTTGTTAGGACCAAAGTTGAAGAGAGGAATAGGTTTTCCCAAGCAAATGGGCTACAAGGAAAACTTTAGAACCATAGTATTAGCCATTAAAGATTGAGTAGCACCTGAATCAATCAAAACACTATAGCTCAAGTCCTGGTGAAAGAGAATGAAATTTAAGCCTTTAGAAAGTTGGTCAGAGTAATATTTTTGTATCTTTTGTACCCTAACATCAGTAGGGTGATAATCCTGGAGTACAGCAGGAAAACAACCTAATTGTTTTTGGTTTGGAGGTAGAGGAAGATTTGGGGTTGGAAGAAGGGTTGGAGACAGGCTTCTTTTTACAGTTTTCCATCTTGTACTTCCCTCCACAAACCACAAATAGTCCTTTCTTCTCCCTTCTTGCCTTTTCTTCACCCTTGAGCTTGCCATCAGGAATTAAGTCCAAGGTGGGTTTGGTTTGGGAAGGTTGATTCTTTGCAGATTTTCCTTTCTTCTTGGCCTTACCTTTGCCCTTGTCAGCCTCAGAGGAATTTGCTTGGAATTGCAAGGAGTTTTTCCCTTTAGATTGATGTGGATGAGAATAATTTTCCTTGACTTGTTCATGGTGCCTGGTAACATAATCTGACACTACATCCATGAGATCTTGAAGGGTTTCTAAAGAACCATTGTAACCAGCTAGCTGGTCCAGAAGTTGAGAAGAGAGAATTTGGCAAAAATGGAATTAGAAGGCTCTATCACCCCATCCAGAAACTTTAGTCATAAGGGATCAAAATTCTGTGTTGTGGGTTGAAGCATTTTCAGAGTCCTTCATCTTCAAGTTCACAAGTTCCTTTTCTGCTTGAACTACTTCCAGACCGTTGCCAAAGAGGGTATGAAGTTGTTCCATTAAGTTTTTCCAGTAGTTGAGCAGGAATGAAGGCTCTTGGTTGGAGAGGTGAGCCAGTTAGGGTTGGATCCAAAGGTTTGCGTTCCCAGTGAGATAGGAGGCAGCAAAAAAAACTTTCCTTCAATCCACACAAAATTAGTTTCCTTCATTGCTTGAAAAGATGAGTTCACAAGCTTGTAAGAAGGTTCTGAGATTTGTAGGGTTACTTCCTTCAAATTTGTCTGGCAGGTTCATCAATGGAGCTTGAAAGGTTCCAGAGTGGGAATTAATGGTTTTTGGAGGTTGAGAGAGTTTAGCTACTGCTGAAGTAATTTTTTGAAGAAAGGCTAGGAGGGTAGGGTCCACAGCAGGAGGTTGAGGAGTTTTTCTTTGGGTATCAGAAATTGAAGTTGAGGCAGAAGGCTGGGAAGCTTCTTCCTGAGGTCCAGAGTTTTCTGAATTAATATTTATAAGAATCCTTGAATCAAAGCCTGAGTCTACACTTTCTTCCTCCTCTTACTTGTCCTCAGGGAGAGGAATTAAGATGGTATTGTACAAAGGGGAATCTAATCCAAAGCCTGATTGGGGATATTGACTAATCACACAATTAACAAACATTCTAACAACAGGAGGAGCAGGAGATAAGGAAGCTCTTGGAGGAGCTGGAGGAAGGATATCAGTATCCATGGTGTTGGAAGCTGGTTCAGGGAGGTTGGAAAAGGTCCTCCCACGCCCATGGGCTTGAGGAGTAGATTGATCATGATCCTGTACGTCTAAGGTAGAACCACATCCTTGTGCTGCCCTAGTAAGAGGTGGACTGGTCATGATGGAGGGTTTGCACGTCAAGGAGGCATGGTTTCCACTTATGCCGTAGGGAAGTGACCCAAGGAAATTACCTGTGTAAGAATGAGGAAAAGGATTGGCTGTAAAAGATCTTGAGGTAGTACAGCGTCCGTTGAAGCGCTTCAAAGTGAGTCAAAGCAGGTCAAAGCATGTTGAAGTGGGTCAAAGTCAAAGGTCAGCGCATCAAATTCAAAGGTTGAAGCATTGAATTCAAAGGCCAAATTGTCAAAGTCAAAGGTAAAAGCGTCAAAGAGTCAAAGTTCAAAGTCAAATTCAAAGTTGAAGAAGTCAAAGTCAACATTCAAGGTCAGAGTCAAATTTTGTCAAATTTTGATTGCACCTATTGGAGCCTTCAAATGGTCAAATTTTTAAATTCCCATCAAATTGTTGAATCTTTCTGTCAATGTTGCTTTTAAGGGCCAATTTGGGGAATTGATGGAGGTAGATAAATTCGGCAGGGAGATCCTTTGAAAATGTGGAGGCCACCCACTGTTTATCTCTGTACCACACACACCAACAAATATCATAGGTAGTGTTATCCATGAGATGGAATGGTTTGAGGTAAATGGGTGGAATAGGTCTATTGAGATATAGAGATTTGTAGTAATCAAGGGGAAGGAATTATTGTAATTTCAGAAATTCCCCTGGCATGCAAGGGGCTGAAGTCACAATTACTAATTCTCCCAGAAATCAGGATATAGAAAAGATATTGATTGCAATAAAGAGTAGATGTAGAGTAATGAAAATAATGAAGAGGAGAAACCAGGAGTAAGGCTCTGAAGGAGGTTGGAGAATGAATCCTATAAGAATAACACCAAAGGGATAGGTGATATTAGTCAGGGTAGGCTTGTTGGCTTTCTTGTGCTGAGATGACACCTATTGGAAGAGGGACTAACCAATAAGAAGTAGTATACTAATTCCTTGAGGGGAATTAGTCCAGGAAGGGAAGAGAGGCCAGTATATGTGAGAACTGAGAGGAGGCCTTGAGGAGGGATTACTGGTTCTGGACTGGGGTTCCCCATGGCATTACATGTTGAGAAATTGGGCTGGAGGTTGTGGCTTGACAGATTGGGTAATGGGACTGTCCAGGAAAGGCATGTACTGAACTGGAGTATGGGTTTTCCAGCCAGGAGTATGTACTATGGGTTTACATTCCGTAATTCTCATACCAGATAGAGTTCAAGGAGAGATCAGGTTGCACCAAGCCATAGAGAGGTGGAGGGTATTCCTGGGAGATTACCTAAGGACTGCAGGGTATGCAGGAGGATACTTCAGGATGTGCAGCATGTGGATCCAGGGGTGGAAGGTATATTGTACTGGAGACTGGGTATAGCTGAGGGTTGAGTATGGATGAGGAGACTGATTCAAGTTGTGGTTGTGAAAGTCAAACAGAATACCCATGGTGATTCTTGAAATAACTGATAACTGATGGGCCAATACCAAATATTGGGTTTGTAATCAGCAGCTAAACATTCTTGGGATCAAATATTTTTTTAAGCCCATATTTACTTCCATGCATGGATGCATAAGGGCCTCCAAAATCCATTTCATATCCTCTCTACCCCCCCTCCTCCTTTTCCATGAAAATACAACCATTGGTATAATATTCTAGCTCTGAATACCTTCTAAATCCTGAAATTAAAATCTGTTATCCAGAATCCTCTCTCAAAAACCCTCCATGAACATAATTAAATTCAAATCTTCATGATCTCCACAGTTACCAATTCCTTTTCATTGCCCTGTTTAACTTTCTGAATCTTTCCCCTTTTCCTTGAATTAACTATTTTGATTTTTCACATTCCTACCCCACATAATTGGCATAGAAAGGAATTCAGTGGATTTGGTGCAAATTAGATAACCAACACCAGCTTGAGTTTTGAAGATGGACTGAAAATCAGGGAATATCAGAATTAGAAAACCCTGCATATTTTTCATGGAAGGCTTCAGAAAAATACCCCAATTTTTTAAAAAAAAATTAAAAAACCACTCATTTCAAATAAGACATGTAAGTTTTACAGAAAATTAAATGTTTTTTTTTCAAATAAATTATATAAAGGAACATGTAACAGCCAAAAAAATTGGACCATACAATCCACCCTTTTATTCCCATTTCCTTACATCTACAACGTCATTCAAAATATAATCCCTTTACTCTTCAGCTTGAAACTGATACTTCCCACTCCCAAACTCATCAATATATAAATCACTCTTCATATTTACTTTGAAACTTCCCACCCCCCACCTCACCAGACTCATCACTTCATTTCACTCATCAGCTCATTGAAATTTCACTCATCACTTTATTGCACTTTCATTCATCAATTCATTGAAATTTCAATCTTCACTTTATTAGGGTGTATCAAAGTTAGAAAAACCACCATTTTTTTTGGCCAAACCCGCCATTAAAAATATTCAAAATGGCGGGTTTCTGAAATATACATACCCCCTAACTGGTGTATTTCAAATGGCGGGTTTCAAAACAATGGCGGGTTTCAAGCATGAAATCTGCCATTTTCATCACAACCCACCCAAAGATAGATCATCATCATCACTAGAAAATCATCAAAAACAACAAAAACCATCATCATCATCAACTCATCAATTTAATTATCCCATCCTCATCCTCAATCTCAAAACCTACCTCATCTGATTCCATCAATCCCAATTCAGTCATCCCAACCCAGAACACTAACAAAAACCTCAACAACAACAACAACAACCCTCAATCTAATACTTTTCAAGATGGTTACCTCAACCATTCAAAAAATATCATCTGTCCTTACCCACCCAAAAGACTCAAGAGCATTCACCAGAATGAATTTGAAAATACTAAACGGTGTTTCATCCTGATCATATTGGACCTATCAAGCCCTTTTATAGATGGTAGAAACAGAAAAGTGGATAGAGGATAGTTCAGATTTTTCAATTTAGGTTGTTCAATTCATCCCTTGAAATTCCAGTGGTCTGTTAAATTCCAGATGTGCTTCTCCATCAATTGATTAACCCTTTCTGAAAGCACTCTTTCATAATTGGTGTTGTAGAAAACTTCACAATGGATTATTCTGGAATTTTGTTCCTATATGTTATCCATATCATCATCCAGGCTGAATTGTTTGATATAATTCTCTCTATCAAGACAAAGAATGGTCAGATCACAACCAGAAAAAAGCCCAAGGATGAGCAGGATGGGAAGCAGCAGCAGGAGAATAACCAGAAAAAATTTTGTGATGGTAATCAGGATCAAGTCAAGGTGATCTCCAATCTCATCACAATTTTTACAATCCAATTAATCCTTCTGCCATTCACACTCAGTCTGTTACTCTACTCACTGATGAACCTCAAGTACCGCGCCATATCACCTGTTGTGATTATCAACTTGGGATTTACTCTCCTCACTCAAGTCTTCAGATCCCTAATCCTCACCTTTGACAAGTTCAGTCTCTAATCATCCTCTACCCAGGATAATATCCACCAAACTCCCAATCTTCATCTGGCTTCCCAGACAATCCCTTGGACAATTTTTGATATCTGTTGAGATTTCACAGCAGTGAGGTTTCACCGGCCCCGGGGAGTCTCTTGTTGCAAGTAAACACACTCGCGCTGTCACAATCCCCTGGGGGACTCCTTGACTTCAACTCACCTAACTCAACCTCAATTGCTTGTGACTCAACTGGATCTGACAATCGACCGTTCAGCTTCAACTTCAAACAACCACCTCTGACCATGATGACCACCTGACTCGACTCAACCTCAAAGCCTGATCTCGTGGACCGTCTCCTAAATCATCGACCAATTTGTGTTTTCTCAGATCTCAATATCTTTCCTCTTATTTTTCATTTCATCATTATATTCATTATTCTTTCTTTTGACCTCTGCTCCCTGCCTGAAAATCATTCCCGGTGAGATTCATCTCTTGACCATCTTCTATTCTCAAATACTCACTGTCTGCTCGATCTTAGTCTATTCTGCTTGAATCATCCTTCAACCTCAAGATCCTGTCAATTGACCGTCTCCCGTATCTCCATTGTGTCTGATAATGACCGTCGCAGTCATCATTTCCTGTTTGTGTTTTATCTCATCGTGATCTGTGGGCTATTCTTCTTGTTCTCACCTTCTCTTGATTTGATTCTTCTTCAGCTCTTATTTCCGCAATCTATTCAAATCAATATCATTCCTTTACGGTTTAAAGCCATAGGACCATCAAGCCTACTCTACCGTCAAAGACTCAACTAAGAGAGGATCATAATAACCGGGCTTCATGGATACTTTCAAGCAAGAAATGCTCAAGACTGCGCTCGAGACCATTCCCTTACTTGGAGAAGACAACTACGGAATATGGAGAGACAAGATGGATGCCGTGCTGGACGTTCAAGGATGTACTGGGGCCATGAACAATGAGACTACTGAGCTGGATGTTTCTGTCAAAAACAAATTGAAACTTCTTATTATCTCAAAACTTGATTCTACAGCACACGAAAACATCGTCACCGTCGAAAATAGGAACTCCGCTAAACTTCTATGGAAGGCAATCATCCACAAATATGCTTCGTCACAGGCCTCAAACCAAGCTAGAGTCTTCAACAGCCTCCTTTATCTATCCTTCAACCCTGAAAATATTGTTGACTTCATCACAAAGGTTAAGTTGTGCCTCAAGAAGATGGGCGAGGTTTCCATCAAGCTTCCTGACAACATTGTAGCTTACCTCATTCTATTTAAGTTTCCCACAACTATGGATGATTTCAAAAGGCAGATAATGCACTCGGATAAAGAGCTTTTGGTCAAATTTGTACTTAATCACCTCACTCAATTGAATAACAAATCAATGGCTCAGTCCTCCATCACAAGCTCTTGGTCAAAGGGAGACGTTGCTCTTTTTGGAGGAAAGTCAACATCTCACTCAACTTCTACCAAGGGATCAGATCCAAAGCAATGCGTAGAAGGATACCAACATCCTGGTCAGGACAGGAACCACTCGGCCCGAGATTGTTGGCACTTGCACCCTGAGGTAGCTCCAGAGTGGTGGAGAGAAAAACAGGCAATATGGAAAGCAAAGAAGGGGGGCTCAAAGGCAAAACCCAAATCTCATTCAGCTCACTACCTTGCGTTACTCAACTCGTGGATAGAACACGGCGATCCAAATCAGCGGTTTCTTCTTGATAGTGGAGCTTCAGTCCACATGATCAACAATATTTGCTATTTCCTCAACATGGAGCCCTACTTTGGAGATCCAATCAAGACCGGAAAGGAAGGCGCGAGCTTACCTATAAAAGGGAAGGGCACGGCCATACTTCACTGGAATAATCTCAAGCTCAAACTTGGGGAGGCTTTCTATGTGCCTGATGTCACTATCAACTTGATCAGTGCCGGCGCTCTGAATAGCAAGGGTTTCACAATTAACTCAAGTGGTACCAAGTTTGCCGTGACTCACTCAGGTAAAGAAGTTCTTTCTGGACAAATCAAAAATAATCTCTACACTCTTCCAACTCCCTCTCGCAATCCTCTCTCTTTGTCAAAGTCACTTTTCTTGTCAATCTCTTGTACGCCCAAAGAAGCTTTACTTGAGACTCATAGAAAATATGGACATGCTTTGCTGTCAAGGCTTGCACCTCTAATTCAACATATACCTAGCAATATCAGAAATAAATTTCAGTGCGTGGATTGCATTAAGAGAAAGATCACGAAATCTCCCTTCAATCACACCTCCACCAGATCCCGCAAAGTTTTTGATTGTATTCACCTAGATCTCATGGGACCGATTTGACCCTCATCAAAGTCTGCTCACAGGTTCATCCTATCTTTAGTCGACAATGCCAGCGGATATCTTGCGGCTTTCCCACTTGTCTCAAAAGATGAGACCGCCAATGTTATCATTAGTTTACTCAAGAGGGAACATCATCGACAAGGAGTTTATCCATCTGAGGTCTGCTCCAATGGAGGGACTGAATTTTTCAATCAAAAGCTGTCTTCTTTCCTGGAAGATAGACATATCTCTCACATCGTCTCTGAACCATATCATCCAGAACATAACAGACAGGCCGAGCAAGCGAACCAAACTATCGTCAAATCTGTCCAAGAGACCCTCAAATATGGCCGTCTTCCTCCTTCAGTGTGGCATGAGGTATTTAAGGGATGCTGTCTAATGCTTAATCAGATCCCACTGAAGGGCGAAACGGTACCTCATTGGGAGAAGATGCACGGTAGAGCTCTTCCTTCCTCTTTTCTGAAACCCATTGGTAGTCCTTGTATCTTCTTAATCAATAAAAGAGAGAAAGGTTTAAAGTTTGACTCGAAGGGTGAAGAAGGGACTATAGTAGGCTTTAATCAACTCCTTCATTCCTATCAAATTTTAACTAAGTCTGGTTCTATTATCTCATCCAAGCACGTCAGGGTTCTTCAAATGCCTCCTCCAAGACTAAGTGGATCCAACTTAGATATCAAATCCGAAAATGATATCATCAATCCGACTCCTGTCTCCGATCACTCTCCTGAAGATTGTCAAATTCCATGGTCAGACTACCAAGATAAATCTGACGACTCAATCAGTTCGGCCGACAAAGCTGAATCAGTCTGCCAATCATCCAACCAATCTGAAGAACCATCACTGCCCGCTTGGGACAGTGCAATAGTGACTGTAGACACCATTTGTGCCAATCAACAAGCTCTGGCACCCACGCGTCGGGTTCTTTGAGATTGATCACAAATCAGGCCGCCTCAGCGGTACGGCTTCTTTCATTTTTACAAACCCAAATCCTACAAGGATGCCCTTCAATGCAATGAATGCCGAGAGTGGATGAGCGCAATGGACGTCGAACTGGGTTCAATTGAAGATCTCAGTGTCTGGGATGAATACAACGGTCCCACACCGAAGAACATTCTCAAAACTACTTGGATCTTCAAAATCAAACAAGATTGTCATGGAGATCCTATCAGATACAAGGCCTGGCTCTGTGTCCAAGGCTTCAATCAAGTTGAGGGTCTGGATTAATCAGAGACATTTGCTCCAACGGGCAAACCCTCTACGTTAAGACTTCTCCTCCTCTAGGCGCTCAAGACAAAACTGAAGATTTGGCAATTTGACGTCAAAAGCGCTTTCCTTCACTCTCCAATCAATAAAGAAGTGATAATTCAAACTCCTAAGGGATCAAAAAGAAAATGTCAATTCTTAAAGCTCTGCAAGTTGCTGTACGGCTTGAAGCAGGCCCCAAAAAACTGGTATGAAACCCTTACCGGATGGTTTAGAGAAGTAGGTTTTGATGAATCCTCCTGTGATCCTTGTCTTTACTTGTCGAGGGATGGTAAGTCTTGGATTTTCTTTCACGTGGATGACCTCATTCTGGTTGGCAAAGGGGAAGACTTCAAAAAGAAATTCTTGAGCCGTTTTGCTGGCTCGACCGCGAAGGATCCCGACACTATCCTTGGCATGCAAATAGAGATAAGCCACAATGAAGTTCTTCTGAGCCAGCCAAAAAACATTGAAAGGGGTCTCAAAGAACTGGGTTTGGAAGATGCCAAAACCAGCAAATCACCTCTCACTCCAAATCAACAGCTTATACCTGCGACCAACAAAAAATTCAAACAATTCAAGGCGTTAAATATAAGCTACCAATCAGCAATTGGATTGCTCAATCACATTGCGTGCTACACACGGCCCAACGTAAGTTTTTCCGTATCCAGCTTATCAAGGTTTAACGTCAAACCAGTTATTTTGCACTGGAATGAACTAAAGAAGACCTGGAAGTACCTGAAAGGAACTTCCAATATCAAGCTTTGCTTGAGAGTTGACAATACAGGCTCTCAGACCTCCGCTTATTTGGACGCATCCTGGGCAGATGACCCTAACACCAGACAATCTCAAATGGGTTATCTCTGCGCGGTTTACGGGTGTGTGGTATCATGGAATAGCTGCAAGCAGAAGAATATCACATGTAGTTCCACCAATGCTGAACTCAACACTTTTGTTGACGCTTTTCAAGAATCGACTTGGATTTGCTCCCTCACCTGCAAGATCTTTGGCACCAAAGTTTCTCCCATTATCATTCATACCGACAATAGCGGTTTGGTTGACAAACTCAAACGGTTTGGTTCAAACTAAAAAACTTTCCACCTCAACCTAAAGACCAAAGGCATGAGAGAGGAGCTGAAGTCTAAGAACATCTCCATTGTGCTTGTCAAATCTGAGGATATGCCTGCTTATGCTCTCACCAAAAGCTCAGATCAAGTGAGTCTTAAACGTCTTCAACTTTCCTTTTTGTTGTCTTTGTCCTCTTAATTTTTTTTTTAGGTTCTTAGTTTCTCTGTTTTCTTTCTTTCTGCTATTCTATTTCCTTTTCATTTTTTTTACTCATAAAGTTGTTGCGAGTTTTCATCTCTCCAGGCATGGGGCGTGTTGAGATTTCACGGCAGTGAGGTTTCACCGGCCCCAGGGAGTCTCTTTTTGCGAGTACACACACTTGCGCTGTCACAATCCCCCGGGGGACTCCTTGACTTCAACTCACCTAACTCAACCTCAATCGCTTGTGACTCAACTGGATCTGAAGATTGACCGTCCAGCTTCAACTTCAAACAACCACCTCTGACCATGATGACCACCTGACTCGACTCAACCTCAAAGCCTGATCTTGTGGACCATCTCCTAAATCATCAACCAATTTGTGTTTTCTCAGATCTCAATATCTTTCCTCTTATTTTTCATTTCATTATTATATTCATTATTCTTTCTTTTGACCTCTGCTCCCTGCCTGAAATCATGCCCGGTGAGATTCATCTCTTGACCATCTTCTATTCTCAAATACTCACTGTCTGCTCAATCTTAGTTTATTCTGCTCAAATCATCCTACAACCTCAAGATCCTGTCAATTGACCATCTCCCGTATCTCCATCGTGTCTGATAATGACCGTTTCAGTCATCATTTCCTGTTTGTGTTTTATCTCATCGTGATCTGTGGGCTATTCTTCTTGTTCTCACCTTCTCTTGATTTGATTCTTCTTCAGCTCTTAGTTCCGCAATCTATTCAAATCAATATCATTCCTTTAATATCCTAGTGCTATCCTTCATGTGAGTTAATGGATCATGTTGGAATCAATACATCACAAATAATTACAGCAAGAAGCCTGTAGGACACTTTTATGGTCCAAGACTTATTTCACGTAGATGTATTTTTTTTTTCTTCCATCATCCATCATTTATACCCCAACAGGTATAAGCACTTTCCTATTGTTGATCCTTACA
This sequence comes from Puccinia polysora, assembly GCA_025617555.3. Classification (NCBI taxonomy): domain Eukaryota; kingdom Fungi; phylum Basidiomycota; class Pucciniomycetes; order Pucciniales; family Pucciniaceae; genus Puccinia; species Puccinia polysora. The sequence continues at coordinate 14,484,392 of CM062620.1, forward strand.
ATATGGGCTTGCGTGGACTGATGTGTTGGTCTAATGCAAATTAATTTACATTCTAGGGGAAGACCTGGTTTGATTCCTTTGACATATATTTTGATAAACCATCCAAGGCTGATAATAGCCTATGTTCCAATTTCAGGATTCTATTAAAGATGATTGTAAGGATTGGACACCTTCAATTGCTTACAACCATTGGCTTAACATTCTGGAAGGACATCCATTGATTCAATCCCAGTATAATTGATGATCATTCATTGACCAAAAGGAGTGGCTGGATGATATGGGTGGAGCCTTACATGGGGGAAATCATGAAGCTCTGTTGGGGACTATTGGTTTGGACAATTTGGATATATTGGGAAGCTTTGTCAACCTGATGAGTTTTGTGGCCAAGTTTATCAATAGGTTGATACTCTAACTATTCTAGTTGAGTCAAAATAATTCCTTAAAAGTCATGTTGGATCAAATTGGTTTCAACCAACTTAAGACTCACTTTTGATCACCCTATTGTGCCAATAGTTTTACTTGATTTTGGAATGGTCATTGGCACAATTTCCTGAGGGAAATATTCATCCATGACCGTAAGGTCCCCATCAGTTTTCTTCTAGTACAGTACCTTGGTCTCCAAACCAACTCAAAGATTTTCAGACTAGGTGGGATCTTAGGCCCTTTTAGTGTTTCTGGAGCAGTTGGCTCCTGACTTGTACATAAAAAATATTCTCTTTCCTCCTCACCTTCTTCCAAGCATCATATAACTATGATAACCAACTCCTCCAAAAAAAGGCCCCAAAAACCATTTAAAAATCTTGCAGAATCTTTAACTTTTCTTTCCATTTCCTCAGGGAAAACATCTGAGCGCCACAAATACAAAATATCTCAAATCACTTGTGTCCCTTCTTAAATCTTGAATTACTTCAATCCAAGCTCTGATCAATTGTCTTCATTTTCAAGCCCTCAGCAAAGATTGATGATCCAGGAACCTGGATCAATGGATTTTTCTGATCATCATCCAAGCTTTGATTAATTTTCTCAATGTTCAAGCCCTTGAGGAAGATTTAAAATCCAGGAAACGGGCTTTATGTACTTTCTCCCCTACTTTTTCTCCCCCTTCTTCTTCTCTCAATTCATCCTAATTGTCATGCGTGCTTGTGAATTTTTTTCTCCACCTCAAAGGAAAAACTGCACAAGATCAATCAACAGAGGCTTCTGAGCATCTCAAATATCACTGAGGGACAAATCCCACCAATGGAGTATGATGGAGTTTTCTAGGCTTGGATTACTGCGGGTGGGGAATGTCTTGTTCTTGTTGGATGTTTGTGCCACTTGCTCTCAATTTTTCAAACTTTGCATTGATCAATTAAAAAGCATTGTGCAAGCTGGGAAGTAATCAGAAAGTACAATGATACACCACCAGCAGATCTGAGTTTCAATGGTGGGGAGGGGGATGATGTTTGGGAAAGAAAGTAAAGAAACTTTCAGTCAGTTCAGGCCACCACCACCATCATCCCTCCCTCCCTCCCTGGTGCGTGTTAGATTTCCAACAGAAGAGCCAATATGATATCAAGATGAATGGCAACAAGCTTTGGTTGGTTACAAAAGTGAAGGCAAAGAAAGAGAAAAGAAAAGAAAAAATAAAGAGGAATGGGAACAATGAAAATGGTGATGATATGAAATAGTAAAGGCCTCCAAGTCCAGGTATTTCTAGGTCACAATTGGATGGATTGGTTGGTTGAGAGCTTTAATTAGAGTGGTTCAGGATTTGTTTGAAGAGATTTTTAGAATTAAAGGGTTTTTTCAGTTTCACATCTAACACAGGATGCTTAGATTGTTTGAAGGATGCTTCAAAGTTTGAGAGATTAGTGATTCAGGTGATGAGAAGATAATCCTGATGTAGCGTAATCACTGCCAGTGATAGAGAGGACTATGAAGCCTAGTCTGGTCATACCAAGTTGGGTATAATTCAATGTACCTTTCATTGAGGGCAAGCGTCAATGGAAGATATGAAGAAGCAAAAAAGAGAGAGAGGGAGGAGGGGGGGATGAAAGGGTCCAAGTTTGATTGTAAGATTGAGTAGATCAATATGGAGGAGAGGAGTCTCAAGATTTGTAAAGGTCAATGACAGAAGATGTGAGTACAAACCAATGAAGAGGAAACTGCAATTAGATGTTGTGCCTGTTTAGAGTGTTGACTTTATATACCATATCTGCAAAAACTCACTTATTTTCAGGTAACTTTGACATGTGTGATATGAAATAAGTGGTTTTTTATTTTTAATGGCAGGTTTGAAATGGTGGTTTTGGGTTGAAACCTGCCATTAAAAGATGGCCGTTTTTCTTAAATTTGATACGCCCTATTGCAATTTCACTCATCACTTGATCTCTCTTCCACTTTCCAAATGCTCTGTCAGAAAAATTCCCCTTGAAGATTTTCCAAGAGAACCTCCCCAAGGAACTCAGAAGCCAATATTTCAAATACACTCAACCTTCCTCCCCCATCTGCTACCAGTTCTTCTAGTCAAATAAATAAAGCCAGTCATCTCATCCTGTCAACTGGCTGAAAATTCCTGCCAACTAAGGCACTTTTGATAAGTTGAATATTGAAATAATAAAAACTGGACTTTATTTCAAACTAAGACCAATGACACCAAGAATTTCTCTGGCAGACGTAAAAAAAAGGAGTTGTAAGATATAAAAAAAGAAAGCTAAATGAAGTATAGAAACTGATAAGAATAATTCAAAATAAGTGTACAAAAATGAAAATAAAAGATTGATGATTTGGATGTTTCTCACATCTGATCAAAAGAGTGCTGAATGATCTGTGGACTTGATCGTTATTGGAAAGACTTGAGAGGTTGATCTTGAATGTTGATGAAGCAAATAGATGATGATGAATAGTTGATCAACAGGAGTATGAGTTGAGGTTATCTGTGTAGCAGAATGATGAGGATGGTCAAATGATAATGTTGTGATGGAGAAGACAGCTTGAGGTTGAGGTTATTGAAGATGGAGAAGAAAGCTTGAGGTTGAGGTTATTGAAGAAGTTGGACGATGAGGGTTGGAAATAATAAGAAGATGGAGAGAGAAAAGCGTATGGGGAAGAATGAGGGAAGATGAGGATAGGAAAGGATGGAGCGGAGCGTAGCAAGATGGAAGGAGGAAGGAGAAAAGCGTGGCAAGATGGAGGAAGTTCAGGAGGTTGATTGATGGATCATGATTCATGGGAATGAGCGTTGGATGGGAATGAAGAAGAATAAGAAAAATCTAAAATTGGAATTGGAGTGTTTGCAGCCTCACAGACGCGGGTGAGCCAAGTGACAATGACACACTGCCGCGATCAGATGTGAGGAGACATAATTGTGGAGGTTAAGTTCATGACAGAGCTCCTCAAGGCGGGCTTGGTCAGGGAGTCTGCCAGCATTGAGTTGGAAGGAATGAGATGAGTTATTAGCTGGTGATTAGCCTTTTGTTCTCTGAGCCATTTTATTTGTGTGTCGACATGCTTAAGTCCTCCATGGTGTGACTCTTGATTGACTAGGTCATCAAGTGCTTTATTGTCGATGAATGAGGCATGAGTGAGATTGAGCAAAGGATTCATTTCACTTAGCAGTTGTGTTACCCAGATCTTCTCCTGTGTAGCAAGCACAAGCGCTTTGAGTTTGCCTTTGGTGGAGGATAGAGAGACTGTGGTTTGCAACTTGCTGTTCCAAGAAATTGGACATCCGTACAACAGGACTAGATATCCTGTGTGTCTTTTTCTTGTATTGGGATCATTTCCGCCGTTGGAGTTGCTGTAAACTTCAATGTTGTATTGGAATTTGGGATTTTGGAGTCAAATTGCCATGTTGTTTGAGGTTTTGACGTATTGTCAGACATGTTTGTCTTTGATCCACTGGGACATGCCTGGTTTGACATTGAAGCGTGATAAATTAGACACTGCATATGAGATGTCTGGACGGGTTCTACTGGCTATGAAGTTTAAAAATCCTGTTGATGATCAATAGTTAATGTTAAGACGGAGAAAGGCTTGGTGGTCGGTGTCAGTGGCAGGGGTAAGTTTAATGTTAGGTGTAATTGGAGTGTTGATTGGTTTGCATTTGGTGAGGCCCAATTCAGAGAGACCAGTTTCAATGTGATTTGGTTGAAGTAACCCTAGGCCATCTTTTGTTTGAACAAGTTGATTACCGGGAATCTTGCTTAAGGGGCCATTGTGAGAAATTTTGAATTTAGATTTAATTTTATCTCTGAATTTGTCCGAATTGCCAATGATTAAAAGGTTGTTGATGTAAACAAATACGTACAAAAGATTGAAGCTATTGATGTACAGACAGGGATCTGCACTTGAAGTTACAAAGCCTTGATCCAGTAGCCAAGCCCTCAAAGTCTCACATCAGCTCTTTGGAGCTTGTTTCAGCCCGTAGAGTGCTTTATTAAGTTTTAGATGGGAAAAGGGTGAATCATAGCCAAGAGGAGTTTTAATATAAATTTCCTCATCGAGGGGAGAGTGAAGAAAAGCTGATTTAATATCCATTTGTCAAATAGCAAGATTGTGGTAGAGAGCAAAAACAAGGAGAGTACGGAGAGTGGTGATAGACCCCATAGGGGCATAGGTTTCACCATAATTTAAAACTTCTATTTTTTGGAAACCCTGAACGCAAAGCCGTGATTTGAAGCAAACGCCAGAGCCATCCGGTTTGTCCTTGATGCGATATACCCAGACAGTGGTGAGTGCTTTCTTGCCATTCAGTAATGATCTGCATCCTTCCCAGACTTTCATGAGATTGATTCCACTTAGTTCTTCATTCATGGACTTAATCCAATTATCCTTATCTTCAGAACAATTGGCTTCATTGTAAGTCTTTGGAGTTGATCAAGCAAGGAAGCCTTATCTTTGAGGTTGACAAAGAGTGGATCAATTGCGGAGTGAATGAGCTGGTCCTAAAGTTGGAGACTGAGATTCCGAGGAATTTTCAGAAGGGTTTGCGGCAGTCTGAAATGATTCATCATTAGATTGACAAGTTGGAGTGGATTCAGACACGGGATTGGAGGTTTCAGGGATAATATTGGAGGAAAGGGGAGAAAGATTGAGTGATTCAGGTGATGTCAGAGTGGTATTTGTGAGAGGATTTGAAATTTCCATTGGATGTGGATCAGAATTAAGTATGTCAGTAAGTGTTTTGTCAACGTGCAGAAGAGGGTCAAATGGGGAATCTGAGCAGAAAGTTATGTCAAGACAGGAATTGGAGGGAGAAACATTTTCAAAGATTCTAACAGGTTTGGAACAAACAATGTTTGAGAACCAGGACAGTAGAATTTGTATGAATTCAATTTGGTTTTGAAGCCAACTAGAATGCCTTCTGACCCCTTTTTGTTGAGTTTGCTGAGATGAGATGATTGATTGAGGACAACAGTCTTTGATCCAAGAATTCTTATAAGGTGGATTTTGGGAGGTTTACCATTCCATATCTTGTGAGCAGAGGTCTTTCCTTGTGCTGGTGAGATCATATTGAGAATTTGACAGGAACTGATCAGTATCTTGTCCCAGAGAAACAAAGGAATCTTCATGTCGATCATTGCTGTTCAAGTTGCTTTGAGAATCGACCAATTTCCTCTTTTGGCCACGGGATTGTGTTGAGGAGTATATGGTTCAGAAGTGGTGTGCTTTATACCATTATCAACAAGGAAAGTACTTAAGCAATGATTAATGAATTTGCCTCCATTATTGGAGTGAAATTTCTTCAACATCCTTCCGGTCTGGTTTGGATGTAGTTTGATAAATTTAATGATCTCATCAGTGACATTGGACTTGCTTTGAATTGGAATGCAGGTCTTGAACTTGGAATGGTTATCCGTCAAGAGAAGAAAGTAACAAGAACCAGAAAGCGAGGAAGGGTTAATTGGCCCACAAACGTCTGTGTGGATCTGTTCAAAAATGCTCTCACTGGGGGGCAAGTGATTGGTGAAGGGTAGTCAATGAATTTTTCCCTTCGCGCAAGAGACACAATCAATTTGATCCCACTTGAGATTGGCAAACTCCTTTGATAGAAGTTTGGTTCTTTTTAGATGGGGATGAAAGAACCGTTTGTGGATGGTAGAGAGAGAGACAAAAGAGAAAGAAATGGAAGGAAACAGGGAGAGAGACTCTTTGATAAAAAGGAGATTATCTTTCATGGAACCAAGGAGGATATTCTTGCCATTGTATGTGAAAAAAAATCAATGAGGGGAGCATAAGGAAAGCGTACAGCCTTTCTGAATCAATTGGCCAAGTGATACCAAGTTGACTGCAAGATCAGGAACTTAGAGTGAGTTTTGCAGGTTCAGGGTTGCAAGACTGGTTGTGAGTTTAGCCGTGCCAATTCCAAGAGAGGAGATTGGAGCGTTGGGATTTCTGGTTTGAATTTTGGTGTGGTCTGGTAGAATCTGAAGAAAGAAATCCAAGTGGTTGAACATACTGTTTGAGGCACCGGAATCAAGAAGAATACGGTTTTGATCAAGTGAGTGAGAGTTGACCATTGCAAAGGTGTAGGCAATATGCGTCGAGGCCTTAGAATTCTGCAGGGATTATGAGGTTGGTGAGAATCCCAATCCAGATCCGTCGCGGTGTCCTGCATTGGGTCAAATATGAGGGTGGAGCCACCAGCATTTACTACAATCATGATTAGCTTGCAGATTGTGCCATGTAGGTTTACATTTAATCACTTTGGTTTTGTTGAGCATGGCTGATGCATAGGAATTTGCTACAACCTTGTTCTTGAATTGATTCAAATGTTGTAACACAAGATCACCGTCAATTTTGGTATCCCCAAGAGAGTGAGTAATGGTGGTCTTGAGGTGATCAAGCTGAGGAGGAAACTTGTAGAGAAGAAGATACGCCACTATATTGTTGTCCATTTGTATTCCAATTTCAGCAATTTGAAGTAAACACGCTCTTGCATTGGTAATAAACTTCTTGAATTTCTTTGGATCAAACTGTAGGTTAAGAAAATTGAATAAAACTCTTGATCGATTTGCCGTTTGCAATGAGCCCTAGTATTTGTTGATAGATCTCCATAGCTCAATACCGTTGGTAAGAAGGTGCTCCTTTACACAGTTTATGTACGTTTGGTTATCCAGTTTTGCTAGAATATACCCAAAGATTTCAAGATTGATTTTGGGAGGACATTTTTTGGGTTCAGTTGAGTTGAGCCAATGAGAAATGCCCTTCAAGGAGAGAATCGTGTGGATTTTTAATTGCCACAATGAAAATTTGGTGTCGGATAGATTGGGAATCAAATTGGTAAGTGTCTTGAGAAGAGTTTGAGTGTATTCCATTGGTCTGAGATTCGTGGATTGTTTGTTTGGCTAGCTTGAAGTTGATGTAAGATTCTTGGGCTTTTAACCGTGATAATTTGAATATTGAAATAATAAAAACAGGACTTTATTTCAAACTAAGACCAATGGAACCAATAATTTCTCTGACAGACGTAAAAAAAAGGAGTTGTAAGATATAAAAAAAGAAAGCTAAATGAAGTATAGAAACTGATAAGAATAGTTCAAAATAAGTGTACAAAAATGAAAATAAAAGATTGATGATTTGGATGTTTCTCACATCTGATCAAAAGAGTGCTGAATTGTGGACTTGATTGTTATTGGAGAGACTTGAGAGGTTGATCTTGAATGTTGATGAAGCAAATAGATGATGATGAATAGTTGATCAACAGGAGTATGAGTTGAGTTGATCTGTGTAGCAGAATGATGAGGATGGTCAAATGATAATGTCATGATGGAGAAGACGGCTTGAGGTTGAGGTTATTGAAGATGGAGAAGACAGCTTGAGGTTGAGGTTATTGAAGAAGTTGGACAATGAGGGTTGGAAATAATACAAAGATGGAGAGAGAAAAGCGTATGGGGAAGAATGAGGGAAGATGAGGATAGGAAAGGATGGAGCGGAGCGTAGCAAGATGGAAGGAGGAAGGAGAAAAGCGTGGCAAGATGGAGGAAGTTCAGGAGGTTGATTGATGGATCATGATTCATGGGAATGAGCTTTGGATGGGAATGAAGAAGAATAAGAAAAATCTAAAATTGGAATTGGAGTGTTTGCAGCCTCACAGACGCGGGTGAAACAAGTGACAATGACAACTTTTTTTGGGTCTGGAAATTAAACTTGCATTAACCAACCTCCATCTTCTAAGTTCAATGGTTCTATTCTCATGGCAAATGATCTTAAGATATAACCCAAGGCAGGCTTCTTCTATTTTTGAAAAAATTGAGGGATAAATTTGTTAAGTATTCAGTATTGGAGTAATAATGGAGCCTGTGCAGCTGATGATGATTTGGATACTCCAATCTAGGATTATCAGAGGATTATCTAATCTTCTCACCCAAGAGCTGAGATCTGGAGTAAAACTCATAAAAACAAGATTGCAAAATTGCTCCTTCTCAACCTGAGTCTCTCTCTCTCAATCCTTCTTAGTCTCAAATTTCTTTCATCTTCTTCATATTCTTTCTTTTTGTGCTCTAGTCTCATTTCCTTGATATCACTCCTATCTCATTTACTCTCTGTTAAAACCAAACTCCATACCCTCAAATCTGTCTTGTGTTCCCGGTGAGATCTCAACTCCTCTGTGGTATTCTATACATCTATCATGAGTCTGACCTATAAAAACAGCCTAATTCTCAGTCTTTTCACCCTCATGTCTTCTCTGCTCATCTATAGTCCTAATTTCTCTTGATTTCACTTTCCTCAAAGCCTGATGTTGTTGTTTCTTCTGTTTATGAGTCTCTGTGAATATGTTGTTGATCCTGTTCTTTTTCTTAGTTCCCAGTTTCTGGTATCATCAATCTCAAATCACTATTATGTTTAAAAGCAAAAGAAATCTTGCTCAAAACTCCAAAACAGATACAGCAAAGAAACTGGGAAATGGAGGCTTCCAAAGGATTCCAAGAAGCCATGCTGAAAACAGCTCTTGATAATATTCTGAGGCTAAGTGAGGACAACCATGGCTTCTGGAAAGACAAAATGGAAGCTATACCAATTGTACAAGGATGCGCAAAGGCCATAAACAATGAATCATCAATACTAGATGCCAACGTTAATGAAAAAAACAAACTTCTAATCATATCTAGACTAGAACCATCTACTCACAATATTATTGTGACACAATCCAATAAAAACTCAGCTAAACTACTTTGGAGGGCTATAATAGATAAATAAGTGTCTTATCAAGCATCAGATAGGGCAAGAATATTCAACAATTTCTTATATATAAGATTAAAATCAGACAAGATTGAAGATTTCATCAAGAGGGCTAAAGTATGCCTGAAGAAAATGCTTGAAGTAGGAATTATACTACCAAACAACATTCTAGTCTACCTTATTCTCTTCAAGTTTCCCAAAAATATGAAAGATTTAAAGAGAAAAATCATGCACACAGACAAAGAGCTCTCAGTCAAATATGTACTTAACCATCTCACACATCTAAACAACAAATCTAAGTGGCAGGGTACACAAGATCTACAGATTAATCAAACAGACATAGTGTTGTCAAACACAAAATCATCAACAGCAAATTCCCATAATGGAGAAAAACAAAGATTCTAAGAAGGCTGGCATAACCCCAAAAACAATAGGCTGCATTTGGCGTAAAACTTCTGGCATCTCCATCGCGAGTTTGACCCAGACTGGTAGAAGGAAGATCAGAAAAAATGGAAGGCTTGGAAGAACAAAACAAGCCCCTCTGCCCACTATCTGGCATTAATAATGATGTGGATTGACCACAGTGATCCAAAATCCAAGTTTATACTTGATAGTGGAGCCTCACTTCACATGGTCAACAACAGCCAATACTTCAAGGAAATGTCACTGTGTGAAGGGGAACATATCAAAACTGGAAAAGAAGGAGGCAAGTTAAAAATCAAGGGTAAAGGCACAGCTGTTTTTGTGTGGGGAAACTTCACGTTAGAACTGTCAAACGTATTCTACGTGCCAAGCCTCACCATCAATCTTCTGAGTGCAGGAGCCCTAAATCAAGCCAGATGTACACTAAGGGGCAAGAAAGTCAGATTTTATATTTTGAGGGATGATTAATCTCTGTTTGGAGGGAAGATAAATGGCAATCTCTACACACTGGAAACACCAAAGTTTGTTTGGCCTAACTCAAACTCAGTAAATGTGGCATTTTCTCACAAGGATGATCTTATTGAAATTCATGGCAACCATGGCCATGCCTCAATTTTCCAACTGGATAACTTTGTCAAACACATCCCATTGGAATTCAATAAAAATTTTTAATGCATACATTGCATTAAAAGTAAAATCACAAAGGCCCCTTTCAAAGAAACCTCAAAACTTTCCAATAAAATCTTTGAAAGAATACACCTGGATCTCATGGGACCTCCCAAGCCTTAATCAAAGGGAGGACATTGATTCATCCTAACCTTAGTGGATAGTGCCTCTGGATATATTGGAGCATTTCCAATGAGATCAAAAGACAAGACACCGGATATAGTAATAGATGTGATTGAAAAGGAACATAGATGGAGAGGATATTTTCCAACAGACATATGCTCAGCTGGAGGCTTGGAGTTTTTCAATAAAAAACTCAAAACATTCTACAAAGCAAATCACATTTTGCCATATCATATCCAATCCCTACCATCCGGAACATAATGGAAAGGCAGAACAAGCTAATAGGACTATTGTTGAGTCAACCAGGACCATCTTAAAAGATGCGCAACTCCAAGCAAACTTATGGCACAAGGTGATAAAGGCAAGCTCCCTCATGCTCAATCAGATCCGCAGAGATGGGTACAATGAATCACCTTGGGCCAGGTTACATGGCTATGAGCTGCCATCAAACTTCCTGAAACCCATAGGCAGCCTGTGCGTATATCTCTTGTCACGTCAGGAGAAAGGTCAAAAGTTCAAGTTTCAAGGGGAGGAGGTAATCCTATTAGGCCTTAATCCTCTTCTCTGTTCTTATCAAGTTATGACCAAAAATCATTCGATTGTCCACACAAAGCACATCAACTTCCTCAAAATTGGAAATCCTCAACTCTCAAATCTTATCCTCTCGGACAATGACTCATTGGAAAGAAATCAGGAAGAATAAAATGGAAAATCCCATGTAAATTGTCCCTCAGGTCCTTTGCTATCCAAGAACACCCCAGCTTACACAGAATACCATAATCAAGTCAGCAACCTATCCTCCACAGAATTAGATGAAAATTCCAACTCAAACTCAATTTCCTCAGACAAAAAAAAACTCAAACACCCAGTTAGGAGATTAAACAGCTCACCCTCAACCAGATTGGGTCAACCATCAGCCTCATCAAATGGAAACACCGCAGTCAAACCAAATTTTGAGGACACTTTGAGAATGGTCATCACTAAAACCTCTGCAAAGGTATGGTTTCTTTCACTACTACCAAACAAAGAGTCACAAAGATGCAGTAACTTGCAAGGAAGGAAGAAAATGGGTTATTGCTATGGATACCAAACTAGGTCCAATTGAATCCCTGGAATTCTGGGAAGAATATGATGCACCAAAACCGTTAAATCCTCCTTGGACATTTTGGACATAAAAACTCAAATAAAATTTCCACGGCAATCCAATCAAATATAAGGCCAGACTCTTTGTTCAAGGATTTAATTAAATTGAAGGATTGGACTACTTCAAAACCTTTGCTCCCACGGTTAAACCCTCTCCTCTCTGCATGCTACTTGTATTTGCACTGAAATCATCCCAGACAGTTTGACAATTTGATGTCAATAGTGCATTCCTGCACTCAAAAAAAGATGAAGAGGTGATTATTAGAACACCAAAAGGATCAAACCGCAAATCCCAATTTCTCAAGCTGAAGAAGTTGCTGTATGGTTTGAAACAATTGCCTAATAATTGGTATGAAACACTGACTGATTGGTTTCAGGAGATTGGGTTTCATGAATCCAAATGCAGCGCCTGTCTCTACTTGTCTGAAGCTGGTCAGTCACAGCTCTTCTTTCATGTAGAAAACCTGATTTTGGTTGTCAATGGACAAGGCTTTGAACAAAAATTCCTGAGCAAATTTGACAGGTCAGTGAGTAGGAGTCCCAATACCCTTCTAGGCATTAGAATACAAGTGGAATCCAATAAGATACTATCAATTCAACCAAATCACATTCAACACAGTGTGGAAAGAATAAGGGTTATCCCCCTATAATTGTCCCAAGGTTTGGAAGTTAACGGTTCCCTGCGTCTGAAAGGAGATGAGGATGCCCAAAGTTGCACTTGAATGAGAAATAGAAATAGAGAGAGAGTGAAATTGCCAATCCTTCAATCCTAAGAACTTTCCCCCTAGATGTGTATCCGGTATGAGTTCCTTTAATCTCTTGGTGAGATGAAGGATCCAATGATGTGATGGTCTGATTCCCCCCATCCTCCCCTCCTAACCCGTAGTTGAGAGTGAGGAGAAGTCCTCCCTCTCAACCCTAAACTAAGTACACGCGCAAATAACAGTATGACAAGGAAACATAAAACAATCCCAAAACAGAAACCCTAGCCTCCTCTCCCCACCTCCGTACCAAACTCCCCCCAACGTCTGTACGTTGTTCCATCCATCTGGTTTTTCCTTCTCATGAGGCGGTCCTTGCACCGTGCCATACTCGGAGCCCCCCGCGCCTGTCCGTATCCATTTGTCCGTTCCCGTTGTGGATGTCCGGTATTATCCGGCATGATCCGCGCGCTTGCGTGCGCGCTCCATCCATTCCTTTATAGCCCGCGGATTGCTCCGCCCCTACGTATCCAAACCGGCGCACCCGCAAACCTAGTCAAGCGCACTACCTTCCAAATCCAATCTCTGGCGCGGATTGCCGCCCACGCCGCATTTGATGCTGAGCCCAACCTGTCCACTAGGTGCGGAGCCAAACAGCGGCTGCTGCTGGTCCAGCAGCTGCCTCTGCTGAGCACTCCGCATACCCTAATTCTGAGCCCGCTTGCCTCCAATGCTGAGCGCGCAGCCGCAAAGCGGTTCCCAATCCGTGTCTATAAATTGACACCACATCCCCCCCCCCAACTTGAGTTCTGTCCCCAGAAGTCTTCCATTGCTTCACCATACTACCACCACCGCTACTTCCACTACCACCCCCACCACTCCCACTACCACCTTCCCCCATCCTCCTTCCTCACCCTCATCATGGCCCCTCCCTGCACCTACTGCGCGAGAAATGGTCTTCCGTGCACACTCCTCTCCGGCCGTCAAGCGTGCTCGGCCTGCCGTGCCAGCCACCGCCAATGTTCCCTTGGCAACACAATTCTGCAAGCCCGTCCCGGACCCAACCCCACCCGACCGCGCAAGAAGGCTTGTCTGGACCCGTTTGTAGTTTTGGACAACAACACCATCTTGGAGGACTTGTGGACTCCGCCGTCCTCCACCAAGCAAGGATTGCAACTTGGCTTCTCCTCTCTGCCGCGCGGGGCCACGGCGGAAGGAGGACTTCCCGTCCTGTGATGATTTCTGGAGGGCTTTGCGATCCTGGGCAGACCGCGTCCAGGTCACGGAAGGCGCAAGGGACCCGCGCCTCGATGAAATTCTTTGGTGTCGCGCTGCTCCGGCTCCGGGTCCTCCTCTGGCACCTGCACCGTCTCCTCCCACTCCGGCTCCACGAGGCACCCTGCCACTGCCCGCGCCACCAGCGGTCTTGGATGAGAGGCCTACAACCCCCAACGTCCCTCCGCCTCCGTCACCCATTGTTGTTCCGTCATTGCCTCCAGCTGAACCAAGCCCCCCTGTTGGTTCCCCGGAGGCCCCGTCTTCACCGGCCGCTCCTCCCCCCAGCCCTCCTGAGATCCCGGAAATCCCAATTGTAATGGCACTCCCGGCGGCCGGCTTCAAGGTTTTTGCAGAAAGGTTGACCACGATGCTTCAAAATTACCTTGTGACCCCCGGCGCCCACTCCTCGGAATCCCAGCGTGAGCTCCTGGCGTCCTTCCGGGCCTTACTGGCGTTGTCAAGGGCGGAAATGGAGGAGATGATGAAGATGGCTTAGGCGCATCGCCCTCCCCTTCCCCTTCTTCCCTTTCTCTTCTTTTGGTTGTACCGCTCTTCCTCTTTCCTAAGAAAATACACGTATCCGCGCAAGGTCCTAACCTTCTGAGAAAAATTGCGCGACCGCGCTGCGTGAGAGTGAGCTTGAGATTGAGTTCCGCCTCCGTGGGCTTTGCTTCGTGAGCAACCGTAAGTGACTAGCCGTTCCAAAAGAGGCACCTGGACCACCCCAGACAAACTGCCACACAGTTCCCCGTACCCATCCTGTAACAACACAACAAACAAACACCAGCGCGCGCCACCGTAAGGGAAGAGAGAGAGAGAGAGTAAGAGAACGGACATTCTGGGGTGCCCAGTTGTCCCGGCTGTGAACCGGCTAGAGCACCCCCTCACCAAATCAAACTTATTCCCCATACCAACCACCCATCCTCGAGATATCCTGAGAGAAAAGAAAAAGAGAAAAAGACACCAACAGAGAAGAAAAATTGAAAAGAACACATAATGTTTTTTTTTTGCGCGACGCCCGTAGACCGCCCGCAAATTGCTCTTTGTCCCATTTCCCCCATACGCAGGATTGTCCTTGCGTCCCGGTTCCGCGGGGCTTGTCCTCGGCTTCACAGACCCGGCTTTGTGCCGCACCCGCGTTTCCTTCAAAAACCCCAAGCCAGAAAAGACCCCACAATCCAGATAAGAAAGAAACATAGAGAAACAAACATTCTGGGGTGTCTAGTTGTTCCGGCTGTGAACCGGCTAGAGAACCCCCTCACCAAATCAAAACTTATCCCCTACCCCCACCACCTCCTCCCCCCAACTTGGCCACTGTCCCCAGCTGGTCACAACCACCTACTCCGTTGCAATGGCACGTTTTCCGCTTCTCCGCCCAAAGACAAATCCCCAGATTGAGTTCCTACACCATCTCCGCGCTCCCCACTCCCCTCATCTGATCCGTCACCCCCTTCCGCTGTCTTGTCAAACAAGGTAGATCCTCGCGCAAAGAAGCGCTTGACATGCAAAGCTGCCGCCTTCCGTTTCAGCAGAGTACCGTCTAATTCCTCCAACTGATAGCTGCCGCCCTCAAACTTGGATGACACGCGGACTGGGCCCTTCCACCGGTTAGCAAACAACTTCCCCCACTGAGACTCCAGACTCCGGTTGTACAGGAGCACCAAATCCCCCTTCCGCAAGGGATCCCAGAGACGATGCGAGCAACGCTTGTCCCAATAGCGCACCAATGCTGTCCGAGTCTTCTTCAGCCGTTCCCCGGCCTTGGCAAGCATCCCGTCCCATCAAAGGAGCTGTTTGGAGCGAGCCTTAAGCAATTCAGCGGAGGTCTTCACCTTCCACCAGTCAACCCCCAGGAATGTCTCCAATTCAATGTTCACCGGAAGCACGGGGCGCTGTCCAAAAAGTAACTTGTACGGCGAGTAGCCTGTCGACCGCTTCACCAAAATCCAATCCGCAAACAGAACCATTGGAAGGGTCTCCTGCCAGTGCTTACCGTCCTCCCCGCACATCTTGACCAGGGTGTCCTTGATTGGTTGATGCCCGCGTTCAATCATGCCGGCCCCCTCGGGATAATACTCCGTTACTCGGCCAAACTTGGCTCCGCAACTCTTCACCAACTCAACCAAACGGCCGCAAAACTCAGCCCCTCTGTCCACTGTAACCAGACAAAGCGACCCGTACCGCGCGAACCAATCTTCCTCCAGAAACAGAGCAACTTTGTCCGCCAAGAGCTTGATCAACGGACGCGCTTCTGCCCAACCGGACAGGTTGTCCCGCGCGACAAGCAGATAGGCAAACTTACCGGCCTTGATGTGGACAACATCAAGCAAGACTCTTCCAAAGAGGGCGTCTTCCCCTGTGGGGTTTCTGACTTCCTTAGGCAATCTCACGCTCCGCCGTTGACAGGCTTTGCAGGACGCCAACCATTCCCGTACCGCACGCACTACCCCGGCCACCAGAACGGCTCTTTCACCCGCCTCCGCATTTTGACCTCCCCTCAATGGCCAAGATTGTTGTGAAGGCTTTGGAGGATAGCTTCCTGATCCCCCCTTGAAGTGGTAACCACAAGGGAACCGGAGTCTTCCGCCGCCAAAGCTGCCCCTCCTGTACGTAGAAGTTCCCCTCTTGCCGCCTTGCCCATCGCATGTGCTTGTCCGTAGTTCCATTGGGAAAACAAAGGTCCCGCAAGTAATCGCAAAGAATTGCGTACCGCCCGGTCTGCCAGAGCGGCAGCTGAACGCCCGCCTCCACAACCCCTACCCTGACAACCGGGGTCTCCACATCGAGCAGTTCCGCATCCTCAAACGGGTTGTCCCTTGGATACCGCAACAACGCGTTGGGCATAGTGAACGCTTTCCCCGGAACATGAAAAACAGCAAAGGAGAAAAGCTGAAGAAATGCCACCCACCTGGTCATGGGAGCGTTGGGCAACGCCGGGGAATTGATCATCCGCGCCAGCGCCTCCGCATCCACCAAAAGCTCAAAGTGAACCCCCCACAAAAGATACTGAAGCCGCTGCACAATTTTGGTGACCCCGCACAACTCCAACTTTGGCTGAGAGTACCGGCTTTCCGTCGGAGTGAAGGTGACCAATGAGAGAATTTGGGTTGGTCACCAAGACCAAACTGTTATTGATTTCAATCAGATCAAAGAGTGAGCAAAAGAAACAAGTCACAACAGCAGAACAGAAATGGAGAACAGAAATAACCAACGGGTGAGAGTATTGGCTAGATCAGTAGAGCCTGATGGGCAGTTTGCTGATGAGAATTGGATAGAAAACAATAGACTCCTGGATCATCACAGAAATAATGTAAATGAGCAACGGTGTGAGTTCTGATTATCTGGTGAGGCAAATTACTTGTAGCCAAAGATTCATAAGACAAGCCAGTTGTGATATTTTGAGAAAGATGGTTCTTGCGCCTGGAAAAAACTGTGTGAGATAAGAGTGAGTTCCCTTGATTGATGAGTTGGAGACTTCAGTGGATCTTACAAGTATCGAGCTGGCTGCGAGAGACTGTTGAATTGATTGAATGACCAATGATTGGATCAATCAAGAAGTCGTAACTGATTGTTGTTTGCTTGAATCTGGATTGTCTGAGGATCCCGTATGAGGAGTTCCCTGCGTCGCTTTTGGTGGTGATAGATTGAGCCGCGGTTATGCGCGCGATAAATGAAGTATACACACTCAGGCATAGAGCGCATTGAGTGAAACCCAAGATTATTGGAGTGCCTTAACAATCATGAAATTGAATATGAATGACAGAATAGAGATCTGGAACGTGTAGATAGAATATTCATGATCAGTTATGAGAAGCAATCCAACACGCCCCCTCAACTCATCAATCAATGAAATAAGGAACTAAACAAATTTACCAGTCGAGAGACTGAAGCTTTGTTAGCAGCTTTGGTGAGCGCATCAGCTGTCATAGAAAGAGATGGGATGAGCCTGAGATTGATCAACCCTTTTTCAAAGTTGTTTTGAAGACCCTTGGTTTTGAGATCAATATGTTTGACTTTTGAGTTTGACCCAAATCGTTTGATCTTGTCATCAAGGCCCTTGTTATCGATTAGATGTAATGGACAGCGTGATTCTTCGCGATAGATGTCATCAATTAGTTTTTTTAACCAGCGGGTTTCAAGATGGAAACTTGACAAGGACACACATTCTGATTCAGTAGATGAATGAGAAATACATTGCTGTCTTCTGCTTGTCCAGTAGAGGGGACTGCCCTTGAAGAAGCAAATGAATCCGCTCTGTGACATTCTTGATGTTGGATCGTCACCCCAGGTGGCATTGCTGA
This sequence comes from Puccinia polysora, assembly GCA_025617555.3. NCBI lineage: Eukaryota > Fungi > Basidiomycota > Pucciniomycetes > Pucciniales > Pucciniaceae > Puccinia > Puccinia polysora. Next base: position 14,502,192 of record CM062620.1, read on the forward strand.
AGCATACCAGATTATTTGAAATGGATCTGGGTCCTAGAGTGAGTCGAAGATCCTTGGTATTTGCTAAGTACTTCCACACATGAAGGATTTTGTTCCAATGGGAAAGTCCTGGTTTTTCGCAGAATTTGGCCAGATTGGAGACCGCAAAGCTGATGTCCGGTCTGGCCAATCCTGCAATGAAGTTTAGACGTCCAATGGGGGATCTATAATTCATGTTGAGCTCTAAGAACTTTCTGTGATCTTCATCGTCGGCCGGTTTGAGATGCAAGGTTGGAGTGAGTGGTGTAGACGCTCCCCAACAGTCCACCAGATTCAATTCATTCAGGCCTTTTTCAATGTGTAGGGGCAAGGACAGATGGATGAGGCCTTCCTTTTGCTCCACTTTCATCCCTAGGAGAGTGTTGGGTTTGTGCGCAGAGGAGTTGTTAAATTTGGAAAGAAAAGCTTCCTTGAATTTGTCCACGTCGCCTGCTACCAGTAAGTCATCCACATGAAAGAAGACAACAGTCTTTTTGTCCTTCCCAATGTAAAGGTATGGGTCGCAATCGGATTCCTCAAAACCCTGAGATTTGATCCATTTGCTCAACATGCAATACCAATTCCTTGGTGCTTGTTTGAGCCCATACAACAATTTCTTGAGGCGGAGATATTTTGATTTTTGATTGCAGCCGAGCGGGGTCTTGATGAATACTAACTCTTCGAGCTCAGAGTGGAGGAATGCTCCCTTTGCATCCAGTTGAAGAAGGGGTAGATTTTTATCGGTGGCATAAGTGAGAACCGCTCACAGAGATGCCACTTTGCCAGTTGGAGCGTACATTTCCTGGTAGTCCAGGCCGTATCGTTGACCGAATCCTTGGACACAGAGTCTTGTTTTATAGGTTGGAGGTTCCCCATGAGCATTGTTCTTAATCTTGAAGACAGGAACAGTGTTGAGCGGGTTTCTGACTTCTCTTTTGTTGGCTTCTTCCCACACTTCTTGGTCTTCAATGGTATCAAATTCCTTTGTGACAGAATTTCTCCAGTGTGGTATTTTCATGGCCTCCTCCAGTGATAGTGGTAGCTTCTCGGACAAGAATCCGTAGCGTTCCGGTTTGGAGATGTTCTTGCAATTCCAAAGAGTTGGTCTGAGGGAGTGCTCAATCGATATCTCATTTCCAGAGGAGCTCTCTGACTCAGTGTCTGACTCTGTGGATGATTCTTGTTTAATCTCAAGATATGGAGAGTCAGTGCCTACTTCCAATGCTTGAGGTAAATTATTGATATTTGGGATCATTGGTTTGGTGTCCGATTCAAGATTGTTTATCTTGATTGGGATTTGATGATTGAATATGACGTGTTTAGAATCAATGATCTTGCCAGAAGAGTTAATAATTTTGTATGATAGAAGTTGTGGGTTGAACCCAATCAGAATACCAGGAGCGCCGCGGTCGTTGAGTTTCAATTTGATCTCCGTTTGATTCAATTTGTATGTGAGGGGCGTTCAGATGGGCTTGATGTAGTCTTTTGGCAAGGATTTGTTGTGCATCTTGTACCACAGAGAGTCTTCCCCTTTTGATTTGGGAATCTGGTTCAGCATGAGGCAACAGCCTCTCACCACTTTGTGCCAGCAGGATTTAGGCAAGCCGGAGTCGGTGATGGTTGCTCTTGCCGATTCTATCACGGTTTGATTAGCTTGTTCTACCCGACCATTGTGTTGCGAGTGGTAAGGCTTGGTTACAATCTGGTTGATATGATGTGTCTTGTAGTAATTTTGAAGTTTTGAATTCACAAACTCTCCTCCTCCATTGGAGCATATTTTGTTGGGATAACAATTTGTCTTTTGATATTGATTCTCAACAATGAATATGATTGTATCGGCGGCGTCACTTTTTGCCTTGATTGGGAAGCAAGCTAAGTAGCCTGAACATGAGTCAATCAAATTCAGAATATACCTGTAGCCCCCTTTTGACGTTGGTGTGATTGGTCCGATCAGATCCAAGTGGATCTTTTCAAAGCATTTTGACGCTATCGTTTGTTGATGAGAGAAAGGTTTCCGACTGATCTTGGCTCTTTCGCAGCTGAGACATTCAAATTCTTCCTTAGTTGCATGTGGAAGCGTGTGGTTGAGAAATTTTTTGATTCTCGAAATGCTTGCGTGGCCCAAGGAGCAATGGATTTCATTCAGAGCGGCCTGTGAGTAAAGACAGGTTGAGGAGTTGGTTATTGATGACAAATAGATTGTTTGTTACGGTTCCCAATAGAAGGACTTTTTCTTTCAGTCTCAATTTGAACGTGTTTCGCGTGGAACAGGAATCTACCAAGAGAGATGCTCCTCGGATCATGAGTGCTCCCAAAGAAATTAGATTAACAGTCAATTCGGGAACCCATACGGCGTCGGAGAGAGATATGAAAGCGTCCTTAGTTGCTATGACAGCTTCTCCGGTTCCTTCTATGACTATTGCTGCGTCTTTCTTCCCGGTTTGGATTCTACCTGTTCCATTGGTGAACTCAAGCTGATTGAATCGATCTTTATCCTTGATCATGTGTACGGAACAGCCAGAGTCAAGAATAAAGCGTTCCGAAATCTCATCGTCACAAGTGTTGACTCCACAGAAGAACGAATAAAAGTGAGCTTCGTCAGTAGGTTTAGTTTTGGATTTCTTCCCTCAATTATGCAGATTGTTAGGCTTGAGTTCGGGAAATTTGAACCAGCATGAGTTGGCTGGGTGTGACGTCACCGCTGGGTTTTGTTTCCCGTTTTCACACCTGGGTCCGCAATAGAGGGCCACATTTACAGGTTCCACATGATTGTCCTGCGCTATAGTCTTTTTCTTGTGTTGAATGAGGTGATTCAGGACAACGTCTATCTTCATTTCAGTCGTCGCGTGCATGATTTGCGATTTCATGTTCTGCATTGATGAGGGAAACTTAAACAGCACGAGATATGCGATGATATCAGAAGGCAGATCAATCCTGACCTCTGAGAGTTTTTTAAGGTAAACTTTGATAGAGGTAACAAAGCCGTCAATATTGGAGTCCATCGTCAGGTGAAGAAAGCCGTTGAATACCCTTGCTCTATTTGCCGATTGAGAAGATGCAAAGTGATTCTGAGTCAAGAGCCAAATGAGCTTAGCATTGTCTTCGTTCACATTGTCAATGATGTTGTCATAAGTATTGGCGTCCAATTTAGCAATGATATGGGCCACAAATTCTTGATTGGTGTCCTCATTGAGTTTATTATCTACGTTCGGATCATTCATGATGGAAAAGATGCCTCGCAACTTGAAGAGTTTTTTGAATTTCTTCCGCCACATGCTATAGTTATCGGAAGTTAGCAGGGGAGTCGATTCAATCAGAGACTTGATTGCAAGGGATTTGTAATTTGTAGAGTCGCCCCCTGGTCCTGGTGTTGATGAAGAGCCCGGTCGATCCATTGTGAGCGATTTTGGCTTTTAACCGTGAGAGAATTTGGGTTGGTCACCAAGACCAAACTGTTATTGATTTCAATCAGATCAAAGAGTGAGCAAAAGAAACAAGTCACAACAGCAGAACAGAAATGGAGAACAGAAATAACCAACGGGTGAGAGTATTGGCTAGATCAGTAGAGCCTGATGGGCAGTTTGCTGATGATAATTGGATAGAAAACAATAGACTCCTGGATCATCACAGAAATAATGTAAATGAGCAACGGTGCGAGTTCTGATCATCTGGTGAGGCAAATTACTTGTAGCCAAAGATTCATAAGACAAGCCAGTTGTGATATTTTGAGAAAGATGGTTCTTGCGCCTGGAAAAAACTGTGTGAGATAAGAGTGAGTTCCCTTGATTGATGAGTTGGAGACTTCAGTGGATCTTACGAGTATCGAGCTGGCTGCAAGAGACTGTTGAATTGATTGAATGACCGATGATTGGATCAATCAAGAAGTCGTAACTGATTGTTGTTTGCTTGAATCTGGATTGTCTGAGGATCCCGTATGAGGAGTTCCCTGCGTCGCTTTTGGTGGTGATAGATTGAGCCGCGGTTATGCGCGCGATAAATGAAGTATACACACTCAGGCATAGAGCGCGTTGAGTGAAACCCAAGATATAACCAGTGACGCAGATAGATCAGAAAATATAATAGAATAGATAAAAGAAGATAAAATGTAAAGATATAGATAAATAAATAAATAAATAAACAACAATAAAAGAACACGCACCAATATATATTGGAGTGCCTTAACAATCATGAAATTGAATATGAATGACAGAATAGAGATCTGGAATGTGTAGATAGAATATTCATGATCAGTTATGAGAAGCAATCCAACAACCAACTCGTAAAGCACCGGCCTATCCTTACCATTGTCCTCTTGAGTGAGAACCCCCCCTGCGCCAAATTTTCTGGAATCTACCGCTAGCCTAATTCCTCCCGCATTTTAGTCAAGATTGCGGAGCACAATGTCACCTCCCACAATCCCCTTGAGCTTCCGGAATGCGCTATTGCACTCTTCTCCCCAATTCCACTCCGGGCCTTTCTGCATTAGTGATTGGAGCGGGCTTGCCACCTCCGCAAACCTCTCAATGAACATACGGACATAGCTACATAATCCCAAGAACTGAAGGTTATGAAACACCGTCCGCGGGGTTGGCCATTTGAGGACCTTGTTCCGCTTTTTCTCTGCAATGCGCCGGCTGTTGGAAGCGACAACATGGCCAAGGACTTCAAGCGCTGGAACACAAATGGCCAAATTCTTCCCCGACACTGTCAGTCCCGCCTCCTTGATGCGAAACAGGATGCCTTCCAACGTCTGCACGTATTCCCACACGAAACGTCGGACGCCGGGAACTTCAACCAGATCTGCTCCTCTGTAATTGGATTTCGGACCTTTGATGCCCGCGTCTTCAATGAAGATTTGGACTCCCTCTGGAAGATCATCTTTCAGGATCCAAGCCATTTGCGCCTGGTACACTGCCACAGAATTGGTTGCGCCCTGCGGTAGCCAAGTCAACTGCATTCTTCCCAACCCAGTCTCAAATGCCGTTAGAGGCCGCAAGCAAGGATCCAACTTGTGCTGGTTGTATCCCCCCATCACATCCACTAAACCGTAACAAGCGCACCCCGCCATTGACTCAAGGAACTCGTCAAAGCAAGGCGGCCGTCCTGCGTCCCGGATTGTAAAGGAGTTGAGCCGCTGTAGATCATGGACAATCCTCAACAACTTTCCATCCTGCTTAACTACCGCAAAGATTGGACTGGAGTAACTAGAGGTTGACTTTTTGTAAAGGCCAGTCTTCACCCACTCCCACACCAACTCCAGAAACTGCTCCCGGACCGTCTGCGGTATTGGAATAGGCTTGATCTGCCACGGCTTGTGACCAACAATGGGGATGACATAGGGGTCGCCAATATTGTTTTTCAGAAGCCCCCGCTCTTCAGGTCCAAATGCGAGCGCTCTTTCCCAAAGAACCAGAATTGAAATCAGAAACTCACGCTCCTCCGCACTCAACCATCCCGTCGGGCCAAATTTGAAAGCTGCAATCCGCTCCTCCGTGATCCGCGCCAAACTAGTAACCCACCCCAAAGCCTTAATTGGCGTGACCCAAGGGTCCCGCGACCAAGCAATTGGTCAAAGGGGTCTGTTCCATTCCTGGGGCATCGGCTCATTCCTGGTTGGACCTTCTGCAACACCGGCTTGTACTTGCCAGCGTTGCACCGCATCATCCGCACGCATCCTTTGCTGTAGGTCCTTCACAGAACAGAACTGCGGCTTTTGCCTTTGCTCACGAGTGTGGCACAATGATAGGGTTTTCAAAGCGTAGTACCCTCGGGCAATGCATACTGAGAAAAGGGACTTACTTCTGCAACGTGCGCGCCCTGCACTTTCCTTCCTCCCCCTCCCTGCTCCTCATTAGTCAACCACCTGCGCAAAACCGTAGCTTGTTCCGTGCAGTCTCCTTGGTTGAATAGGAAAAATCCTCCGAGGGTTGCCCGTCGCAGACCAACTCCGCATCTGGTTCCTCCTCATACTCCAACACTCTCCTCCGCTTCCCTTGCCCGTGATTGCAGATAGTTGTCTCAAACCTTCCGCTGGACAAATCCTCCACCGTCAACGCCTCCGTTCCCTCCTCCGGATTGAAAACCATTTGTGCTCGGAACCCAAACATGAACGGCCTTCCCAAAATCACATCCCCACAATCAACCAAAAGAAAATAAAGAGGCCTACGGACCCTTGCGACCTCAACCTCCTCCTCCTCAACTACCCCATCCACACAACACTCCCCTCCGTTAAGCGCGCGGAGACCCATTGCACATTTCCGCCAAACCAAACCCAAATCATCCACCATCCGTGATGGCAGCAGGTTCACCATTGAACCGCTGTCCACCATTGCCCACACCTTCCTCCCCGCTATGACCATTAGAACGTAAGCAAGCGGAGTCAAAACCAATTTCAACTCACAATCCTTGCGCCCCCCCTCCTTCTGCGCCACATGAACCCACTGCACCGTCTGAGGTACCCGGCCCTGACCGCAATCCCGCAACGCCTGCACCATCTTGTCTACCACCACCGGAGACACAGCCGCCAGTTCCCGCAGGGTCAGCGGGACTGGAGTCTTGTTCCCCATCACCCTACGCACAATTTCCGCCGCTTTCTTCTTCCCTACAGGATTCGCTGCTGGTGCCTCGATTCCGGGCATGCGTGCGGCCGGTTTTGGAATGGTCAACGGGGGTCGCTCCTTTGCATCCACCTCCATCTTATCGGAGACCTCCACCTTCTCTTCCGTTGCCACCACCCTTACCTCAGCTTCCACCCAAGGTGGTTGCCACAATCCGGGACCGGTAACAATGCCTAGTGACGCTTGCTCCGTCGTTCCCGCCTCCTGACCCCGTGTGCTCACCTGCTGCATTGCGGTTGGCTGGCTTGGCTCCATTGGAATCTGTTTGCCCGTCTGAAACATGTATCCCATCCCCGCCGGTCAAAACCAATCCTTCCTTAAGATCCTTTGTAAGCTCCTCGCACACCAATTGCCAATGACTGTTTGCCCTGCAGTACAAGCACCCCCTTGGCACAAAGGTACCAGGCGGCCAAAACCCTTCCACCATGTGAGTTGGAGGCCCTCACGGCTGCTGCTGGCCCATACGGCTCATGCAGATCTTCAAATCCTTCATCAGTTCCGTCAATTCACTTACCGGAGGGGCGGGCGCGGGTTGAGGAACCGGAACACGTGTGGAAGTAGGTGGAACCAGGGCCGAGAATTGCACCGGAGCCAAAACCTGGGGGGCGGAATTCTTTGGTCCCGCTGGGAAGGACTTAGCAGTATCCTCAATAAGCTCTTCTAAGTTGAGCTCGCTCTCCACAGCCTGGCAAATGACAGCCAACTCCGGAAGGAGCGCAATGCTCCCGTCCAATGACCGCTTTACCAAGTTGTGATCGTAAAGATGCTGCTGCACCCTTGCCCGGAGTTGAGTGCCTAAAACTCCCAGGAACGCGCGTTTCATGGCCCCCATCTGTCCCCCCACCACCTTGTTCTTTAACAAGTACCAATAGATCCGATTGAATGTCAAGGTGTAATCCGCCAGCTCCACCCGAGTTCTGACTCCTCCGCGCGCACTTGCATCCGAGGCCACGCGGTCAAAATTGCTTTCCCCGAATCAAGGTTTGCCCCTACCCCACCGCATTAGGATCTCCGCCTTCATTTTTGGCCAATCCTGATTCTTGTAGCCTTCCATCTCCTCCACATCCCGGAGCTTCTCTTTGTCCATAATGAACAGGAAAACAAGCAGGGCCTTATTGGCATCTGACGCACCTTCCGCATCTGCAATACCTTTGTATCTCAAGATGAATTGCTCCACATCCGTGGTGTTGAATCGGATGTGAGGGTAGTCGCGCAGCCTGATGCAAACCGGACGAGTGGGTTGATGCTCACTGGAGACCAATGAGGGAACGGCATAGCTTTTCCTGGGTTGAGCGGAGGGAGGGGGAGGAGGAGGGATGGAAGACGCAAGTGGGGTCGGAGTAGCGGACCCGGAAACGGAAGGAGAAGAAGAAGAAGAAGAGGAAGCGACAGTAGGGAGGTATGAATAGGACATTGCGCCCAGTTACCTTTGAAAGACAAGAAACGGAAGGTTACTTCCCGGCCAGACCCCCAGATGTGGAAAGAATAAGGGTTATCCCTCTATAATTTTCCCAAGGTTCGGAAGTTAACGGTTCCCTGTGTCTGAAAGGAGATGAGGATGCCCAAAGTTGCACTTGAATGAGAAATAGAAATAGAGAGTGAGTGAAATTGCCAATCCTTCAATCCTAAGAACTTTCAACCTGGATGTGTATCTGGTATGAGTTCCTTTAATCTCTTGGTGAGAAGAGTGACCCGATCCACTGATGTGATGGTCTGATTCCCCCCATCCTCCCCTCCTAACCCAGAGTTGAGAGTGAGGAGAAGTCCTCCCTCTCAACCCTAACCTAAGTACATGCGCAAATAACAGTATGAAAAGGAAACAGAAAACAATCCCAAAACAGAAACCCTAGCCTCCTCTCCCCACCTCCGTACCAAACTCCCCCCAACGTCTGTACGTTGTTCCATCCATCTGGTTTGTCCTTCTCATGACGCGGTCCTTGCACCGCGCCCTACTCGGAGCCCCCCGCGCCTGTCCGTATCCGTTCGTCCGTTCCCGTTGTGGATGTCTGGTATTATCCGGCATGATCCGCGTGCTCCATCCATTCCTTTATAGCCCGCGGATTGCTCCGCCCCTACGTATCCAAACTGGCGCGCCCGCAAACCTAGTCAAGCGCACTACCTTCTGAATCCAATCTACAGCGCGGATTGCCGCCCACGCCGCATTTGATGCTGAGCCCAACCCGTCCACTAGGTGCAGAGCCAAACAGCGGCTGCTGCCAATCCAGCAGCTTCCGCTGCTGAGCACTCCGCATACCCTAATGCTGAGCCTGCTTGCCTCCAATGCTGAGCGCGCAGCCGCAAAGCGGTTCCCAATCCGTGTCTATAAATTGACACCACAATGGTCTAAAGGAACTAGGGCTGTGTGACTGTAAAGAGTCAACCATGCCTCTTACTCAGAATCTACAACTCAAGCCTGCATCTGATGAAGAATACAAAGCCTTCAAAGCTTTGAATATAAACTATCAATTGGCAATTGGGATGCTCAATCACATAGCATGTTACACCAGACCAGACATCAGCTTTGCATTATCAAGCTTAGCCAGATTCTCAATCAAACCTGGAACAAGCTTAAGAAGACTTGGAAATATCTGAAATACACCAGTAATTGCTGTTTACAGCTCAAATAATGATCTGAGTCCTATTCTCTACAAGTGTACTCAGATTCATTGTGGGCTGATGATCCAGACACGCGCAAATCTCCAATTGGATATCTGTGTATTGTTTTCCGCAGTCTTGTCTCTTGGAACAGTTTTAAACAACAAGACATAACATGGTCCTCCACGGAGGCAGAACTTGACATGTTAGTTGACTCATATCACAAAGCAACATGGACCAAATCTCTTTTGAAAAATATCTTCACTCTATTGGTGGAAACCATCCAATTAAACATAGAAAGCAGCAGGTTAGAAGATAAAATCAGAAGGTTTGGTTCAAATTCAAAAAAAAGACACTTAGACTTAAAAATAAAAGGGATGAGGGATGAGGTTAAGGCCAGTAATATCAAATTAAAACTAGTGAAATCCTCCCACATGATTTCAGACCCATTAACTAAGGCAGCCTCTGCCCAAATTAATTCTCTTCTATGTTCTTTCTTTTCCTCAAGTCAAGGTGAATCTAAATAACTCTGACATCTCATTGGGCATGGAGGAGTTTTAATTATCCAGTATTGGAGTAATAATGGAGCCTGTGCAACTGATGGAGAGCTATGATTATGTTATTTGGATACTCCAATCTAAGAGTATCAGAGGATTATCTAATCTTCTCACCCAAGAGCTGAGATCTGGAGTAAAACTCATAAAAACAAGATTGCAAACTTGCTCCATCTCAACCTTAGTCTCTCTCTCTTGATCTATCTTAGTCTCAAATTTCTTTCATATTCTTCATATTCTTTCTTTTTGTGCTCCAGTCTAATTTCCTTGATATAACTCCTATCTCATTTACTCTCTGTTAAAACCAAACTCCAACCCCTCAAATCTGTCTTGTGTGCCCGGTGAGATCTCAACTCCTCTGTGGTATTCTATACCTCTATCATGATTCTGACCTATAAAAACAGCCTACTTCTCAGTCTTGTCACCCTCATGTCTGCACTGCTCATCTATAGTCCTAATGTCTCTTCATGTCATGTTCCTCAAAGCTTGATGTTGTTTTTTCTTCTGTTTATGAGTCTCTGTGAATATGTTGTTGATCCTGTTCTGTTTCTTAGTTCCCAGTTTGTGGTATCATCAATCTCAAATCACTATTAAAATTCAAGAAATATTGGGCCACGTATAAAAAATCCCACTCAATGCCAATATCAACCAAATTTTGTCTCAATGATGCCAATAAATCCAAAAAGATCAACTTGGTGGTTGATGAAATGGACTCCATTTGTTGGTTTTTTGTTGAAATTGATTAAATTTTTGGAAAGAAAGCCAATATAACCCCTTTGACTGATTTTGATTCCCAAAGATCTAAATCCATTGATTCCAAGGAGATGGTAGCAAATCCTCAGCCAATTAATGGGGATAATGGAGAAAATTTTATTTAGGAAGCAAACTTGATCAATAAAACCTTATATTTTTCAGATTCTGATTCCAAGGAAGATTTTAAAAAAAATAAAATGTCTAATTTCATCCACACCTGAGTCAATGATCCCTTTCAATCCTTCCTTGGATCCAACATTTTCCTCTTTAGATCATTTTCTTACCAGATTAGAAAAACTAATTACACATCCTCTCAAGCTGGAGGAGGATGATTCTTATGCATCTACTCATCCCCGGGCAGAAAAATATATGTTTTCATCAGCAGTAAGTATATTTTATGTTAAACATTCTGGGAAATAATCACTGCGGCCCTGCTCAGACCCACCATTATTTACCAGAACACAAGCTTAAGCCCATGGGGCCTCCCACTTCACCATTGAATGTAAGTTATGATTTTCAGTTACATTAATCTTTAGTGAAGGGTGAGAGGAAGGCCACCACCACTAATAAAATCAACCACCAAATCCATCAAAGGTGGAGGAAAAATTCCAGCTTTTGAGGTTTTGAAGAAATCATTGAGAATAAAGCTTTTGATGTGAAAATTGAATTGATCCACAAATGTTGGCACATAAATAAATAATAATTCAAAAATATGTGTTTTAAACCAGTTAAGTCCCAGATTTAAAGTGATAGGTTTGAAGTGGAAAATAAAAAGCTTCACTTTGGAAAGGAAAAATTGGTGCTTCAAATGGATAAAGAAACTTAGGTGAAGTTTTAGAAAGAGAAGAAGGAGAAGGATCAACTGGTATCTGAAAAAAAGACAAGTTATCCTTAGATGTTTCAATTTTTGGGAGTGGTAGACCTGTGGAGGAGATGGAGAGAATCACTAAAATTCTTTTATTTTAGATAAATTGCGTTTGGAAATTGAAAAATTTAATAAAATATTCACTGTTTTGACAAGCATTTTTTATATTATTTTTAAGGACTCCAATATACATTTATTTTATTTTTAGGGCAAGGTTAAATTCAAAATTGGAGGGCTGCAAACGGGCTTGAATTGCTTTTCACAACCCATATGCGTGTGAACGGCAAATCACAACTCAACAAGGAGCAAGCAGAGTTTCTCACAATTTATGCATCCCCCAGGGGGTTGAAAATCCCCAATTGGGACTCATATAGGGTTTCAATCAGGGACTCATATAGGATTTCAATCAGGAATTTACAACCCCCCGGGCAATCCACAAGTTGTAAGAAGGGGTTTCACCTGTTTTCCTGGCACCCCTGGACCACATTTGAGTGCGCTCAACCCAAATTTGGGGATGTGGCATACTATGTGGGACTATTATTCTACCATATAAAGAAATTGGGAACAAAAAGACTTGTAAAAAACTGTACACAAAACTTGATTTTCAGGTACGCAAACTGTGCACACCACTTGCTTGTTTGATAATTTTATTTTTATCAACACAAAAGTGAGTACACTTTGGAGTTGTTAAAAAGAGTTTGATTAGATAATAAATTGAATTGAGATTTTTGGGGATTATGGGAACAGTGGAAAGCCCAAGCCACCCTGGTTTAAACATGGCTGTGTTAACAGACTTAATTGAAGTTTTTTTTTAACAAAGCTTTGAATTCTTGGGTTTTGGGTAGGGATTTGGAAAAGAAAACATTGGAAGCCCCAATTTCATCCTCATCTAGGGTTAAAATTGAGGAACAAGATGTTTCTTCACAACTGGAATTGACTAAAGGTGGTGGTTCACATTTCATATTCCATTTGACTTATAAGGATTTGGCTTGATCAATACTAACATAACCATGTGGGTGTAACTATGTAACTATGTAACTAAGAGGTCCCAGAAACCCTTTACCCTCCTCCTGTGATATCCTTTGCTAGGAGGAAAGTTGCAGAGATTCATTTTCAAAAAGGGGAAGCCATGCATGGCTACGCATTGACAACATTCAAGTAAAAAAAGTAAAAATATGTTGATCTAGCATGTGACAGATTTGGAGTATATGAGGGGCTGTACCTCACCAATAGGCAAAGGCAAACTCATAAAATGAAGTTTGGGTGTCAATTCATGATCCATGAAAGTTGTAAAGTAGCAGATCCCACGTGGCATCTCTCTATTAGAAATGGCCAAAACAATCACCAACCATCTGAAAACCCCTCAGTGCATCCTCAACTGACAAGAATATCTGGTCAAGCCTTGGATAAACTTAAATAAGGCATGAAAGATGTGCTCAATACAATGCAACTCAAAATTAAATTGAGCAAGATTGATGGTGGAGAATAAATTTACAATAGAACAGTCTATAAAACTAAGCGTAAGGTAAAGCAAGCAGAACTCAATGGGAAAAATTTTATAGATGTTCTATTTGAATTCCTCCAGGAAACCCAGTGGGTTTCCACATCAAAATTTGGTGGAGAGGGTCGCTTAGAGGCCCTTTTCTTGGCTCATCCTGATTCTATGAAACTCTGCAAAAAATAACATCATATTGCTTTGATGGATTGTACTTATAAAACAAATAGGTACAAAATCCCTCTATTGCATGTTGTAGGAATGACAGCCAACAGGAAATTTTTTACAAAGGCTTTTTTTTATAAAAAAAGAAACTTTTGAGTTCTAGATTTGTTCTTGAATGCATTAAAGTATTTGGCTTATGATCCTGGGAGGATTCCCAAAGTCTTTGTGATGTACCATGAAAAAGCTCTGATTTGTGCTATTGAACATTTTTCCCTGAGTAATCCAGACAGTCATGCTCCTGGAAGTTTTCTAAAAATATTCAAGCAAATCTTGAAGTTTGCTTCATTAATCAGGATGAAGGATTGCAAAGTTTTATGACTCTGTGGGCACAGTATGGGGCCTCTAAAACCAAGGGGGGGGGCAGAATTCAACAATGCAGAACTCAGAGTAGACAAATTTATTGCTTCTTCTGTTCATCTCTGCTGGGAATGCTTATGTTGAAACTTGTATAAAGTTTTTCTCAAAATACCATGAGTATTTTCTTGAATATATGGAAAATATCATTTTCCCTATCAAAGAGAAGTTTGTAATGGTGTGGAATTGTGTAAAAGCAGACATTGGAAAGAAAACAACATCTTGGGTAGAAGGGCCCATGCTACGTTCAAACAATTAATTGCAGGATCTTTGGCAAAAATTTTGGATTTGTGGAAAAACCTTGAAGGAAAAATTGAAAGCCAAATCCAATCATTGCATGTTTCCCTTAAAAACTCTCAAATACATTTAGTAAATTTTCTTCCAAAAAAAATTTTACCTTTGGGTTACAGATTTTCAATTGAGGCAATTAAAATCATTGTGGAACAATTCAAGAATTTAAAGTGCAACCATGATGGCAAGGTGTGCTCAAATTTGTATTCAAAAATAATGGGCTTTCCGTTTTCACACATCTTAGCAGAAATACTAGCATCAAGAGGATCCATTGTGCCTGAGGATGTTCATCCTCAGTGGAGGTTAGACTATGAACCTTCCATTGAAGTAAGTAGTCTTTTTGGGTTTTTTGAAGGGTAAAAATTATAGGATTGAAAGCAATGATAGTATTGACAGATTAATTATTAATCATTGTTTTTCTTTGTGAAAGATGAACACAGATTCAGTGCTTGACAAATCCCAATTGTTTAACAAGTTTAATTCCTTGCTTATGGGACAACCTCAACAAGTTATATTTGAGATTTTAAAGTCTGTGGGTGATTATACAGCTACTTTGATGGACAAGCCAAGTCTTGAGCCAAATGTCTTACATTCCAGCCACGTTTGACCCAAATTGAAATCTGCATGTCTTGTAAGTTCAAAATTTGAACATGTTGAAAGGGAAATTAAGGGGGGGAAATGAATTGAAAGGGAAAAAAAAGATCAAAAATTGTAAATCTTTTATTTTTGAAATTTTTGAGTTTTATGGTTTAATTAACTGATTGGAAAATGTTTTCTGTAGTGCAAGGGAGGCTCTTCATCTGAATTTCATATTTCAGAGGAAGAGACTGAAAGTGAATTAGGCTCCCTTCATTTTCAGTCTTCTTCCTCTCCTGAGGAAGAAGAGGAAGTGGAGAATTCAACCATAATTTCATCTTTGGTGAGGATTCATTTCATTGATGTGATCAAAACCAATAATGAATATAATTTTTTTTGATCATAGGAACCAAAATTTAAATACTTCAATCAAATACCTGATAAATTAAATAGGTTCTTTGGGGAAGTTTGGGATCCAGTTGGTGATGGGAATTGGTGATTTAGATTAATTGAAAAATCACTTGGGTACAATGACCATGGTTGGTTTAAAGTAAAAAAGGAGATGATTTAAACATTGCGGAAAAGTCAGACATCCTGTTCTAAGATCCTTGGTGGCATTAAAGATGGTTAAAAGATAGAACAAAGACTTGATGTTAATGAAATATATCCCCTCTTAAAAATGGCTTCCAAATTTGGATATGGGTCAAATAATAGCTGATACTTATGGAAGACCAATTTTTTTCATTTCATTGGATTCATGTTATACTTATACTCATATGAGAATGGATGTAAAATAAAAAGCAGATGCTATCTTCATTAGCTTTTTCAACAATAATCACTGGGTTCATCTTGTACTTGAGCAAGAAATGATTCCAATCCCGCCCATTGTTTCAAAGCCTGCTTCTTTGAATTCTACAAAAGCATCTGGTTGGGTTGATCATCTAAAGGATCAGCTTAAGTTTTATTCTAAGTCATCAAAATCATTTTGATTTTGTCATTTTGGTTTGGGTTTTGATGTTGATCTTATAATTCTATTAATATAAAGTGTTATCACATTTTGAACATCATTATTATGAGTTTTTTGACTTAACATTGTTATGTTGAGTTTTTTGAATGAGATTTATTGATAATTCAGTTAAACCTGTGTTAGGCTGATCCCATCATAAGGAGTATTTTTACTTCTTGTAATGGGATCAGCTTAACACAAGTTGATCTGTATTTTTTTTGGTGTTTTTACTTTAGGGCCTGTCAATTCAGCTGGACTTGATAGAATTGTTTTTTGTTTTTTTGACTTTGGGGCTGGTCCATTGAGGTGGGCTTGATAAAAGTCCACCTCATTGGATGAGCTTGACACAAGTTGAACTTGTATTTACTGGCATTTTTACTTTAGTGCTGGTCCATAGAATTTCATTTTTTATGTAATTTTTGGTGTTCTTACTTTGGGGCTGGTCCATAGACTTTTTCATTTTTTATTTATATGGGCTCCATATTCATGGCCCCAGAATGGTGAAATTTTTAGAATTTCCTTTTGATTTTTTTTTCAAATTTTTTTATTTTATTCTTTTTTTGTGGTCTTTTTTTATTTTTGTTTGTTCAATTTATGATTTATTTTTATTTCTTTTCTTTTCTTTTTTTTATTTTTTTGCTCACTTTGAATGGGTTTTTAACTGCTGCTCAAAACTCATTTTGGGGTTGTGGGCAGCCATTCATGGCTGAAATGGGTTGCAAGCGGCCATCCATGACTGAAATGGGTCAGGAGTGGCCGTTCACAAATAAAACTGGTTGCAAACCACGGCACACAATCCAATTTTGGTTGTGAACAGGTTCCGTAGGGTTGAAAATTTAACATTGCCCTTATTTTTATCAACATGTCTTTTCCTAGAGTAAATCTCTCCACTAGCTAGATACCTGCTGGTGCTACCACTCCTTTGAGTCAGTTGAATGGAAATGGAAATTCTGTTATGAGTGGTAGAATCACTAGCAGGAAGAGTAACATTCTCCTGCTTTTGAGCAGCCAAATAATTTTTGAAATACCTTTCTGCTTGAAATCAGTGTCAAACCCCAAGTAAGGGAGAACAAATGGACCTTCATAGACCTCATATTTGTCCATGTTGTTGATAATTTGTCAATTTTTCTTTTTTTTGGAACCACCAAGAACAATGAGTGTGGAGAAAAATCACCATATCAATATGTTTTAAGCTGTAGAAGCCATCTGAGGTAAAATCAATGTGAGTTGAAAAATCAAAAGTATTTGGTTTGTTTCAATATTCCCAGCAGGATGAGGAAGGGATGTGATATTCTTTCATTATTTTTTGGTTGGATTCAAAGGGGGACCGGGCCATTTTTTAAAAAGTTCCACCTAAAGTCTGTTCCACCTGGTCCAATTTCAGATTTATATGCTGAATTCTTAAAGTGGAGATTTTAATGCATATTTTTTAGAATACCAACCAAAAAATTCACAAGAGTGCATTTATTTTTTCCATTCTGTTTTCCACATGTGTCCACCCCATGTACTTGAAGGCCTAGAAGGGTTGGATAAATGTTTGGATTGATGGATTTATGTTGTGAAAAATTTTATTTATTCTATTACTCAGGGATTTTATCAAAAGGAATGAATTTCATTATGGACACAATTGATTCCTCATTGGACTTATCCAGAAAAAAAAAACTGTTCACTGCTGATGGGGTAAAATCTCTTTACCAGAGACAAGAGATTGTGCTTGTTGAATCTCTTTGTGTGGTTTTAGGGACACTTCTTATTTTTATTGTGGAATGCAGATTAAAGATTAAGGGGATTTAGAGATTAAGTGAACCAGGTGATTTTCTTCACCAGTTGGAAGCCATCACTTTTTATTTCAAGCACAATGTCAGAGAGACTACTTTTCAACTCTCTCTCCTCTGGTTAAAATGGTTTTCCTTTATATTATTAATTTTCACCTGATTTTCATCCATCATTAAAGAATCTCCCCAAATCTTCAAGAAGCTGCATCAACAGAGGAATTATATAATGAGTTTTATTAATTTCAATAATTCAAACAAGTGTTGGGAAAAAAGGAGGACCATCATAATTTAAAATAAAGAAAAGGTAAGTCATTTTATGATTACCAAATTATGAAATAAGAAAGAAAAAAAAACTTAGCTGTGCTGACCTATCAACAAAAGAAAAAGAACCTGGGGTGAGCTTCTGGTTTTCAGAAAGCTCAATTTCCATTTATTTGAAAATTACTAACTAATCAATTCATAATTAAGATGAAATTGTTTTATAATTGATTTTGAAGTTGCTTTAAAATTCATTTTCAAAGTAAATAATAATAAAAAGAGAAAAAAAATACATGGGAGGCAAGATGAAGAGGGAGTCCAAGAGGGTCCAGGAGGATGTGAGGGAGCCCAAAGATTAACTGGTTGTGGAGATGAAAGGGAGGGGATCAGCAAGGAAAAAAATCAAGAACAAGGGATTGAAAGAGGGGTTGCTTACCTGGAGATGAGTGGTGGATTGGGTTCTGAGGAGGTTTTTAAGGAGGTTTTTGAGGAGATTGGTGATGTGAGGAGATTGCTGGTGGAAGGTAAAGGCAGGAGGTGATTTTGGAGTTACGTGGTGAGTATGTGATGGCAACAAGGAGGTTATGAGGATTTTATGGTGTTGAAAAGGAGTTGGGGTGGTTGGTTATCATGTGGAATCAGCTGGATTACAATGATTTTGAGGGAGGTGATTATGGTTGGTGGTGAGGTGGAGGAGGGTGCAGGGCTGGGGGGTGACTATTGAGCATGTTAAGT
Source organism: Puccinia polysora (assembly GCA_025617555.3). NCBI lineage: Eukaryota > Fungi > Basidiomycota > Pucciniomycetes > Pucciniales > Pucciniaceae > Puccinia > Puccinia polysora. The sequence continues at coordinate 14,520,309 of CM062620.1, forward strand.
GTTTTGGCTAATCTCAAATATTTCATCACAAAAATTAACATGTTCATTTTTCTCTCATACATAAAAAAAAGAATTAATTTCAACATATACATAAATACAAATAAAAAATCAAACACTAGTTTATGTCCCAACCAACTACATAATCAAGAAAACCATAATTGCTTGATTGATTTTACTTTCAATGTCTTGGATTTTTTTCCATTGATCATTTCTCCTTTTCAACCTCTCATCATCAATATTCAAGACAAATTGACAGAATTCAAAAAATCAAGACAAACCAAAAACAATCAATCAATGAAACCAATTGAACTTCCTCAACCCAAACAAAATGGATATGTTGAAAGAATATTTCCTACTTTCCAAGGCAAGATCTCAGTTCCCAGCTACAATAAACAGGCTATGAGAATTCAATCTCTGCTGATGATACAATAACTTCAAGGCTTTTTTTAAGAGACCACTGTTCTCCTTTTAGATTATCTGCCTTGGTATGAAGAGACCCATTTTTCATTCTTTCTATCTTAAATATTATTGAAAAATTTAAACTGATAACAAGAATCAACATATTTTCATTAAAAAAATTCCCTTCTAATTTTCTTTCTCAAATTTTTTTATTTCTTGTAACTAGTCAGAATTGAATTGCTGGTTTTAAGGATTAATTCAAAAATCAATTCCCCTTATTTCATCATGAGAAAGAGATGTTGATCAAATAAAAAAATTAGAATTCCACAAAAAAAAATCAAAACAGTGTAGGATTTCTGGTTTAACATAAATCCAAAACTTACTCCAACAAAAAAAATTGTGGGTTTGAGGTTTGACCCTAGAGCCAGTTTGAAAACAGAAAATCACAATTTTCACTTAGAAATATTGAGAGGTGTAATATGCACTCTCATTGCAAAAGATGAAAAATGATATGAGACTTTGATGACTTGAGAAGGATTAGAGATTTCATGTTCAAAGATTTCATCTGATTCATCTTTCATTTTGTGAAATAAGTTATGGATAATAATACATAATTAAATCCAGTTTATAAGTATCATCATTTATTTTAAATTTTGTATTTGGTTTTGCATTTATATTAAGCTGGCCCAACATGAATCATTACAAAAATCTGGAAGGCCAGAAGGTATGGGAACAAACTTCTTGTTTTTCTCACAAGATAGTTGAACAGCAACAGAGTATTTAATTGAAAGAATTGAGGTTTTTTTGTAAGTGTCATAAAAAAATGGGAGAATGAAAGAGTGGATTGCCTTTTATTCCAATCAAAAAAAAATTTTCCATTAATCTTGGGATTTTGAGTCAAAGGGATTAATTTTCCATCAAAAAATCCAATACAAAAAGGAAAAAATTTGGCTTACATGACCTATGATAATAATTTTCCCAGTAGGCAAGTCCACTGATTCAGAAGACCCTGTCCAATTTGAAGTGAGGAAGGACACATAAAAATCAATCAAGACCCATGTTGAATTAATTAAAGGTCAGTCATAAACAGGATAATTCTCCTCAGTGAGGTATTGAAGGCCCCTTTAAAATTTCTCAAGTCCACTTGGCAAGGGTAGGAAGTCCCCAGGGAAAGTCAAGTGGCCACTGTGGTTTTTGACCAACAAGAGAAAAAAAAACATTGATGGGTTTATCAGCTTGTATTAGTTTAAATAAACTTTTATTGATTTCAATGACAAAAAAACATAAATTTCTTTTGATAATATTTTGCAGTAGATGAAAGATTGATATTATGGCAGAGCCTGTTGCCAATACTGTGGACCACTGGCCTTTTAAATATGTTCAAAAGGTATGATTTGCTTGAAATTGTGATTTCATTTTTCAAAATAATAAGTACTGCCTTCAAGAAAACTGTTGGAATCCTTTCCTCCCTTTTTTTCAATACTGTCTCTAAATTTCCCTATTGTCCACCCTCAATCTTTACCATAATTAAATTAATTGCCATTATGTACTCTTATCCACCACCATCATTCAATTACTGTAACCACTTCATTCAAAATTCATCTCTATCATCATCACCATCACCTTTACCATCACCATCACTCTCACCATCAATACCACCACCATAATCATCATCATCATTCTCCCCACAATGCTAGGCAGTTATGCCTGAGGTCCTTTTTTATCCTCTTGAAATAATAATACAATTCTCCCTATCATGCTAGGCACCTATGCCTGAGGTCCTTTTGTCTCCTCTCAAAATAGTAATATCATTCCTAAAATCATTTTAGGAAACTATGCCTGAGATCCTTGTTGCTCCTCTTAAAATACAATATCATTTCCCATATCATATGGTGACAAGGTGGTGTCTTGGCATTTATTCCTCAACTCTCATATCTCTCTTGTTCTGATATTCTCCTCTCATTTCTCATGAATCCCTGGATTGTTGGCTGGCCTTAAATCAGTTCCTAAATTTTTCAGTTGAGGTGGTGTTTTGTCTTTTTCTGTCCATATTCTGTAACTAACAAATTTAGTTACCTTTATCTCTATCTTAATATTTTCATTATCTCATTACTCATGTCTCAGGCAACCTTTGGGGTCTCTATTTGTATTCAACTTTCTTCCTTAGTTCACCTTTTTGTTTCTCTAGTTAGCCTTAAATAATGGTCCTCTCCTGGGACCATCAATGAAAACCATCTGATTACCAGACAACAAAACCAGAGTTCCCCTTCCTCCGCACCAGAAAAGTTCCACTTGAAGTTACAAGTATCATCTCCTCTGCCTTGTCTCTTTTTAGCCTTATCATTTTCCCTTTATTGGATTATCAGTAGTCTACCCTGTACCTTCCTTCTGCAAATCAAGTTACTCCTTAATTCAAACTCTTCACAAACAAGGCTGCAAAATCCAATAAACAAGTACACCAGACTTGATCCACTTTTTTTGTGGACTTTTCAACCTGTAAAATTTGTATCTCCTTCTGCTGTTCCTTTGTTGACCAGAAAAGGACTGAGAAATTTAATCCCATGACTGCAATCATAAACATTTTGGTGTGTGATTTTGTGGTTCCATATCAAACTGAAAGATATTTCCTAATTTATGAAAAGCTTCTAAATTTCCATTTGATCCAAATCTACAAATAGAAACTGCCATTTTTATAGCTGGATCATATTGAGGTTTCCCATATTTATTCTGAGATATGTGTTTATATGCGACCTTATCCAAAATTTCAATGAATGAAACAAAAGAAGTTTGAAAAATCTGTTGGAAGCTCAATTCAGGGACACCATTTTTTTTTCTTTCATACATAGGATTTCAGATTTTATGTATTCTAGGGACCATGTATTTCTTTTTCAATAGAGCAATTGAGGGTAAAAAAATTTGATTCAAATTCAGGTTTGGAAACGGAGTCAAATAGTAGCAAAATTCTGTCAGCTTTATTCAATTTTGAGCTTGATCTAGGGGATTCTGTTTGTAAATTTTGAGAGTGATGGAAATTTGATTTGAAGAAATGAGTTTACAGAGCAATGCAATGATGATTGTATGATTTGATGAGATGGAGTGATGATTTTATGATCTTGCATTTGGTTATTTGATGTGTAAAGCAATAGTAATTGTTGTTTGTGGATTTGAAAATGCAGAAGTACGGATGGGTGTTTTTAATTCCATGGATGGTGGATGGATGGTATTGAATAAATGGGTGAATTGATTTTTTAAACACACCTTTCTGAAATAAAACAATTAGGGGGTAGGTTTATTTTGGAAAACCACCATTAGAATTTCAGGTTTCTAATGGAACTTTTTCTAACTCCAGCATGCCCTATTGCAAATTCTCATCCTAAATTTTCAAAATAAATTCTTTGAGGAATTTTTAAGTAGTCAAGAGAAATTTTTTTATGTGGAATGAAAATTGAAGAAGCAATTAAATAATTTTTGTGCAGAAAATGCAAGAATGTATGAAATTAAATAACTGAGAAAAAAATAAAACAGGGAAAAGAATTGTGCTTCCAAGAACAATAATTCAGTATTTTATTTTTAATAAATTAAAAAATAAGAAGTTTGACTCCAGTTTGAAATTAAATTTGAATAATGACTTTATGGAAAATAATACTAATAATCACTAGAAGAGGTTTCATGTTGCTTGTTAGGAAGCATCATCAAGGATGCTCTATTTGAATCTTTCTTCATTCTCTATTTGAATCTATCTCTATTTTTGAATCAAAGAGTTGGTGCACAGTTACTTTGCAGTGGAGCTTGGTCAAAGTTTAACCTTAGTTTGCTGAAATATTGAAATTAGCTTGGTAATAGGTTGTGCCTGAGATTCCTCATGATGATTTCTGGAAAGCTTTGTCAATATTTTTTCAGTGAAAGAATGTTTTTATTTCAATGAAATTTAAACTGAGGCATCAAACATAATCCAAATTAAAGGGTGACTAGGAAATTTAATTTAATGTGAGTTGCAGTTGTAGGGGCAAGGTAGTTAGGCTGTAGTTCTAGAATCTTGTAATATTCTAAACTTTTATTATTAGATATAACTTCATGTAATATGGAAAGTGTGAAACAGGTTTTCAAATTTGACCAAAAATGAAGGTAATATGGAAAGAGGTGTGCCTGATTACCAGGTTTGAAGTTTGTGATTTATGACTCAAAGATAAATTGTGAAATCTGACTTCAGTAGAAGATTAAATGGTGCCTTTATTTTTAGCAATTAAATTAGTATGGGGAATACACTGAGGTTCTATTTATCTTTCAATTAGGTGCCACACAATTAGTTGAAAATTATGTCCAGGGGAAACTAAGGTATCTACTGAAGTTGGTTCTCCAAAAAATTAAAATTCAGCTTTTTAGCATGAAAGTCTTGATGATCCTTTAATAATATCTCTTCTTCCATCCTTTGAAAATAAGAAAAAAAAAATGAATTTCAATAATGCACTCCTCAAATCAGATTCCTCCAATATCAAAATATTTC